>CM052890.1:29454550-29643848 GCA_028534135.1 Potos flavus
ATATCTATGTGATTGCTGGTCAATAAGAAGGAGGGGGCCATAGGACCAGAATTCCCACCTATGCTGCTGCTGAGGACAATAATAGGGCAAAGTATAAAACATAATTAACACATTTCAAATCAACACGTAAAACGTGTCAGCTGTTTGAGTATTAATTAATATTTTTGCAAACTAATTACATTAGAATGACAAGGCCAGAAAGACACTGAAAGAGTTTACTAATTTTGTTCCACTCCTCTTATTTAAATGGCTGCATGGATTACCACTTTATTCAATTTTTACTTTTTTTAATTTACCAGAAACGATCTAAACACCACACTATTTCACAGCTATCATCATTTATTCATAGCTCAACAGAGGAAGCCGGAATAGCAATAACTCTTTTCCCCCCCGCTAATTGTCATTCTGGTGAGATAAGTGGGATATCAACCCCAAGTCAAGCTACATTAGTGCTGAGAATCAGGCACAGTCACGAAGTTTCTCCAAAGTGTGTGAGCATCATTTGTCATGAGAGGTTTGTGCTGAGTAATGCAGACTTTAACCCAAGGGAGTTTTCAAGCCTGCTTCTCCCATCTTAGCTGGGCTGCTGGTTCAGAAGGCAAATTGCCTAGAAACAAATACTAATTCTGCCTACTAGCCATATGGCCTTGGATGGATCCCATCAACTCTTCTGAGTCTTGGTTTTCTCACCCATTAAATGAAGGTTATATTAATACTCATCTCCCCAAGTTTCTTGGAAGGAACAAACCAGGTAATCCATGTAAAATGCTTAGCACTATACCCAACATACTGTGGGCACTCAACACATGTTAGCTGCTCTCATGACCACCACCACCATCATTACCATCATAAGGAGTCACTTTCAGTGCCCCATTATTACATGCTGATCCACATGTCCAGCTGGTTTTCCAATTCCCCTCTCCTCTCTCGTGCCTGATTCACATGCAGAGACAACCCAAAGCAGTTTCTTTGCTGTTTGTCAGACTTGTTCCCAATTCTTGAAATATGTCATGGAGTGTGGCATCCAGGTATCAGGTTTTCAAGACCTCCTACTGATCTTAGAGCTAGGGCACATGGGTGAGAGGTAAAGGAAGTCTCACGTCTTCTGGAAGTCTCTTGAAATTCCCAGGAGGCTTGATCATCCCCTCTAGGTGTTCACTCTCTCCCTTGAGCCCTGCTCTACTCTAGAATTTGCTAAAAACATCTCTTATGCATCCACATATTTTACTAGATTACAGGCTCCTTGAGAGCAGGAAAATGTCTGATTCATTTTAAGTGACCAGGGTCTAAAGGAACGGCTACAGAATAGTAGATGCTCTTTAAGCTTGTTGAATCAGCACATAGACCCCAAAGAGGTCCATTTGCTAATGCATACATAGTCTGCTCAGTTCCAGACACCCTGAGCCCCACGTGGATACAACCACAGCCATTCCTCCTTGCCCCTTGCTAGAAGGATTATTTCCCTGATTTCTTCACGGGAGAATCCCACAGTTGCCTACATGGACCTCGTCCTTCTTCACTGAATCTTCATTAACTTTTGCCCTTGGCCTTGGTTTCAATCAAGTTCAACCAACTGAACTCCGCACCCCCTGGAGTGCTCCTGAACATCTCAACACTGCCCTTCAGCTGCCATTTCCAAGCCTTCTCCCATGTCCCCCGCAGAAGCCCTCCCACGGTGGGTAAGTCCATTTCTCCTTCACCATTGATAAAACATGCCGAGCCCTTGGAATTATGCAACATTACAAACTATGACAGGCTGGAGCCTCCACTGTTCAGTCCAATTTGGTGGATCGCGTTTGAGAGGGAGAGTGAAATGTGAGCCCAGAGCACATCTTTTGATCTTAAACAGTCAGAAGGCTGGAATGTATCATGCTATGGAAATAAATGGTGTCAAAACTGTAGGAAATAATTCATGGTGTGGGAATGGGTTTTGTGATCACAGAGCACTCACAAAAATCTTAAAACATAGAGTCAACTAGATTGGTGGAGCTGTGGCTGGGAAAACTTAGAGGAAGAGAAAATTCAGAAGAGAGACTAGATTTTTCTCTCAAGACTTGAAAGGCCCAGGCTTTGCCCCTGAGAGATAGGAGATGACTCCTGGCTTCCCTTCCTCATCACCTCAGCTGGCTTTGGAGTTTAACAGTCATGGATGTGATTCCTGATCCCCTTCCTGCTACCTCTGTTACTCATTCAATTAACCACTTTGAGCCTCAGTTTGCTCATCTGTAAAATAGGAAAAATAATTGTACTTACTTCAAAGGGCTCTTATAGGAGTTAAGTTAATAAAAGAAGGTACATAAAATGACTTATAGAATGCCTTGCATTCAGTCAGATGCTAACTAAAAATTAGCTTTTTTTTTTTTTTAACTTTGGTTACTTTTCTCATTAACCCCACTGCAAAGTAGAAATGCTGAGATCCTTCTAACTCATTTGCAAAAACTCACAGAAACTCATTTTCTTCTCTGACAGAAGCAATGAAAGAATTTTTGTAATTGCTCGCCTTTTTCAGGGACCATTAGTTAATGTCCATGGAGTAAGTAAGGTGTTTTTGGAAGGTTTGGGGACTGATGCTGCCATTTGGGTTAGAGGCTAGAAACTGGTTCCAGCTGGCTTCTCCTCTATTTCCTATTATGACTTAGAACAAATTCCCAACAATACTAATAAAACAACAACTACAATGACTGGCATATATTATGAGCTATTTATGCACTAAGTAATATGCTAATTGCCTTCCATACCTTGTATCATGCCTTTTCACCTTTACTAAAAAGCTATAAGGTTCATTCTTTAATTATCTTCATTCTATGGAGGAGACAAATGAGACACACAAAGGTTAAGTAATTTTGCGGAGTTTCGCCGCTGGCAGGGACTAGAGATAAGAAATAACGGAGCTGGGGTTTGAACGCCACGCCCCATCCTCACAGTGGTAATGTTCACAGTGGAAGAAGCTCCAGAGTTGGAGTGAGACAGACTGATTCAAACAGTGGCCATACTATTGAATTCTCGGATAAGTTTGGTGAGCCTACACCACCGCTCAGGATTGTCAGTTTCCTTCTCTGTAGAATGTGCACAGTGACACACATTTTAAAGACTGTCATGAAGAGAACACAGTGTGTGGCACCCGGCATGCATGGTGAGTGACAGCCACAGTGTTCAGTACTGCTGCTGGCAGGCTCCTGCTCTAGTGCTCACACGTGTTGGTCTGCTAGACGCATCTCCCTGATCAATCGGCCTCTCACCAGTGCGTTCCCTCCTTCTGCTAATTTTCCTCTTTAACCCCCAATTCTACCTCTGCTCCCCTATTCTCAGCACGTAAATTTCCCTCTGCTATTCACTAGGAAAATGAAAGCTGCCAGGCATAACCTCTTTCAATTCCTCTTCCTTCTCCTTCAAATTTATCCACACTTACTCTCCATCCTTTGTTTCTCAATGTCACAGAGGAAAAATGCCCTTTCTCAGTCCAATAGTTCTGAAATGCCATAGTTCTCTGGCACAGGTGCTGAGCTCTGGTGACACAATGGTGAGACAAGCACCCTCAGGGATACTCTGGTCACCTTCAGTAAGTAAACCCCACCTATGCTCTAATTCTATCCTTGTATCCTCTGAGGCCTGTCCTCCAGGCCTCCAACACACCCAAGCCTCTGTCATCTTCAAAATTCCTTCAAGTCAGAGACCATCATTTGCTGGGTTCAACCATCTGGGCCTTGATGGGCTCGTCTATACTGTGCTTATGGGTCTTCTCTTTCCATTTCCTCCATAAGCCACCAAATCTAACTTCTGCTTCAAGTACCTACATTGGGAAGGCTGTTATTGAGAACATTAATGATTGTAGACTTGCCAAACCCAGTGCCATTAAACCAGTGCTCAGTACCCTCACCTCTTTCTTGTAACCTCTTCCTCTTTGCCTTACATGAGGACACTTGGCCTTGGTTTCTCCATATTCACTACAATCATTTCCAATCTCCTTTGCTGCTCCCACATCCCCCTTTTAATGCTTATTCCCAGAATATGCAAACTCTTTCCCGTCTTTGCTCATGTTCTCCTTTTTCTACTGGATGATGACCTAACTTACTTTGCAAGCCTTCAGTCTTTATATTACCCCCCTGGGAAGCCTCCATAGGTATGCCACTCCTATCTAGGCTCACTCACATTTGAACTGAAATTCAAAACTTCCCAAATATGGACTACAGCTTATGGAGAAAGCTTCACTCTTATGAATTCCCTGGTGCTCATAAAACAATGGATATCATAGCATTTATTAGATATAACCCCCCCCAACCCCACACTGGACCATATATGTTCTTTGCAGGTTTGATTTCACGTCAAAATTCTGTTTGAATTTATATCCTAGGGCCTAGAGCTGGGCCTAGGATATAACAGCTGTCACTTAACTATCCATCAAATTAGAAATATGCCAGTCATATCTCTAAATGAGAATGGGCTCTTGAATTAAGGGTAGGCGCTTTTTAAACTATTCTTTTAAGCTGGTTTTAAGGACAGGGAAAACTATCTAAGTGTGATTGGGCAAAATCAGACAAGGCCAAGAGTGTCCACTGGACAGTGTTGCTAATCTTCAAGTGGATCTTGTCCTGGGTAGAGAAAAGGGGACCATTAACTCCAATGTAAATTAAGCCATATAAGTAAACTGCAGCCTGGCTAGGATCTGGGTTGGCAAGGTGCAAAATCTTCGCAGCAAGTTTTCAAAGCTACGAGTCTCAAAATGAATTTCTAATGAGCCTATTTACATACTGTCATGCTTTACACAATAGATAAAAGACCGGGGATGTATGAAGAAACAAAATAATAATTGCTGAACACCTATTTTGTGCCAGGTACTATCTTAGGTATTGTATATAGATTATCCAATTCTAAAATTCAAACCAACATTTGGAGTAGCTTCATTATGCCCATTTTAATGATGAGAGGCTTATTTAGCAGGTAAGTGACTTCCCCACAGGCATATGACTTGTAAGATGTGGTTCATAATTCATATGTCATCTATTAGACTCCAAAGCTCATGTTCTTTCCACTGTAACCCTCCTCGTACAATAGCTCAACTTTTCCTTTTAAAATATCCTGGCTTCTCAGGTGACCTGAAATGGCCAGGACTGGTATTTGCCAACAGCCAAAGAAACCCAGTCCTTTTCCAAAAGCACTGGTTTCTCTCCACATGGGTCAGAGTGCTTACAGGGTTCTGAAGCCCTGAGAATCACGGTTGAGACAGGGAAAATAAATGATTCCTTGGCCCAGAATAAAGTTTCCTTCTGGAAGGAAAAAGGGATTAGTGGGAGGGAGATTCTACCTACATTTCCTGAAGGCCCCTGGGCTTTACCACCTGCACTGTTTGCCATTGCAATTATTTGGGATGGCAAAACTATAATATCAATCAATCTCAGTCCGAGTCCTTTGCCATGAAATAGGAGCTGGCCAATTTATCAAAATTGAGGCCCTCCACTGGGTTTATATTGCCATTAAACTATCAACAGGAAATCATTAAGGTGAGGCAAGAAACCAACTGCTAACTGAAAAGAAATGATTTTTCTTCAAACACCCTCGCCTGCAACCTCCTTTGTTTGGCTGTCAGCATAACCAACTGTGGGGCTGGGTCTCAGATCTTTGTGTTAATGTGCAGTTGGTGGTGGAGAGAACTCAGATGTAGGCATTTGCAATCCAATGGCTATGCCCAGGTTACTTGGTTCTCTCTCAGCAGGGCAAGCTGCGTGACGATAAATAGGGGGGAAATGTGTATGCATTTGTGCGATAAAACCAGCTTAATGATTCTGAAGGGGAAGGAGTCCACGAGACATACAGTAGCAACTTAGGAACAAAATGGAACCATGCAGGGCCAATTAATGTGCAAATATGTGTGTGCTGAACTTGCATTCCATTCATCATGTGGACATGGAAATTGGGCCATTTATCTGTTATATTATGTATGTGACATCTTAGTTTGGTTCTTACAGGCTGCTCGGAGACAAAGGGCCATGTGCTTTGCGGCTAGCAGAGGGAATTTAAGATAAATTCTTCAGCTGTCATAAACATTGCTGGGCAGAATTTGGTCACAAGATAAAGCTCTTTCCTCTGCAGGGTTTTAACATTTCTCAATAGTCCATGTGCCATCTTATTAAAACTGTGTGTGGTGCGGGGAGGGGTGGCATATGCCATGAAAAATTATTGGCACAAACAGCTTGCTGTCATGTTTTCAAAGTCCGGATTTAGCAAACGTTATTCACATATTCACTGTCAATCTGTAGAGAGAAAGGGAACTGGCAAAGCCATTCATTCTCACTGATTCTGTGGGTTTGTAATTCTTCTTGTCCTCCCTGTAACCAACGACTCCTCCACAGGTGGGGTTTGTTCTTCTGAAATTACAATCGTTTGTCTGTACTCAGGAAAAAAGAAAGTCATTTGAGAAGGAAAAGGACCTCACAGAAGCACTTTCCCATAGCCACTATTATTTACCTAACAGAACATGCCATGAATATGGATCATGCATTAAATAATGGTGATCGCTTGCTTTGATGAATTGCCATTAGAAATTCAATTAATAAAAGGTTACCTCCCTGCAGTAGCGCAAAAAATATGATCTGGCTGCAGCAATTACAATTTAGCCTCAGAAACAATAGTTAGGAGAAAGAAAAGTTTTTGTTGCTGTTTTTTTTAAACCTGTTCCATCTGGGAAATAGGAGTCCAGAGTAAAAATGAAGAAAGGGAGAAATGGATGAGTCGATTTAGGCTATTTTTTTTTTAAGATTTTATTTATTTATTTGACAGAGAGAGAGAGATCACAAGTAGGCAGAGAGGCAGGCAGAGAGAGAGGGGGAAGCAGGCTCCCCGCTGAGCAGAGAGCACGACGCAGGGCTCGATCCCAGGACCCTGGGATCACGACCTGAGGCGAAGGCAGAGGCTTTAACCCACTGAGCCACCCAGGCGCCCCAATTTAGGCTATTTTTGATCTATAGTTTTGTCTATATGGTGAGCATTCTTATACTTTCATACCACTTCCCCCACCTGATCATCCTTTTTTTTCATTATCCTGTTTTATACTTTTAATGTTTGCATTTTCTTTCCTTTTCTTCTCCCGTCTTCCTCCCCCTCCTCCTGTTGACATACAAATTGTGTACTGCGAAGTGCATACATTTTAAGTATGGTGCTCCATAAATGTTACATGTGCTGGTTACCTGTGTGATCATGTCCAGGTGATGGTGTTGAGTATTTTCATCTCCAGTAAGTTCTCTTGTGCCCCCACCCAGTCAGCACCTCCCAAAGGTAATCACTATTGTTTCTTTAATCACCAGAGATGAGTGCTGGTTTTAAATGCAGGCTAATAAAATTAGAGTGCATTCTTCTATTCTGACATTTTTTTCACTCAACATTATGTTTTTGAGATTCATACAGGCTGTTTCATATATCTATACATAATTCTTTTTGATTCCTATCTTGTACTCATTGCATAGCTATACCATAGTTTATTAAACTGTAATCTCATTCATGGACATTTGGTTTGCCTGCGATTAAGTTTCTATGAAAACTCCTGTGTACATTTTTGGCGGACATAAGCACTCAATTCTCTTGGGCACACAATTACTAGAATTACTAGATCATTAAACATTTCACCAATATTTACAGTATTCCAAGTCTCTAAAACTCCATTTTTAAATCTGAAAATGGCAGTAACAATATCCTCCCATATGTCACTTCTGTGAAACTGAAAAGGGGCAACATATGTAAAGGTGTTCTTATTGTTGTTTGTTTTAAATTGCCAAATGTGACACAAATGTAAGACTAGGGGAAAAGCAGAAAGATGGAAGATCACAGGATACCGGTAACTGTCCATGGTGCTGACCTCAGAGGCCTGAGATATATTTGGGTATGATCTAGAAAGCTGGACTGGCCCTTAAGGAGGGGCAGTGCTAACATTTACTGAACAACCACTATGCGCCAGGTTTTCACGTGGTGTTGTGGACCTTTATGCTTGTGTCCTCCCAAAATTCATAGGTTAAAATCCTAACTTCCAATGTAATGGTATTAGGAGGTAGGGCCTTTGTGAGTGATTAGATCATGAGGGTGAAGCGCTTATGAATGGGATTTGTGTCCTTATAAGCAAAGAAAGAAGAGCTTGCCTCCTCACTCTGCTCTCTTGCCACACAAGGATACAAGGAGAAGATGGCTATCTTGCAAACCAGAAAGAGTCATCACCAGACATCAGACCTGCCAGACCCTTGACTTCCCAACCTTCTTAACTGTGAGAAATAAGTTTTTGTTGTTTAAACCACTCAGTCTATGTGATCTTCTTACAGCAGCCTGAATGAAGACACATGGCATGGCAGTTAAGAACCAATACTTTGTACCCTACCTCGAATCCTGACTCTGTCATTTACTAGTTGAATGGTTCTAGGAAAGCTATCGAGTCTTTCTGAGGCTTGGTTTATTCTTCTGAAAATGAGGATTATAACAGTGTGTACATCACAACATTTCTGTAAGGATTTTATAAGATGATACATGTAAAGCCTTACATAGTAAATGGGATATTCATGCTGAATATCCAAAAACTGGTATTCTAGTTACAGCAGACTAGAAGAGTAAACACTGCCACTGCCATTTTAATGCTCTCAACCACTTCATGTGATCTGCATTGTCAGTCTCATCCTGAAAATGAGGAAAATAAGTTCGGGGAGATAAACGACTAGCTCAAGTCACTGGTCACGAGATCATGGGAAGCAGATGATACTAGTGGCTTCTTAACTCTACCCCATCCTTCTGCTTCCCATTCCATTCCCCTTCCCATTGACCTGCTTCCCAAATACCTGCCTCACTAGGCATTCCAAAGTAACATTTACACTATTAATGCATCAAAGTTCCTGGAAAACTTTTGCACACCAAGCCATCATATCCAAGATATAGACATTCAACTGGAGTTTCCACCCTTTAACATTGTTGTCCCCTTATATTTTGTAGAGCCATGCCAGAATCTGCCTCCACACCTATGTTATAGAGCCAAAGGAGGTGTAATTATCCTCATTGGGCACATGAGGAGGGTGAGTCTCAGCAGTTACAGTGATGCACAATGCCACAAAGAACCCAGGCTCTTGAGGCCAGAGTCCATGCTTCTTGTTCTATCCACACAGTAACTTGGGATTGGGACTGCAACTGCCCCATGACACTCAACATATTTTAGAAATATTCATTAAAGAACATTACATACAATTCCCAATGATGGCCACCTTGCTAATGACTTCTGACCCATGTCTTTTTTTATCCTTTACCAGCCTCAGGCACAGTTCCCTTCATGCCCTAGAGGACAAGGAGGGTGAGGAAGAGGAGGGAGGAGATGGAAGAAGGGCATAGAAATGGATGGAGGTCTCACTGCTAAAGCAAGGGCTTATCTTAGTGAAGTTGGAATCATAATGTATATACACAGACAGACTTTGAAGTCACCAAGACAGAAGCAAACAGGACATCTAGCTTTGAAACTGCCAACCACCTTTACCAGGCTACTCAGTGTATGCCTGGTCAGCCCCAAACAGCACCACGAACCCAGCTGACTAACGATGTCCTATCCAAACCACCAGGACATTGCACAGAGCAGATCACAGCTAGGATACCCATTTCACTGCATGACAGAAGGAAACCACGTCAAAATGTCCTCCAAAGAAACAACAAAACCACATTTCCTACCTCAGCTTTGCTGGTAGCCAGGCCTGTCGAAACCTGAAAGTTAAAGAAAAAAAAAAAGACATTAGTATTGATTCAACAAGAAGGTAATTGGATTAATTGTCTTTTTAAAGGAACTGGCATCAATAATTTGTTATGACCCAAGGGGACAATAAGTGCAACACACACACACACACACACACACACACACCCAGAGGTACTTTTTCTTCTACCAAGCACAGCAACAAGATTTGTTTTTTCCAGTCCCGTGTAGAAGGTGAAGAAGATAATTAATATTTTCAACACATTATAACCATCTTGCCAGGAAAAAAAAAGGGGGAGGGCTGTGTGCAATGCCCATGCACTGATAATGATTAAATGAAACACTGAAAAAGCAAAGGCATTGAAGACATTTTGAGGGTTTTGTTTTGTTTTGTTTTTTTCTTAAAATTTCAAGTCAGTGTTAGGGGAAGGTAAAACTACAAACTGCAGCAACGGTAGCTTTCTGTGTTCAAAATGCCTCAAAATATTGTGAAACAAAGCATTGTGCCAACTTTACCTTTACTGTCTCATTTAATCCCCAGAACAACTTTTATTATTCCCATTTCATAGAGGAGAACATGGGGTTTAGAACAGTTAATTCTTCCAAGCCCAGAACATTATTAAGTAGGGAAATTAAATTAAAGCCCAAGATAACATCATATAGACTTTACGGCTCCTACCCACAGCCCATTTTCTCTCTCTGGGCTCAGACCTAGTTTGCGGCAACATGGCTAAACACACCAAGAAGAATCGTCGGTAAATACAGGACCCATAATGGTGCTTCTCTCAGGAAAACATTGAAGAAGACTGAAATAAGCCAGCAGGCCAAGTTACACTTGTTCCTTCTGTGGCAAAACCAAGACAAAAAGACGAGCTGTGGGATCTGGCACTGTGGTTCCTACGTGAAAACCGTAGCTGGCGGTGCCTAGACCTACACCACCACTTCTGCGTCACAATAAAGTCCGCCATCAGAGGACTGAAAGAGTTGAAAGAGCAGTAGAAGCTCCATCATTTGAAACACTACTAGCCTATAATAAATGGGTTAATTTATGTAGCAGAAAAGAAAAAAAAAAAGATTTTATTTAGACTCCATCGACCATTGTTCGTATAGGCTCAGGATATGCATAGAGGCAGATAAGACTTTTTTTCTGATAACGTTCTGCCTTGCAACTTTCTATCTTATATCTAAGGTTGACTTGGCCAACCTCAGTCATATTTTACTACCAGATTGCTACGGTCTGAATTGTGTCACCTTAAAATTCGTGAAGCTCTAACCCCCATGTGATGATATTTTGGGATGGGGCCTTTGGGAAGTAATTCAGTTTAGACGAGGTAATGAAGGTGGGCTATGCATGATGGGGTTAGCGTCTCTATCAGAAGAGACACCAAAGAGATAATTTCCCTTTGCTTCGTCTCTCTCTCTCCACCTGTATGCACCAAGGGAAGGCTACATGAGGACAGAACACAAAAGAGGCCATCTGTAACACAAGGAGACAAGCTTCACCAGACACCAGCTCTGCTGGCACCTTCACCTTGGACTTCCGGTCTCCAGAACTGTGACAAATTTCTGTTGTTTAATCCATCCAGGCTATATTTTGTTATGGCAGCCCACACTGACTATGATATGGATCAATACCAGCTCACAGTTTTGACTCCAACAAAGTGCTTAGGAATCTGTGTCTTCCTGAATTAGCTGACCAGTCCCTAGAGCTCATTCTGGCCCAGCTCCCAGAAGCACCTCTCCCACGCTCACCTCAAGGTATGAGACCAGCCCTCACCTAAGCATTAGCCCCAGAGGTAGCTCAGACAGAGCTTGCTGCCCACTGGTCAACTTCACGCATCATTAGCCTCCTCAACAGGAGGCCTAGCCTTCAAACTGACCTCAGCCAAGAGAGTCCATTAGCTGTGGCCTGAAGCTTGCCAAACCATGAATCCAGGGGCCAGCCCTGGAGAAACGCTCCAAGGTGTGATGAATATCAGCGTCCAGAGCCTCCCTGCTACTGCTCTCTGCTCTGGAGCCCTATTAGACCTGGGACTGGGAGAACACCTGATTCCCAAGCAATTTGCCACCGTTTTCCCTGGCTACACAATCTCACATGTGTGTATATGTGTGTGTGTGCACGCGTTTGTACATGTTCACACACACGTCTCCCTGCTGAAAACCAATGGGAATATGGAAGGGTAGCATGATATTCGGCAGCTATAGGTCTTAAGCAGTATGCCTCTCCCTGTTTCACAGAGCACAAGGGCAAGACAGTTCTCAGCTAATTTGGATTTTCTCCACTTCATAATCTTAGTGTGCATCTCCTAATTCTGTGTCTCTGCTACTAACTTTTGTGACTCCTCACTAACTGTGGGCAAACCCAATTCTTACATATACCTTAGACAGATATACATACAGAAAGAGGAGTAGATGTGGCTATTCAGTACAGCATTGTACACGGTAACAATACATTTCTAAAAAATGTTAAACATCCACAAATAAAAATGGCTAAAATACTGAGTTTGAACACAAATACCCAGAGGGGCCAGGGAAGTAATGAAAATGTATGAAGTGGGCTGCCTGTAAGATAATAGGGAATGGAGGGGCCTGTGTGGAAATTAGAGATTGCCTACTCTACCGAAAGCTATTTGCATTTAAAACAACTAGATAGGGGGGTGCCAGGGTGGCTCGGTGGGTTAAAGCCTCTGCCTTCAGCTCCGGTCATGATCTCAGGGTCCTGGGATCAAGCCCCACATCAGGCTCTCTGCTCAGCAGGGAGCCTGCTTTCCTCTCTCTCTCTGCCTGCCTCTCTGCCTGCTTGTGATCTCTCTGTCAAATAAATAAATAAATAAAATCTTTAAAAAAAACAAAACAGCTAGATAGGGGCACCTGGGTGGCTCAGTTGGTTAAGGGACTGCCTTTAGCTCAGGTCATGATCCTGAAGTCTCATGATCAAGTCCCAGATTGGGCTCCCTTCTCAGCGGGGAGTCTCCCTCTCCCTCTGACCCTTCCCCTTCTCATGCTTTCTCTCTCTCATTCTCTCTCTTTCAAATAAATAAATAAAATCTTTTAAAAAATAAAAATAAAAAAATAAAACAGCTAGACATGGTTCTGGCCAAACAAAATACATATGTGGCTGTTGGACCCCAAATTTATGATCCTCTAAGCCAAACCAATTATGATATATCCGTATTATGAAATATTATGCACAGTTAGAATATGTTTTTCATAGTGTTCTGACATGAAAAGACTATAGTACATACGATAAATGAAAAAAAGATGAAGAAAAGGACACACAAAATTGTACCAATCTCTAAAAAAAAAAATCCCTAAGGTCTATACGCATTATACATTCCTCCTTCCCTCTCTACACACACACAGATGTATGTTTGAAAAATGTCTAATACTCATCAAGCTAACAAAAGGTCTACCTCTAAGGAGGAAAATGGAACTTGAGTGAGAATTGATGCATTGAAGAAAGTTGTGGGGAACTTTCTTTTTCTAAATTGTTTGAAATTTTTTCATTGAGAATGTATCCATGTATTATTTGTCAAACTAAATAAGAATTTAAAATAGGATAAAAATAAAGCTTTATAGTGCTCCAATATTAATAAGAGACTTCAGAGAAGTGCTGGGTTTCTTTTTCTCATTGAAGAGTGAACTATACACAACTCTCTCACCCATTCATATCATAGGGTAGAAGCTGGGTCATAGGGTCACAATAGGGAGTGGCGGGGCTTGTGGCCAACTGGAGATAAATCAAACTTGGATTTATAATCCCACATATTAGATAAATATAGGAAAAGCAAATGGTGAAAGTTACTAGAAGCTCTATATACTGAATTGGGGGTTGATTTTATAGTTCTAATTCTGTTAGATTCACTTCTAACACATACACCTCAGGGTTTATCCAGGAATGTGGCACCCACAGACCTCAGGACCTATCTATGATCCGCTGTGGCATGTCGGGCACCTAGAACAGACTGCAGAGGCCAGCTGAATGAATGAGGTTTCTGTAGGGACTGCAGGTGCCAGGCTAAGGCATTTGGCTTTTATCTTGTCAGCAGCAGCCTTCAGAGGGTTTCCAGCAGGGGCTGATATGATTAGAGCCATCTTTGAGGTGAGCCATTCTGTGCACCAGCGTAGGGCACAGAAGGGATGCCGGAAACTCCGGGCAGGACACTCCCTAAAGCTTTGTTCCAGCCATTTCCCATCCCTTTAATCATTTCCTTCCTCTTCTTCCATTTCTCCACATGTGTTTGAAATTGCAAAGGCCGACATTAAGGGTTTCCTCCTCGCTTGTGCTAGAAACTTGATGTACATGATTACCTTGAGATCCTCACCTCAACTCTAGGAGCTGGCTCTCCTGCCACGTTTGCAGATAGGGAAGCTGAGGTCAGAATGCTAAGTTCCTTTCCACACTATAGAGTGTCAGAGGCAGGGTTTGAACACAGATCCAACTTCAAAATTGCCTTCAAAACCCATGCAGGGATTTTGCCTACACAAGGGAGATATGGATTTCCTCCTGGGACTTCCCACAGATTGACAGATACCAGGACTGAGTTAAGTGATAGAGGGAAGATCACTGCTCAGGCACACCCACTTAGTCTCCTAAGGGCCTGAGTCTGAGATGCCCAAACACCGTCTGGGGCTCTGTTGCTCCAAACTATTCAATCTTCTGTGAATATTTTGAGGTACCACTCTTAATTTTGCAGGTGTAGTGGTAGACAGGCCTTTTTTGGTAGTATGGGATAGAAACAACTCAAAACACTCCAAGGACACAAAAGAATTTCTACCAGCTCATTTGACTGGTAGAACTCACTTTAAATGGATCTAGATAAGGATTAAAGAGGCTAAATTACTTCTCTGGTAGAGCAGTAAACTGAACCCAGGTCTCTATGACTCTAGATACCTTCATGGGTCACAGGTGAATTTTGGAAAGCCTGTGGGTGCAGCCCTCCTATATTTGCCAGGGACACTGAAGCTGTAGCTACCAAATGTGTAATGGCTTGACACAGTAGGTATTCGTTTCTTGCCCGCATAACAGTCCTAGGTGGAAGAACACTTTAGAGGACAGCTCTCCTCCACACGATCACAGAGGGATCCAGGCTGAAAAAGTCTCTGCCATCTTTAATATGTGGCTTCCAAGGTCACCATGGTCACCTTCATACCAGCCAGCCAGAAAGAGGAGAACACATGGGGGAACACTATGGTTGTCTTTATGAACCAGACCCAGAAAAATATCATGCATTTCAGCCCACATTCTACTGGCTAGAGCTCAGTCATGTGGCCACATACAATGGCAAGGGTGTTTGTACATGTAGTCAAGCTATATGTCAAAGAGGAGAAGACGGTTTTAGAGAGCAGAGCTAGCAGGCCCGGCCACACCTCTTCATTGCAGCACTGCCTTGCCCAAGACCCCTCTGCAGGATTCCCTGATAGAAAATCCATTTCCACCCAACCTCTTCCAATTTCCCCTAGTGATTAATTCAGTCGGTATAACTCAGTCTCTTGGTCCTGAGGTCCCCTCACTCTGTAGCTGGTCCTCTTGGGTGCACAAGCCAGATGGCTCAAACCCAGCTCTTCTGTGGTATCCGCTTTATTATTATTATGTTTTTTATTATGTTAGTCACCATACAGTACATCATTAGTTTTTGAGGTAGTGTTCCATGACTCGCTGTTTGCGTATAACACCCGGTGCTCCATGCAATGTGCCCTCCTCAATACCCATCACTGGGCTCACCATCCCCCCACCCCTCACCCCTCTAAAACCCTCAGTTTGTTTCCCAGAGTCCACAGTCTCTCATGGTTCGTCTCCCCCTCCAATTTCCCTCCCTTCATTTTTCCCTTCCTTCTTATAATATCCTCCATGCTATTCCTTATGCTCCACAAATAAGTGAAACCGTATGATAATTGACTTTCTCTGCTTGACTTATTTCACTCAGCATAATCTCCTCCAGTTCTATCCATGTTGATGCATAAGTTGGGTATTCATCCTTTCTGATGGCTGTGTAATATTCCATTGTATATATGGACCACATCTTCCTTATCCATTCGTCTGTTGAAGGACATCTCATCTTTTTCCACAGTTTGGCTATTGTGGACATTGCTGTCACGAACATTGGGGTGCATGTGGCCCTTCTTTTCACTACATCTTTATCTTTGGGGTAAGTACCCAGTAGTGCATTTGCTGGGTCGTAGGGTAGCTCTATTTTTAACTTTTTGAGGAACTGCCACACTGTTTTCCAAAGTGGCTGTACCAACCTGCATTCCCACCAACAGTGTAAGAGGGTTCCCCTTTCTCCACAACCTCTCCTGTGGTATCCTCTCAACATAGAGGAGACTCGCTGGTCAGTTTGCAAGAGCAAGGCTGAGACTGAAGCTTCCTCCATACCCACTCTTTCTCCTCCACTCAAATAAGCAGAAAGGGATCATCAGCAAAGAATCTGCATGAGCAGACTGAGTCCTCTTATTGCTGGCTCCCCAATATCTATAAGAGATCCCTTCAGAGTTCAGTTTTTCTTCAGGCTCGCGCTGATAATTCTCCTCTCCTCCTGAATCCTCTGATCTTCTGCTTCTGTATCTATAAGCAGGCTGGCTTGTCCCTCTGACAGAGCCCTGAGGAACTATCTGAGCCCTTGTGCTTGGCCCTCTTTCAAGTGTCAGAGATGTTCAGCACTCCTTTGTATTCGGTTATGATCCTAATGATCTATTCTGGGATAACAGAAAACATTTTATTCACCTTGACCGAAGGGGTCAGCAACGGGGTGTGAATTCTTCACCATATTGAGTCAACTCTCACTTGAACTGACTGAATCTCTGGGTTGTTTTCACTGGTATACATAGAATACCTTCAAGTGCAATCATCAAAGAATGATAAAGCAGAAACATGCTTGGGTTGTGGACTAAGACAAATGGGATTCCTGTCACTCAGCAGCTCAGTGGCTTTGAGTCACTTTGCTCATCTGAGAGAGTTTACTTCCCTGTAAACTGGGAACAGTGAAACTCTTCTCTCCCCACTCACCTCTGTCGTGTTGGTTTGATGTTACCTCTTCAACAGTAAACACTGGCATCTCTCCCTACAATGTCCTACCTGCAATAGTTGAATTCTGTGGGGACAAGGGACGGAAGGATGGTTGTGGAGTCAAGTTCTGGGTTCAAAACCTGCTTTTAGCACTTTCTAGTATGTCATCTTGGGCACATGTAGTGAATGAAATTGGCCACACATTCTATGGTACTTCTTCCACTGAAAGGTGGGGTCTTTGTTCCCAATCCATGAATCTGGGTGGTCTCTAAAACTACCCTGACCAACAGATTACAACAGAAGGGATAGTGTTTCAGTCCTGGGCCAGCCTTAGAAGACTGCCAGCTGCTACTATTGTCTGTGGGGACCCTGAGTGCCCTCATCTGCCACGTCAGAGGTTCAACTACGCTGAGACCACCAGGAAGAAGCCACATTGAGACACTTTGATACAGAGTCCCAGCTGAGCCCAAACTTCCCACCTCCCTGGCCAATGTGCCATCCACTAAAAAAAGCCATCTTGGACCCTCAGGCTGTCCGTCTGGCTGCTGAATGCCACCAAGAAACCTCAGTCAGTGCGTATCCAGATTCCTGACTCACAAAATCCTGAGCTATAATAAATGGCTGCTGTTTTGAGCCACTAGGTTTTGGGGTACTTTGATCACAGTAATAGACAATCACAACAAAAGGTACGTCTCTCTTCCAAACCTGTAACTGTATGCTAACAAAATGGAAAATATATTTAAACAAAAAATATTCAAAAGTGCTCGCCACGGTCCCTGGCACAAAGTTAAATGGTGAATTTATCTTTCCTTTCACAGAACCACGTGCACTGTGCTGTTCTTTGTGCATCTCTACATGCGATACTCCAGATTTACTGTCAAGTGAGGATGTTCGGGGAGCTCAATTTGATTTCCAGCTGGTAAAATGCACATGAGTTGCTCTGGAATCAGAAATCCCTGGGCTTTGTAAATACTTGCTCTACCACTCACAAGCTGTGTACATGGCCAAGGGAAATCTACTTCACTTCTCCATGCCTCAGTTTCCTCATTTAGAAAACAGACACAAAAATCTATCTCATTGCCTTTTTGGCATGGATTCACGGGAATGTCTGGTATGGAGTTGGAGATGGAGATCGGACGGCTGTCATTTCAGTGAGTTTGGTGTAGTAACTCTAACAGCAGCAGTCCTAACACCTGGTATTTTAATCTCTGCTCCTAATGGAACGGCCGGTGAACAGACCACTCAAAGGGGTGTTTTTTTAAAGGAGGCGGCTTCCTCTCTCCCCACCATCCCTCTCCTCCACTCTAGCCCAGGACTTGGTTTCAGCCACCAGAACTCAGCCCAGATTTTTAAATACGAGTGTAAAAAAGGAAAGAACCCATTCACAGATGATATTCAACACCCCCCCCAACGAAATTCCATAGGCTCCAGACATGTCCAATGAATAAACGTTTCTTAAAATTCTTCTAGAAAATGCACAAGGTTTCTCTTAATAACTCTCACTGTCAGAAATGAAATATTTACACGCACTTGCTTCAAAATTCTGGCAGCTTGTAACCTAAGAATAGTTTTACTTATGGTGTTGAACAACTGCCTTAGGTCTATCTTGTGGGTGATTTTGAGAGAAGCAAGGGGATGCAGAGCAGGGAAAAGAAAGGAAAAGCTGCGTGTGGTGGGGAGGCTGAGCAGAAAGGGGATGACAAATCCCTGTCCTTGGTTTGACCTTGAAGTTGGTGTATTAGGAAGGTTAAAGTAGTTACAGCACAGGGATGATGGGTGTCTGAGCTGTGACGAGCCCATCAGTCACCCTGACACGTGCTGGAAAACACCAAGAGATTACAAACATTATCTGAAGCTTAATTATGAGGCAGACAGGAGGCTGGGCTGGTGTGAGACGGGAGATGCTAGGGCTTCCTGAGCCCATTCTCACCAGATCCTAGAACCTTTGGGAAAAGTTGCTGCCATTTGTGTGTTCTTCCAGAGAGTCCCTGTTGTTTTTTAAGATCAGGCTGCAAAGTTATAAAAAGCTAGGGTAGGTCTGTATTCAAATTTAGATCAGAAATCTGGAAATGTAGACAAAAATCTTTAAAAACCTTCTTTTTCTTTGACTCAGTAGCTCTGCTCCTGGGAATCTCTCCTAAGGACACACTGGAGATACAGCAAATGTCTGTGGCACAAAAGGATGCTTTCCAACATTTTTTGTAATGGAAACTACCTAGTTGCCCAACAACAGGGGACTGCTCACTGAGTCATCCCCTTTTCATAGAGAACTATATTTCTATTAAAGTGATGGTTAAGCAAAGTTTGAAATAACATGGGAAAATGCTTATATATTAAGAAAAAGAAAACAGTATAAACACCATACACTACAAGATTTCAAATATGTTAAAACATGAATAGGAGAAATGTGGGAAGGAAATACCAAAAATAATTAGTAATGTTTTTCTTTAGCAGATAAAATTGGATATTTCATTTTTTTTTCTTTCTCTTATCTATGTTTTCTAAATTTTCTCCAGTTTAAAAAAATAATGGACAGAAAGCTTTTAGACACCACCTAGTTCCTGCCAATCTTTTCAAATATTTTACCCATCTTCCTAAAAACATCCTCCCCACAGATTGGTGATCTAGAGCAAAGCTGGGCTGAGTGACTCCAAGTGGCACGAAGCAAAGAGAAAAGGGACCTAACATTAGTTTTTCACACTTCATGTATCAGGAACTCTGCTGTGAATTTTGTTTACACTCCATCATTCAATCCTCAATTCTGCCAGGTAAGGGTTATTATCACCCTTTTACCAATGCTGTGGGAACTAAGAGCCCAGAGAGCCCAGATAAGTCAGGAAACTTTTCCAGACAACATAGCAATTAAGAGTCAGGGTAGGAATGTGCACTCGGGTTGGCCTGACTCCAAATCCGTTCCTTTCCCTCCTTACCCATCAGCCACAGATGGAGAGAAGCACAGGTGGTGCCCTAGCTGTAATAGCCCTTCCTTCCAAAGCCCTTATGGTAAAATTCGAATTGCTATGGAAACATCTCTGGACTCCTCACCCGCCACCCCTCCCACCTCCTCCCTGCCTCCAGTATCTCCTTTTTTCATGGTCATGGTGCCTGGAATCCCATAATTGGAGATGCTTTCCCTCAGGTTAAAAAGCCCTAACTCTTGCCTCTACGTGTCCTTGGTGAAAATGCATATAAGGCTGGGAGAGGTGATCAGGCATAATGCCTCAATAAGAATAGAGGAAGAGGCAGAGGCTGGGGAAAATACACACTGACCTTGAATGTTTTGATGTGGGGAGAGGAATGCAGGGCATGAGTCACACCCCAAGGCACCTTCTGGGTATATAAACGCTTATCATTTTTGGCTGCCCAGCATCTCATCTCTTTTCTTAAGAACATCTCAATTTCTGAGGCGCCTGAGTGGCTCAGTCAGTTAAGTGGCTGTCTTTGGCTCAGGTCATGATCCCAGGGTCCTGGAATCAAACCCTGTGTTGGGCGCCCTGCTCCGCGGGGAGCCTGCTTCTCTCTCTCCCACTACCCCTGCTTGTGTTCCCTCTCTCGCTGTATCTCTGTCAAATAAATAAAATCTTTAAAAAAAAAATCTCAATTTCCATTCCAAGAAAATCATCTCTCCCCCATTTTTGTGTGGGCTCAGTGAGGAGGTGAATTGAAGTGGCCCTATTTGCACGTCAGACATTGAAAGGGCAAATCTCATGATTCTTAATACTGGCTGCACTTTGGAATCACAGAGAGATGGTCAAAAGGCTGGTGTCCAGGATCTGGCCCCAAGCATCCAGACTGCATTGATGTGGGGAGGGGACTGGGCATTGGTATTCATTAGAGCTCTTCAGATGACTCTGATGAGCAGATAGGGTTGAGGACCACAAGGCTTGATGCATCTTTTCAATCCCTCCCCCCAGGACAATGGGGATGTACGCATGTCCAAGCACTGTCTCCCTCTCCCCTGAGATCTTCTGAATCAGTGACATGAGGGAGAAACAAATGGCTGGGGTATATTTATATCATGAATGGTAGGGTTCTGCCAGACCAGTTCCGCTATGAGAATATTCTTGCTTCCCAGAACTCCAGAGCTAGTTTGGTTCTTGCTTCTTTCCAACCTTCTCTCCTCCTTTCCTACAGATTCTGAGAGCCCCATTCTAACAAATTCCCTCTTGTTGGACCCTAGAACAGTAGAACAGAGTCATGAAAACTACACAACACAAAAGGGTCACATAGAGGCAAGTAGGAGAGTGGCCAGGACCACTAGACCTTCCAGTTAATAAATGATAGAAATGACTAAACATCCACCAAGATTCATGCTTCTCCTTCCATCACGTAGAGTTGCCAATAGGAAATGGCTGCCCAGTCAGGGACTACATTTCCCAGGCTCCCTTGCATCTAGGTAGTGCTATATGACTAGTTCTCACCAGTGAAATGAGACAAATAGAGATGCAAGTCACTTACAGACCAAGAAGCTTACGAGGCAGGTGCACCTTTCTCCAGGCATTTCTGAATACATTTATGAATATTTCTCCAGACATTTCTAAATATTTCTGGAGCCCTCTGAGGACTAAGAGGAGGGGAATTCTGTAAGATGGAAAAAGCCTGGATCCCCGAATCACCTCGTGGAGGGCTGTTAGAGCAGCAAGGACAGCTGCACTATAGTGCTAAGGAAGCAAAAAAATAAACTGTACTGTGTTAAAGGACTGAAATTGGGGGGTTGTTTTTTTAACAGGGGCTGGTGCTACCCTAATACAGCTTCAAAGCCAGAATTTAAAACCCAGCATCCTTAGCCAGAATGCCATCCTGCTCTCTACTGCCCACCCCCATGACTTCACATCTCTGTTCTCATATTAAGTTGGACCAAGCCGAGACTGCTGGCTCTGAGGGCTCCTCCAAACAGTCTCCTCTACCCACCAAGGGCTTCTTGTTGTGATAGAGGAGGCACATCATCATCAGTGGAGATCACCAAGGCAGGCTGTGTGTTGTCAGGCATAGGTGTGCAGTAAATGATTACATTAGGTGGTCAGGCCAGCGGTCTGACTCAGGCTGAAAGGGGATCCTTCCTGCCAAACCCAGGGAAGCAAGGGTTAGGGCGGGCCCCACCCCTGGCTAGAGGTCCAGCATATTTACCAGATTTTACCCACACCCCCAATCTTTTGGGAAACTTAACTGTGCAATTTCTTGACTTTTCATAATTCCTCCTGGCCATTCCCAGGCAATTCCCATGCCAAGCTGGAAGCTTATAGAGTTGCCCTACTCCAGGACACAGAACCCAAGTTGAGGCTGAAATGGTGAATTTGAGGCTCCATCTTTCACTTCGGTGTGCCCGCTCCCTCCCTGAACTGCCCCCATTCAGCTCACACCTCATTGGCTGTCCTCCCTCTCCACATAAAGAGGTCTCTTTTGTTTAGACGAGTCTCGTCTGTAAACATACAACTATCTTACAATGTGGTAAGTATTATAACCAAGGTGCCCATAGTGAAACATCTCTTGGATCCAGAGAGAGTAAGGTCAGAATAAGGAAGAGAGAAAAGGGTCTTAAAAAGAAGTGGCATAGAGTTAGGTCTCAAAGGATGGGTAGAAGTGGGGATAGCTGGGTAGCTCAGTCAGTAAAACATCTGCCTTTGGCTCGGGTCATGATCTCAGGGTCCTGGGATGAAGCCCTGCATTGGGCTCCCTGCTCAGGGGGCAGTCTGCTTCTCCCTCTCCCTCTGCCCCTCTCCCCCTGCTCATGCTCTCTGTCTCTCTCAAATAGATAAATACAATCTTTAAAAAAAAGAGGGTAGAAGTGCACTGGACGAGAAAGTGAGTGTTGGCTGCCAACAACTGACAGTTGCCACCTTCTCTGGAGACTCACACTTTACCCAAAGATGCCAGAGAGGGTATGCTCTGACTCCTCTCTCCCCAGGGGCAGCCTGAAGTCAATGACTGGTACCGTGGTATAAAAGTGTGTTTCACTTGCTCCAAGATGTGGAAACTCTGTGGTGCTACTCACACTCCAGAACTTCCTGTGGGTTCAGGCTGAGGCTGAGACTCAGTTTCAGCTAAAGAGCACTCCTAAGACCACTCCGATACCCAACTGCACAAGAATTACATCTCGGTTCCGCCTCTTGGGAACTAAACCTACGGCAAGGAGGGCAGGCATCCTAAGTAGCATGGACAGCAAGGGCAAAGGTTTGGACACATGGACCAATGTGCTTCTGGAAGGTCAGGAAGCTTCCTATGCAATACTGTTAATTATGGGAGGAAAAAAAGAGTTTACTAAGGGTTATCCTGTGGATTAAGGAAAAAACTTTTCTCGGTGTTTTGTTTTGTTGTTTTTTTTTTTCATTTGACAGAGAGAGACACAGCAAGAGAGGAACACAAGCAGGGGGGTGAAAGAGGGAGAACCAGGCTTCCCACTGAGCAGGGAGCCTAATGCAGGACTCAATCCCAGGACCCTAGGATCATGACCTGAGTCGAAGGCAGCCGCTTAACGGTTGAGCCACCCAGGCACCCCTGTTCTTGGTATTCTTAAACATTATCTCAATCCTCAGCATAGCTCTGCCATGTGGCTTCTTACTGCCCCAATTTCTAAAATGCTTGGTCAAAGAGGTGAAGTAATTAGCCCCAAATGGGATGTATGGCTAATAAGTAGCAGAAAGGCAATTTGAATTCAGGTCTGATTATAGGGCCTGATTACAGGTCCCCTGCTCTCCAAACATAATGTTCGAAACATTCAGAACCTATTTACACCTGGATTATTACACCCGGCTTCGTTCATTCACTAATCTGCCCAGCAACGAACAATTCCTTTACAGCACTGTACACAGAACCCCATGCTTATGGTTTCTCTGTCACCTTTGAGTGCACATGTTCAATGACTCTTTTTAAAAGGACACAGTACTTACGGAGCCAAAATGAAAAGGACAGCATGAAGGAATGCTCAGAACCTCTGATCGCACAGAGATGACATAATTTATGTTTCGCCACTACCGTCTCTGCTCTGCCCACTGCAATCTCAAAATCGAGGAAGAACCTGCTAATTGCTTCAGCAGGGCTGGGCCTGCGGATGACTGCTTACTTTTCGTATTACCTTGTCCTGCATGGTGATCCTTGAGTACTTCATCTTCTTTGGCAGGGATGGAAGGTTTTAGGACACCCCTGGTAGAGAGGACAATGCCTCAGGTAACATACAAAGGAAAATTAGGGAGGAGGGGGGTCTTGGTCAAAGGTCTGTAGACTAAAGGCAAGATGAGGGTGACACTGTCAGCTGGGCAGGCACCTCCACTGCAGGCTGCCCACTGTACACCTGGGAAGACCACCTCATTTTCAGTTGGGCAATGATCTATAGCAATGATCTGAATGGACACCAATATTCCTCTTTCTTGGTGTGGAACACAATTCTGAATCATATGGTAATTATCAGGGGAGTTATTGTCATAAGAGAATCCGGCAGGGGCGAGTCCCAGATTATTGGGATGATTTTTGAGGTTAAGCCCACAAGCAAAGCGTGCAAAAGGGAGGAATGAAGGAAGCCTGAGAATGGGGCGACTAGGGAAGCCAGGATTGACAGATACAGGAGGGCACCAGGTAGCCATGGCTTGGTTTGGCTCAGGGGATGCATGAGCCTCCAATGGTGCATCACAATACACCCAATATCAGTCTCCAACCAGGCTGTAGTCACGGCCGCTGAAAAGTTATCTTTTGTCACTTTCTCTCCCAGGCTGAGCTGGCTATTTCTGTGTCTGGTGACTCAAATCTTGGGAGTTGGGTGAAGAAAACGAAAGACATGAGGCCCTGGAGTCGCCTGCTTGAGTTCAATAGCAGTCCTGCCCCTTACTAGCTGTGAAAGCTGAGGTAGGTCGCTTAACCTCTCTGTGCCTCAGTTTCCTCATCTTGTAAATGGGACCATGCAGGGCTCTATAAGGAATAAACGCAGTAACAAACATAAAGCATGTAGAACAGTTCTTGGTACAGAGTAAAGATGAAATAAGTGTTGCCTACTGTCATTATACATTATTACTGCTTCTGCTGCTACTTTGTTAAAAAGCCTAGCACAGTGCTTAGTGCTAACACAGGATATTAGCAATCGGTATTTTTGTTCTTCTTCCTTCTTCTAAGCAATTCCCAAGAATGCAGTTACTGGTTCAAAGGGTGTGAGTGAGTGAGTGTGTGTGCTTAATATGCACCACAATATTGGCACCCTTTTCTTTCTGGCAGGTAATTCCCACCCGTAACTCTTTTCTTCCACTCCCCCCATTACCTCCAAGAGATAGCGCAGATTGATCCACCTTTCTCCATCCCTCACATTTAGTCGAAACACTCTCCTTCCTTGCCTGGGTAAGAGGGATAAGACCACTTAACCAGTTAATTGAAAGTCCCTATACCCTCTTAGCCACTGGGATTGTGGAGCCAGCCAGAGCCCAGATCCCCAGGCTGGGTTCAGAGTAAATAGGATTACCTGTGGTGGCAGGAACTGGTGGAGACAGAAGGTGTTTCAAAACTTAATCAAAAATTAATTAGAAAAAGAAACAAGCCAAAGGACAAACATCTGTGAGCAGAGGATGTGCAAAGGCAAACAAATCCGATATATAACATTCCGTTTGAGTTAGGAGCAGGATCCTGCTGGGCTGCACTGGGAGTAGCTGGAAAGCTTTGAGGGGAACAAAAAGCCTCCGTGTTTACTTCTCGAGAACAAATGACAGTGCAATTCTAAGCTCTGAAGACTCGGGAGGAGAGGGTCTCTGCACAAGATCACACACGAGCTGCTGGGAAGCTGCACATCAGGGAAGTGCTAATAAAGAATCATCAGAATACACGCTAGCCAGTCCTCCGAGTGAGGAGGGGGTCCCAAGCAGGAGCAAAGCCTCCTCAGGCAGTCAGGGACTCGCCAATACCCTACATCTGTTTTCCAGACAGGGTAAGTGTTGATGGCTGTTCCAAGACCCAGAAAAGCTGAGTCTTGAAAGGCATGTCAGATGGAAATCAGAGGCCGTGGCCACTGAGACAAGCCCTGGAGGGTGCACTTGGGATGCCTTCATGGATGAAACTGGACATGTGGAAATGAGTTTCTAGTAGAAGTTTGTAGTAAATGCATCAGTACCTCACATGTATCCCCTGGCTGAGCCCACACCACGGTCTTCACACAGCACCTGTCACTCTCTCAGAGGCATTCTCTGACCGCAGGGGTGTGCTTCTCCGTGTACACAGCAAGCTGGAAGGGTATCAGCACTAACGTTGCAGGAGCACCCCTCAACTAATAACACGGAGCCCCTAGGAGGGACAACTCTGAAATGACCCTGCAGCACCACCCAGAGGTGCAGTTGGGATTAAGCCCCAGTTGCCCACAGGACAACCTGCTGCTTGAAGTACCTCCATTGACCTTCTCACTTCCCTCTCCCTTCTTTCCCCAACTGCCTCCTGGGGCCGCCTCTCAAAGAAGCCTATCCTGAGGTCTGCTTCTAGGGATTCAACCAGAGACAAGGATGTTGGTGTGGGGTGGACAGGCTTTGGGTCAATGACTTGGTTAAGTAAGAGATGCCCTACATAGACCTGTCTAGAAGTCAAGAAGAGCCCCACAGGGACTCTGGTGGCCTCAAGCCCCCTGTTTGGATGAACCACCCAGTGACCCTTATTACTGCCACTTCCCAGACCCACATAACCCCTGAAATTAGGGCACTCCTTTGTTCCTCAGGTCAAGGACCTCCTCCTTGCAGGAAGCCAGAATTGGAAAGATAAATGTTATTTTATCTCTGACCCTTGGAGACTCCAACAGACCATGCCCTCTTTCTGATGGGAGATCAAGGACTCAATGATTCTTAACCTGCGTTTCCTGCTTCTCTGGCCTTCCATACTGTGGTCTCTCATACCTGCCCCGTTCCCAACCCAACTTAGTCTCATGAATAAATCTGTTTTTTTACATTCTCAACCAGCACCACCTGCTCCAGGAAAACTTCTCTGCCCTCAATACCAACTTTAAACAGCAACCAATGCTTTCCGGTTATTAGAGAGATTCTTGCACAGGGTATAAACATTGATTTACCCACAGTTCCAAAGCAGACTAGTCTTTTAACCTAAAAATATAAAGTTTATGGAATTTTGGTGGTTCCTGACCCTAGAGCCACGTGTGTGTGTATGTGTTTTTCTGGAAAGAAGATCAATCACTTTTATCTGATTCTCAAACGGTTTTCCCAGAAAATGTCATAGTCATTGCAGACTCTGAGCTCCTCATAGACTAAATAATGCCTTATTTAATCTTGTATCCCCAGAGTGCAGCCCAATGCCTGGGCAATCACAGGCACTGTGTTAGCAACACTAAGGGCTAATGTAGTTTGAGTGTTTATTCCGAACCGAGCACTGTACTGGTCTTCATTTCATTGACTCCCATGACACCCAAAGACATGGCTGCTGCCTCTGTTGATGGGACAAGGAGACTAAACTGTGACAGAGGAACCGGCCCCAGACCCCACAGCTGGAAGGTGTGGTGTTGAACTTGAAGGCAGTCTGGCCATGCTCTGAGCACTTTTCTGAAGATATCAAGAAAGGGCTGATGAACAAACATCATTAATCCCTTAACTGTGTTGTCCCTCCAGCTTTTAGGCAGCCCTATAACACACTTCAAGTGAAACCTCAGGTTTCAGTAAGGCCCTGAAATGTCCACCAATGTCTGCCTAATTTTTCTGAAGCTCCTTTAAAATCTGGAAATGGCTCTCTCTCCTATAACATCTGCGAATGCATTGTAATCCTGCACAGCTATCAGCATCTATTTTTAGACCCTTAACATTTCTTTTCTTTTTTTCTGTTTACAAAGAATTGATGTTAGGCCCCGAAGTGTATGTGGCTTGCTCGAGGCCATGCAGTGAGTTAACTGCAGAGCTGGAAGTGAAAGCCAGGTCCTGCCCATTCCCAATTAAACGCCCTCCCTCCTACTTCTCCCAGTGCCAGCATCTTCACCAAGATGATGCTAATGCGTTTCCCACCTGAAAAGCATGTGTTTCTCAGTGCAACGAGGTTCTCTGAGCTGGTCATGAAATTCAATTTCATTCCTCAAATGACTTTCAGAGAACAACCTGGCCCATGCACATCTCTGCTGGGATTCCCTACTCCATGCTGTAAGGGTCAACGTTCTCCTGGAGGCTGTCTCCCTCTTCTCTTCTCAGAATCTGGAGGCCATGGCTAAGGGGATGGAAACAGACTGACGGCCATCTGTCAGGGCTGCTCTGTGAGGCCTGGGCCCAAATGTACTAACTGATTTATCGACTAATAATGCAGTTTATGTGCATGGCTGGGCTGTTTGCAAAAGCATTTCTTTTCCACAGCTGCTTTGGAGGAAATTCCCAGTCCCCATGAAGCAGGCAATGAGGGTTTTGTGAGAGCTCATGCAGTGGACCATGTGGCTCCTCACATCCACTTACCATGCAAGGACTATGAGGTGAAATACCCTTGGTCATCTGAAGCACCAGGGCCCAGTCCTGAACTTGATAAGAAACAGCTGGAACTCTGTCGCTAGAGGCAGCTGAATGTGGTGGAGAGGAAAAGGATCTCGCTGGTCCTCAGGACAGCGGATGCCCTGGCTCCATCATGAACGGGCTCTGCACTGCTCGGTGCGTCACTTCACCTGCCCGAGCCTTTATTTCTCCACCTACCTATCCAGCGGGGGCAGAAAATCTTCCTGACCAGCTAAAGAGGAATAAATGAGACCGCTGGCACTGAAGAAACTCTTGTTGAATTATAATAAGGGACACAGAGTTAACAGAGCACATAAAACATGCTTAACAGAAGTTTCTTTCTCAGGGTGCCTGGGTGGCTCAGTGGGTTAAAGCCTCTGCCTTCGGCTCGGGTCATGATCTCAGGGTCCTGGGATCGAGCCCCGCACTGAGCTCTCTGCTCAGCAGGGAGCCTGCTTCCTCCTCTCTCTCTGCCTGCCTCTCTGCCTACTTGTGATCTCTCTCTCTCTCTGTCAAACAAATAAATAGAATCTTAAAAAAAAAGTTTCTTTCTCTTCCGTGCCTCTTTCCCCCATTATTATTTCCCACCATGTCTAGAATGGGAAGGTAGAAGGAGCTGAGTACAGGGATGTCCCTTCCTCTCCTTCTCCCCCACTTCTCTTCTCATCACAGATGCTATTATGAACGTCCTTCATGAGCCACATGCTTCCTCTGTGCATTTTCTCACTAAATTCCTCCCATATCTCCCTTCAAGTATGAATGGTGTCTCCCTTTTCATAGACCAACATGGTCCAATAGAAAACTCTCTGTGATGATGGAAATGCACATGTGTGGCTACTGTACCCTTGAGATGTGCCTAGTGTGGCTGAGGAACTGGATTTTCAATTTGAATTAATTCATTTACATTTAGCTAGCCACGTGTAGCTGTGGCCACCAAATTGTACAGCACAGTGACAGATGACGGCAAAAAAGAAAACCGAACTGAAGTTTGAGGAAGTTCAGCAACCACCTAAGGTTATAAACCCGGAAGAAGGTGCAAGTGAGAACTGAATCCACACTTGCCACTAGCTTCCTGTGTCCATTTTCTAAGGCAAATGGTCGGGCTGGCTGAGGACTTGCTCCGACATGCAAACCGAGCTGAAACTCAAGATAGGCTGGGGAGAAATACTCCCAGCACTGGGGAATTGGCCCAGAAGAAGGAAATGAATATTCAGAGCAGATCATGGTTGTGGAAACGCTTTGTAAACTGTGAAGTGCTGTCTCAGGGTGGGGGGTTATTAATAATACCCCTTGGCAGGGACTTCGTGGCAAAGCTTTCCTGTCCCTCTCCACATCCTGCTGCTCTGTTAATCATTAATTAAAGCTTAAGGGATTTGGGAATATAGGCCTCTGAAATTTGGACTAAACACTCTATGCTACTGAAAAAAAAAAAAAAGAATCTTGGATAATTAGCTTTTCTTTCCCTAAATGCTTTTTGGGTCTCATTACAAACGAAGTGCTGGGCTAATATACCTTGTGTTGTGAATGCTTCACAATTCCTGCTAATTGAATTAAACCCAATTCTCCGCAAATAAACTCTTGGTGTTCTTAATGGCAAATAAGGAACAGAGCTGTTTCTTTTTGGAACGGGTCATTACAAGGCCCTAATTACTAGGATCTCAATGTGTAACGCAAACCGCCTTTGTGTTGGCTCCTGACAATGATGGCTCTGTAAAGATCAAAGTCGCAATGTGCCCTTGGAATCTTCTCCCTCTTTTTATTCCACTTCAAAATGTTTAATAATGACTAATCCAATTTCTAAGACGGCAGAGAAAGGACAAGAGAACAGAAGTCCGCTTTTTTTAAGTCAGGACAAATATCCCCAAACTGACGTACTGCTGATTTTTCCCCCTCTCTTTTTCCCTTGGACACAGCACATTTTGAAGTTGCTGGTTAATGAAGGAATCTATGCTGCCAGAGTTGTACGCATGCCCAAGGTGAACAGAGTTGCTGTGTGGAGTAATCAGACGTCAGGGAGGAAGACGGATACCATTGTCCCCACATGGCCCAACACCTTTATCAATAATGCAATGCCAATTACTTTGAGGACCAGCCTTGACTCCTGTGGGATGGGAAACTGTATTCCAGGACTCTTTACAACAGCATATATAATCGGCCACACCAACCAGATTTTAAAATGCAGTACCTGTCCTTTCTTGCTGGCAATTCTGCACTGATGTGTGGGCGGAGGATCCAATTCAAAGTGAGATGGATATAAAACTTTAACACTAATGGTAACTGTCCTTTGTGTCCAGGTTTCAGGATGGGTAAAGGCTAAGGGTCCTGGCTCTCTGAAATGCTAAGCCTTCATCTTAGAGCCACATAATCCCTTTGCTGCAGCAGATCAAACCAAGAGAGATCACCCGGGCAGATTAGAAATGGGGTTCCCATCTTGTGTCCTCCCAACTTTCTCACTCACCTCATCACAGTTTTTCTAAGACACTACGTTCATCTCCCTGGGAAAGCTCTCCTGATCTTCTCTGAAGGCAAAACTCTTAAATGCACCCTCCCAAATCCGAGGCAGACACCCTCATCAGAGCTTGTTCCCCACTTCTATTGCATTTTTCTCTGTCATCTGTGCCTGAGGCAACATGGCAGAGTGGGTGCTTGGGCTTTTGAGAAGGACAGCCCCAGGGTTTGGATCTTAGTTCTGTTACTTATAGCTGTATAGCTTGGGGGAAGAGAGCTCACCTCTCAGAAGCTCTCTTTTTTCATCTAGAGAACAGGGATGCTAATGGCCACCTTGCTTCAAGGAATGGCTTCGGCATAATTTGTTAAAAATAATAATGTAGATAAGGTGACTGGTACACAGGAGATGCTCAATAAATGGAATCCGACCATGCCCTTTTTATAAGACTAATCCTTGTATTCTGTTTACTTCCTTAGATGTCCATTTCCCCACAAAGCAATCAATTCTCAGAAGGAAAAACACAGATCTCATTAACTCCTATATTTAAATACCCCAGCACCTAGCATAGAGCTGGGCATACACTTGGCTTAAAAAAAAATGCTTACTAAGTAAATTAACGAATAAATGGATAAATGAATGAACATCTGCAGCAAGCATTTAGGAAGTGAAATTAAACAGTGCCTGGCATATAGGAGGTGCTTAATAAGTGCTTATGAATGAATGAATGAATGAATGAGTGAATGAATACCTAAACCAAACATTCCAAGATTTAAACAAAAATCAAATTGAAGGGCTTTGCGATTTCCCACAGGGAGAACAAAATTCTCCCAAACCCTCCTGCCAGAAGCAGCTCGCATCAGCTTACGGAGGAACAACAATGTTAAATTATTGCTTAACTACTTCGCATATGATGATCTCCCGCATCTCGCCAGGAAAATCATCAGCATTCTCTCAGGGCTGGGAACAGCTGCAGTTAACATGTTTGGGGCGCCTTTTCAACACGATTCCCTTTAACAAGTCCGAACTTGATTTCAGCAGCTCCAGTTCCTTTTCACTCTGGAGAGCTCTCTCCAGGAAGCTGACATGCCAAGTCCATGGTTCAAGAGATTCGACATCTCCCTGTGGGCAGGATAACTGTGACTGGCACCAACAGAGAGAGAGGAAGAAGAGGGTGGGGCATGGGTGTGACTCTCCCAGATGATGGCACCTCCAGTCTTCCCAGAGCAAAGGCACAGCGGTGTTTAGTGTCCACAGCTCCGCGACAGCACTCCCTACCCCTGTGGCGCCTGGAGGAAGAGGGGGAAGGGAAGGTGTGGAGACCATCCTCCATGCAGGGAGCCTTCTGCTCTCTTCCTTCTACTTTAAGTGCTTCCAAGCCAAATGAAGACAACACTTTTAAAAAGACACCCTCTCTTACCTTACCTACTAGTGAAGTGCTCCCTATAGCATCCTTGAAGAATAATGGCCAGCTTTAGGAGTACTCCAAGGGCAAGAAGCTCACTGCCCCACAACAGCAAAGGAGCCTGGAAGAGACCGGGACATTCAAAAGCAAGACAGGCACAGTGTCTCATTTGCAGGAAGACCTGACAGCCCAGGCTCTCACCCAGAGCAACCTGAGAGCTGCTCCTCTAGGTTTTACCAGTATGTTTCCCACGACGGAGGGTTCGCTACGTCCTCAGGTAGATGGCCAGGTCCATGCTGGAGCCCATTTGCTGTTAGAGGGCTCTTTCCCTCTGCTATGCCCACATACAACTCCAGGTAACTTTGACCGTTAGCCTCACTTCTAACTAATAACCTAAGTCTTCATCCCCGTGATATCCCCTCACATTTGTGAAGCCCGGATTCTCAGCCTAGCAGTTTCTTCCTCCATCTAAGCCCTTTCTTCCAGAACTGTGTTTATCTAAAAGCTGCGATGACACAGGGAGAGCTGTGTTCCAGGTGTTCCTAAGGCGCATGAGAGAGGAGAGGCAAAGCCAGAACAACTTCAGGCCAGCCAGCATGGGATGGCTCTCTACTCAGCTGAGCAGAGCTACTCTGGATCTCCAGCCTCATTCCATGTGCCACCAGACACCAGGGAGAGGGGGTGGCCCCTCTAGGAGTGGCTTTGTTCTTCCAGACTCTTTAGAAGAGCTGTCTGATTCACTGCTGTGCAGATGTGCTGCCTCTGGTTCAAGTAAGGACAGAACTGCAGGGAGGTGGGAAAGGCAAGAGCAGGCTACAATTGAGATGCCAGAATACTGTCCTATATTTGTCACCTGGTTCATGACACAGTGCCCAAGTCACTTTCTAAAAGACAGTCCCCACTGTCTCCCCACCTAATGTCTCTTTGCTGACTGTGGATATGGGGAAATTGAAGGAGAGTGTTATTGAGTTAGATATTAGGTGGATGGCAAGCAATGAACCAGGAGTGCCTTAGTTACTATTCCCAGGGTCTAGCACATCTCTGGCACATGGCAGATGCTTGTGGCAGACACGACTGGCTATTTACCCAATAGCCATTCCAAACACCTTCTCTCTTGTCTGCCTTAGCTTCCTAGTCATGACCGCCCTAAGGGGTGACCATGAGACTGATTCTACCCAATGAGCTGCAAGAGGAGGACTGCCAATCAGGGCGTCTTCTCAGAAAGCAATTCTTCGGATAAAAACTGCAAGAAGAAAAAGCTTCCATTCATCCACTTCCTGCCTTGAAACTCAGTGGGCGGTCATGATGCCTGGAGCTCTGGCAGCCAAGAACATGAGGATGAAAGTGATTGCTGGGGGTGTTGAAGCAAAATTGTGGCGCTAAGTTTGGATTCTTGATGCTGTTGAACTAGTCCTGAACCACCTGACTCCAGTCTTCTGGTTGCGTAAGATACTCAGGGCCAGTACTGATAAGCTTCTGTTGCCCAGGTGTGTTGTCTGCAGCTCAAAGCACACTGGGTGATGCAGCATTCGATCCTATTTCCTAAGTTGTACTGGGGCAGCGGTGGGGAAGTGGGGGGTGGTTGTAGGATGTCTTCACCTGATGAGCCAGGACTAGATAATGCCAGTAGGATGCTTACTGGCTGGGGAGGGGCTGAAAGAATTGAGGCCATAAACTGAGAAATTGGCTTTGGACAGAAAGCAGATCCTTGATAAAACCCTTAGTTCCCTCCCAGTTAGAGACATCAGATTTCTGGTTCCAATTTTCTTTGACTTTTAAGGGCTTTTTCTCCCTGATAGGTGCTGAGCAGAGGGTGATGAAATTTTCCTGGGGACCGAACCAGTGGAAATACAGTGGCACAGAGCATGAACTCTAGCACTAGCTAATTGGGAGTTGAGTCGAGTCTACCTCCTAGTCAGAGTTTTTCATCCTCAGCACTGTTGACATTTGGGGCCAGATAATTCTTTGCTGTAGAGGCTCTCCGGGGCATTATGTTGTTCAATATCCCTGGTCTCTACCATTAGATGCCAAGAGTACTCCCCACTCTGAGTTGTGAAACCAAAAATGTTTCTAGAATGTTGTCAAATGTCCCTTGGATGAGAAACAGAGTTCTCTAACTGATCATGAGTATAGAGACTAACATCTATGGCTTCCTTTGCCTCATCTGTAACATGGGAATAGTAAGAGAACTACTTCACAGGGCCACTGTGAGTTCAAGACGTTGTCTGCAAAACGTGCTTAGTCAAGATTAACTATTTTATGATTACTGTTCTTTGAGGCAGATTTTATTGTGCTTGCTTCATGAATGGCATTCACCAATATTAGAGCTGGAAGCAATACAGGTATTCATTGACCCAAGCTCCCATTATCCACATAACGCAACACAGATCCAGAGGGAGAAGGTGACCTGGTCAGTGTCACATAATAAGTAAACACCAGCCCCAGAACCAGAGTCCAGATATCTTGAATGCAGGGTGAACCCATGTTGTCTTTTTCTGAAGTGGAAATCTGAGCCAGCCTTTCCTGGGAGCTTTACAGAGAATCTTCAAATCCAATGAATTTGAGGGTCTTTTTTTGGAAAATACTTCATACCTGGGTAAACACCAGAGATGCAGTGATCAGTAAGATAAGTATGGTCTACCCTGCCCTTGTGCAAGTCTAGGTGTGAAAGCCAACATTACACGAATAATGACTGATGAGCTGTACTTGAAATCACAAGGAGCCCGAAATTAAACCAGGAATGGAAGTAGACCTAGGAAACTCCAATTCTGTCAGGAACGTCCCAGGAAACAGGAAGAGGCTGGCTTCACCCAGCTGGCTTTCCTAAAAAGGCATGTCTTTCCCTCCTGCCCCAATAATAAGGTGTGGGTAGTAACTGGTGGAGCTGGTAACAGGGAGAGGTATGGAGTGGGGCTAGGAGTCACTGTGATTGAGGCTTATGTAATTTCTCAGAAAGCTGTCTCTGGTCAGATTTGGATGGGGACAAAAGAACAAAACACATGGCCAATAAGATCACTTAGGATTCTGCCAGCTGGACAAACCCTCATCTTAAGTAATTCCAGGACACTTGAGGGTGTTTCAGTAGAGGGAGAAGTATGTATGTCTTCAAGAAACTGAGAAAAGTCTAGTAGACCTGGAATATAATGACTATGTGCAAAGGCTCCATGGAGGAGTAGGGGTTAGAAGGAGCAGTTAGGAAGATGACAGGATTCTACGGGGGCTGGAGCAGAGAGGGTGAGAGGGACAGTTATAGATGATGAGGCTAGAAGTGTGGACAGAGGCCTTACTGAAAGAAATTTGCAAATCATGTTAGAGAATATGGATCCTTTTGGAGGTACCAGGGCCATGGAGGGTTGTAGGTAAGAGCACTGCATGATCCAGTTTCCATTAGGGACACATCCCTTAGGCTTCAGGGTGGAGAATGCATTGGGGGAAGGATGGAAACTGGAGACAAGTCAAGAAGGTGGTGCAAAGATCCTTGGAGAGAAAGAGGTGGCCTGGGCTAGTGCAGAGTGATGTTCTCAACCAGGCAGTTTTGACCTCTGGGGAACATTTGGCAATATCTGGAGACATTTCAGGTTGTCACAACCTCAGGGTTGTGTGTGTGTGTGTGTGTGTGTGTGTGTGTGGGTGGGTGTGTGGGTGTGTGTTGGGCGGGGGGTGGGGAGTACTACTGGCTTCTAGTGGGTAGAGGCCAGGGATGCAGCTAAACATCCTAAGAGTGCAGAGGAAGATCAGTCCAGCCCAAATTGGCAAAAGTGCCAATGGTGAGAAATCTTGGCATAGAGGAGGGAGAGATGGAGAGGTAGTTTTGCATTGTGTTTAGAAGGTAGAATTGGCAAACTTGGTGATGAATGTATGTGGAGGGCAAAGAATAAGGAAATATTAAGGATGGATCCTAAGTACCAGAATGGTACTGAAATGGGAAGTATGGAGGAGGAGCAAGTAAGGGTTAAGGATAAACAACTCAGTTTGGGACGTCTTGAGAAAGGTCTCCTGGGTGTGTAAAGGCCAAAACTACCTCGGACCTCCCCAGCTGAATAAAGGGTCTCAGCAGTGGCCTATGCCCTCATACCGAGTTTCTCAGCTCCCTAGGCCTCCCATACCCCGGGCCCACCCCCCTCATGTTTCCTGGTTTTCTGGGTCTCCAGACCAGGGTCTGGCTCTCCTGGCCCAGCCTTGCCCCCCAGCTACAGAGCCCACGTCCCCCTTGTCGGCAGTGGCGGCAGAGGCAGAGAAAGCTGCCCTCCCATCCCTCAGACTTCAGTCATCCCACAGCCTCACGACTAATTAAACATCTGCTGCAAGCTACAATTTGCTAAATTGCCTCACACTCTAACTTCTGGCAGGGACTAATCTGAGTTCTCAACTTGAAGCCCAGAGCTTTCCTCTAAGCAGCATCAGCCTCCTAATGTCCCTGGTCCTCCCCAGGCGTCACTGTGTCCCCACCACCCAAAAGGGCATGGACAGAGACTGAGTCCAGTGTCTTTCCTGGGACTGTGCCATGGGAGGATGTACAGGCATGGCTCCTCAAGGAGATTTTCATCAATTGTCCCCCACAAAAATACTACAGAAGATGAATAAGTAATCAGATATTAACTACTTGCCAAATTGAGTTTAATCAAGAACGAAAATGGATGAGACAGGAAACACATTTTATGGGGGTGGAAGATGAGACTCTTTTCCTCATAAGACCTTGAGAGAGAAGTATCCTTGGAGATCATCTAGTCCAGCATTTCTCAAAGGACCACCTGCCTCCAAATCCCCTGGGGTGCTTCTTAGGAATACAGATTCCCAGCCCTCGTCCCTGAAAATGCTGATTCAGTAGATCCGAGGCAGGGCTCAGGAACAGAGATTCTTCTAAATAAATAGGTCAGATTTTTGATACCTATATAGTCTGGCAGTACTAGGGTTGAGGTACACAAATCTTTTTCTCCACTAAGCTTCCCCAATCCTCATGAGAATTAATCAGAACAAGATGGGTGGTACTATGTCCTGCAAAGCTGATCGATGCATTTACAGTTCCACAGGACTGTGTGCAGCAGTCCTCGTGTGCCCTGCTCTGCCTCCGCCCAACGCCCTTGGATGCAAGGCTCCCCTGCCTGGGATGCACGCCTTTGTGGTGATGACTCGTTATCATGCACGCACTCTGTGCTCAGCTTAAGTGTCCTGTCTTGCAGGATGTTCAAGGCCAGGTCAGGCCCTGATCTGGAAAGGACGAATTTCCTGTTCCCTAAAGGCAGGCAGGTCACTTACATTTCCGAAAGTGAACTTCAACTACAGGTCACCAAATGCAATTCTCCCTTCTCCAGGTTTGGAGAGGGAGATTAGCATATGTGTGAATTCTTTTTACCTCCACATAAATATATAAGAGATTCCAATCTTCACAAAATTATAACATCACAATAATTTGGATAGGGGCTGGACTGAAGAAAGGGATAACTAAGCTGAGAAACAAAGGAAACAAAATCTCTCTTCCCCTCCCCCCTCCTTTCTGCCACCTACGTTCTCTCTCTCTCTCTCTCTCTCTCTCTCTCTAGACAGAGATTCACCAACATCAAACATTTCAAGGACCAATACACGTCAGTTCTGGATTTACTGATCACAAATCATCCTTATCTTTCAATTAAAGGAGACCCTCTAAGAGTGTCTGAATAGGTAACATTGTATCAGCTGAGTTACCTTTATAATTGAAAGAATATAAATGGATTGCCTCCTTTATTTCTAACATTCTGCAAACTTATTAGTACAGATATTTGTTGAATTAGTAAATCATAATGAGCTATCACCTTCCTTTTATTCTTCACAGTGGGCTACTTGGCAAAGGCAGTGAGACTTGTTAGTGACCACAACTCGAGAGTGGGGTTCTTGCCCTGACCCTTGCCTCCTGCCGCTTTGCTTTTAGAGCTCTGTGGACACCCTGAAACTGAATGCAAAACTGTACTTATGTATTTTGGGAGGGCACTGGCTTTCACCAGATTCTCAAAAACATCTGTGGCCCACAAAGGGATAGAAGCACCACAGAATCTCTTTCTCAGGTGTCAGATTGTTCTAGCAGGGGCATGATCAAGATGATCACTGAGAAGCCTTTCACCTTATCATTCATAGCAAGGCTTCCATTTATCCTCGGAGGTACACCCTTTCCTGCAGTGGTCCGTAACAGCTGGAGTCCATAGGAGGTCAGCTTCTAGAGCGTCTCCTCTTCCTGTTTTACTTCTAAGACCCGGAACCCAGCTTCTTCCCTCTGCTGAGTCCATGATGCCCCAATTAAGAAGCCATTAGACATGTGATAGGTTTGCACGGAATGCACCATGACTGTGCGCCTGTCCTCGTGGAGCTTACAAGCTAATGGCAGAGACATGTTTGACATGTAAGATGGAATTACAGTAGAATCAGAAACATAACAATTACAGCTAACATGTACTGTAGGCTGTCAATGTGCGAGACAGCAAACTAAGCATTTCATGTGTAGTATACTGCCCAATCCTCACAACAGCCCCAAGAACTGGACTATCATTTATCTCAATTTTACATTAAGAAAACTAAACAGAGATGCCAATAAACCAGCCCAAAGCCACACGGCTAGGAAGTAGCAGAATGGTGTGCCTACCTCAGCCTTCCTTCTATGGATTCGCCCACCCCAATCCATTAGCCAATGGACATGAGAACTATTTGGGGTCAGGATCTAGTTTCACTGCCTTTGCCTAAGTTTTACGACGGTCTGGGACAGGATATGCTGAGAGTCAGCCTCTCTGGTTATACCTGATTCAGGTGACTTGGCCTTCTGCCCACCCAGTTCTGTTTTACTTCCAGTGCCCAGTTCTGACCTGAACCCTTAGCTGAGTCCTGTCTCCTAAATGCAATGCAGACTGTTGTTGACTGGGGTCTTCCTTCAAAGAAATGGGCGTGACTTTCTTCTAGAATTAAAACAATTGATACACATTTTCTGAGAGTTTACTATATTGAGAGTTTACCTATTTTAGGCAGTGGACACATGGGATGAATAAGAGGGAGTTCCTGACCTAAAGGAGCTTATGCAGTCATTATTTTTTTTTTTTAATTATTTTCTTTCCTTAAATATTTAATGAATGGCTACTATGTCACATGAAGTGATGCAGATGTTTGTATTATTTTAGGTAAAAAGAACTGATGTTCAACTAGCCCACAAATACATTTGCAGAATTATTTTATGTGGTGATGAGGACAACAACGAAACAGGGATGCAAAACAAAGGGAGGTACAAGAGATCTTATTTAGATGGGAAGGTTTTGGTCGGTCTGGTTGAGGAGGTGGCCTGTGAGAGGAGATGTGAATGCCCCGAAGAAGAAGTCAGTATATGCCCTGAAGACAGTGTGAATAGCTGGGAAATGGCCTGAAGGTAGGACTGACCTTGGGCCACTGAAATAAGATGGTCGATGTTAGAGCCACAGGGAGTGGCAGGGAGAACAAAGCCTGCTTGGGAAACAGGCAGCAACAAGACCAGATAGGCACATTGCAGCCATGGAGAGGATGTGAATGTTATTTTATGGACAGTGGGAACACACAGAGAAGGCATCAGCGTGATTTGATTTGGATTCAAAGATCATCCTAGCTGCTATATGTCATCTTCCCAGGGGTCTCACCTCCTGAACCAGACCCACAGACACCCAAACAGATCTGGAAGCCACCTTTCCTGCTGGGACTTGACCCTCATCCTCCCAGTGTCTTTCAGATCTAACTCAGCACCCTGCAGTTCTGACCCTATATAACCCTCTCTTCTCCAGCTGCCAATCTATGATAGACACTCTGCTTTCACTGAGTCACGTTCATTTGTAGGGAGGGGGAGGGAGGAGAGGAAGAACAAATAATTGGAAATTCAATGATTCCCTTATGCCCTTGAGTCTCTCTTAGGGATGGGGTTGAAGTGACACTCATCTCCAGCACCATCACGAAAGATATAGCGAGTCTTGACACACAACATGGATAATGAAGTTTCACGGACTCCACCCAACTGCTGAGCAAAAGGTGTCTAACCCAACACTCAGCCAGGTGACATAAGACCCTGAGCCACCACCATATCGGGGATGATTTGCAACCATGGACTTTGCAGCCCATGAGATGAGTAGTGGACAATCCTAGCCTAGAGGAAAGAGGCAGGTAAATGTTTTTAAAACCCTGCAATGAAATGTCAGGGCCATTTGAATATATTGAGCAAATGAAGAAAATGGAATCAAGAGGAAAGGAAAGGCAAACATTCTCAAATCTTGTTGCTAAGGGTCTTTCATGAGCCCAGCCATCTATGCCAATAAGTTATCTAAGGAAGAAAAAAAAAATAACCTTTTTTTCCCCCTGTTTGTTTCACCTTTGAAAAACTGAGGGTTTTTCCAAAAGGTTCCAATTTCTCTTTGATTCTGTAGTTGCCGTTGATAGCATTCAAAGGCCTTTGGGGCAACAGGTGCATTTCAAATGAGTGAAAATAACAAATAAATTGGATCCAGGATTTACAGCATTAGCCGGGTCTTTGTTCTCTTGCGTCAATGCCTGGCTTATGGACAGCAGATCTACAACCCACAGGAGCCTAGGGAGATGGTGGGCAGGAGTGCTATTGAAGGGAGAAGGAGTAGGGGGCAAAGGGAGTGGGAAGAGGCAGAGGAGGACCCCTGAGTACTCCCTTATGCGCAGTTCATTAGAACATACGCCAGGCTCTATCTCTGAAATACAACTGACACCCTTTCTCTTCCCTTTACCCCACTGCCATTGCCCTGGTCTAAGTCATCATTATTTCTTACCCAGATGACCTCAACAGCCTCCTACTGGTTCCCTTTCTCTCCTTGCCCCTTCAATCCATTCTCCACACAGCAGTCTAAATGATCTTTACCAAACACACAGCTCATCATGTGACTCCCTGCTTAAAATCCATCTGGAGCTTCCTGTGGTCATTAGGATAACCTCTGAGTGCTGGCTACAGTTTTGAAGTTTCTGCAAGATTGGTCCTTGCCTCAGTCTCCCCACTGTCCTCTATACTCTGATGTGGTAGGCAGCTTCTAAGATGGTCCCTCATGATCCCTTCTTCCTGGCATTCATGCTTTTGGGTGGTCCCCTCTCCTGGAGCATGAGCGGACCCCTAGACCTGCTTCTAATGAATAGAAGACAGCAAGAGTGAGAGACCTTAAAAGCTGACCCTTTCTAAGCTGAGCTTTCAGATGACAGCTGCCCTGACACATTTTGATTGCAGCCTGTAAGAGACCCTGAAACAGAGGCCCCAGCTAAGCTGCACCTGGATTTCTGACCCTCAGAAATTGTGTGATAACAAACATTGTTTTAAGTCACCAAGTGTTGAGGGTAATTTGTTACACAGCAATGGATACTTAATATACCCAACCACCTTTTTCTCCTTTCAGCCTATAGGCACACCACTCTTCCCTATAGGATCCCCATATATTTCACCCTCTGCTGAAATGCTCCACCCTCAACCTTTATATGGCTGCATATTTTCTGTACTTTATTTCTAGGCTAAGATGTCACTTTTTCAGAAAATTAACCTGATCACACCATCTAAGTAGTTATCCCACCTACCATTAATCAGTAATACCCTGTTAATTCTCTTGTAGATCTACCGTGGTTAGTAATTACAAATTATCGATACATGAACCAAATGTCGCATTCCCTTATATATGGATAGATGGATGCACCAATGGACAGATAGGTAGGTAGACAGGTGGGTGGGACAGTTGGATGGATGGATGATAGATGAAGAAGAGAAAGAGTCACACAGACACGCTGGTATGTGTTCAGAGGAAAATGGACAACATATCAAGAGGACTTGGAACCAGGAAGGTTTTAATTTAAAGCAGGGGTTGGCAACTAAAGTTTAATTGAGACACAGCCACATTCATTTTTTTGCATATTGTCTATGGCTGCTTTCACACTATAGAAGGGCTGAGTTAAGATACAGACACCAAGACCTAGAAGCCTAAAATAATTAGCATTTTCTTTCTAAGGAAAGTTTGCTGACTCTTGATCTAAGAGAAAGGGGATTTGGGAAGTGAGTTGAGTGCTGTCTTCAGGTATTGTGTAGAAGAGGACTATAAGTTGTCCTATAGAGCTTTAAAGTGGGGAGAGAACAGGATCCACATGTAAAAAAGAGACAGATCACCAAGAAAAAGAATATTCTTAGAGTCAGAGCTGCACCCCAAAAGAAGTTCCCTGGGAAGCAGACAGCACTCAGTCATCGAAGATATACAAGGAGAAGCTAGAAAACCATTTTCTGAAACACTGTACAGACATTCTAGCATTGCCTAGATGACTGGTCAAGGATTTAGGGCTTCCTATCTTGTTTGTATAATGCATTTCTTTAGAAGTCAGATGAAACCTAAATATCATTTTAAACATATATAAAGCATAAATAATATACATAGAATGATAAAGGGAAGTTATGTTAAAATACGCATATCAAGGATTCGTAATAGAATTGTATACATAGGCTTTTTCATTGACACATTAAATAATAATATCCAGTGGTGGTCTAATAACTATAGTTAACTTTGAGAAAGAGATGAGCATAAAGTAGAAATCAAACTATGGCCCACAGATCAAGTCTGGCCTACCACTTGTTTTTATAAATAAAGTTATTAATTTTTAAAAAATTTTTATTTATTTATTTGACAGAGAGAGAGATCACAAGTAGGCAGAGAGGCAGGCAGAGAGAGAAGGGGAAGCAGGCTCCCCGCTGAGCAGAGAGCCTGATGTGGGGCTTGATCCTAGGATCCTGAGATCATGACCTGAGCCGAAGGCAGAGGCTTTAACCCACTGAGCCACCCAGGCGCCCCAAATAAACTTATATTGAAACACACCCACTCCCATTTGTTTATGTACTATCTATGGCTACTTTCATGCTAAAGGGCCTAGTTGAATAGTTGAGACAGCAACCATATGGGTCATAGCACCAAGAAAATTTACTACCTGAGTCTTTACATAAAAAATTTGTCAACTCCTGCCATAAAAGGACTTTCAAGATACCTGTAACATTGTAATGTGGTATGAAAATATCCAAGACTTCTATTTGCGATAGAGTCATAGGTACTCTAAAGCTATTATCGTTTGTTTTGAAATTCCCATTTGAGGGGCATAATAAATTTCTGGTAAAGGTTAGGTGAAAAGTGCTGGGGAGGAGAGGGAGGAGGAGGGAATGGGAGAGTAGACTAATGGAAACAGAGTTTCCATCTGGTGTGATGAAAGAGAACTAGAGGGGTGATGGTTGCACAAAGTTGCAAACGTACTTCATGCCCCTGACTTGTACACTTTAAATTGGTTAAAGTGGCAAATTTCCTTTTGTGTGTTTTTTACCACCAAAAAATGCACCCCGCAAAAAACATAGCGTTTTTCTCCACTCAAGTTCATGGACACCCTTAGTCCCACGCGTGAACTCCAGGTAAAAAGCCCAGTATATTCCAGGAGTCTAAGTTCTTAGAGAAATACTCCAGGCCAAGGTTTGGAAAGTGTAATGATGTTGGGGTTTGATGGGTGAAAGCAGGAAGTTGGCTCTCCCAGCGAAGGAGGCAGAGGGACAGAGCCCACTTCCATATCCCTTCTGCACACAAGCCAGATGGAGCATGTAGTTATGTTACTGGGGAGTGCCCCGGGAAAGTGCAGGAAAGGATAAATTTCCCAACCCACCTCAAGAGCCCAGGAACTAGGGATGGGAAGCCCCAACAATCCCTTTTTGTGATTCTCTGGGTTTGTATGCTACCAATTGCACAGCTGCCCTAAGACCGCTAAAGCCACCACCACGCTCCAAGCATGCAAGGGATCATGTGAAAAAGCCATGTCTGAGTCCACAGCCTAAGAAGATAGAGGCCTCAGATGCCCTGCAAAGGCAAGATGCTTAATTGTGGAACTCGATTTTGTTTTCACAGGAATCAATTTGGAGGGATTTTCATTTTCAATTATTTAACAACATCCAATTTTCCCTTCACACCTCAACCAGACAAGAGGAGAGAAATTGCATGTGTCAATCACCCCTGAAAGCTGCTGACCAGCCTGAAGTCGCCCCTGCATGGAGGAAGCATTAGTGGGGCCCTGGGAATGTGCCCTGGCTTTTCCGAGACAAATGGAGACACCAGATGGCCTTTTGCCCCAGACACCGGGACACTGTCTGGTACTTCTTCTCCCTGTCAAGGAGGAAGACAGACAATCTCCTTGCTCACAAGAGTGACACCCTTGGAAAATGAGAGAGGGGGAGCAGCCCCCTGCCCTTTCTCCTCGACAGTCTTTCTGTCCCTATTCATCCAGCACCACAGAGGGCCCTTCACAAGTCCTTGGCAATAATAGGAAATAATGGTTCAGACTCCAGAGCCCCCTCCTCCTACCACTATGGCCCTGACAAAATGAATTGAATCACTCTGAATCTTGGCTTCTTACTCCTTACTGTGGAGATGTCTAGCCTCCAGGCACAGGCAGATTAAACAACTTGTCCAAGTCTCCAAAACTAGTTAGTGTCAGAACCTGGATTCAAAGCCAAAGTCTAGCTGCCAAAGTTTAACTCCTATCCTGTGGAGAATGGTGCTGGACACGTATTAGGCTCTCAACAAACAATTCGCACTGTACTGATAACAACACTTCAATGCTGTACCACATTTGTGCACAATGCTGCGAGCTGGTTAGTTCCCCAAAGGCAGGAGCTACCTCTTATGTCACTCGCCACATGGTATTCAGCCATGTGTTTATCAATTCACATTTGCAAGTCCTCAACTCACTTCCAAAACAGTTATCAAATGCTTACTCTGTGCCAGGCCATGTGACAGCAGAAGAGAAGAAAGTGAGGAGATGTTCATTCACACACAGGCCAAACACCTGACTGCCCTCTCTGTGCCAGGGACGGCCACTGCCCTCCAGGATCCACAGCGAATGGAGGGGGTGGGGTGTGTAAGGCAATGGGTCTGCCAGAGGCTTAAATGTGCTCAAAGGAGTGGAATTCTGAGCCAGGTGCAGGGTGGGCTCTCAGTCGTCGTCATCATCATCGTTGTCGTCGTCGTCGTCATCATCATCATATGGTGAAGAAGCACACTCCTTTGGCTAGGTACTAAGTGTTTTAATGTCTTGCATTAAATCCTAATAATTTTGTGATAGAAAGGCTATTTTTGGCTCCACCCTAAACACGATAGCACCGAGGACAAAGAGGTCAAATTACTTGCACAAGGTCTCATAGATCATGAGATGTAGAGCCACGATCTCTAGCCTGGGAATTTGATTTCAGAGAACATATTCTTAACCAATTTATACTATGTGCTGCCCCCCTCCCATATGAGTGTTTGTTGGGTTGAACTGGCCAGGACTGGCTGGGAGGACAGAGTGCTCTTCCAGCAATGAAGCCAGAAGAGGGACGGAGAACTCACTCCCTAGCCCAAACTGGGATGGAAGGTGTCCAGTCTGACCATGCCCTTGGGCTCCAGCACCTGAGGTGGCTCCTGTGTTATCTCTTAGGCCGAATGAGCAGGAAATGGCAGCAGTCAGCTGCAAGCACTTTCATCTTCGGTGAGTGATGACTTTGTCCTGTTGGGGGGTGGGCTGCAGTGTGGGCAGGGAGGCTGCAGAAATCCTGAAGGAAGCATCCCTGGGCAGTGGGTCTATAGGAATGGAAGGGAGGGGAGAAGCAAGTCTCCATGGTGCTCAGGGCCAGAAGGGGCCCTCCCCACTTTCCCAGCAGAGGTGGGCTCACAGGTGGATGATGGAGCGCCATAACAACGTAGGACTCAGGCCAAAGGTTATGAAAACTATCATTCACAGAGGGGACAGCACTCCCTGAAAATGGGATCAAGCTTGCCTCTAAGAAACTGCTGTCAAATAGAGGCTGGATGTAGACTGGCATGTTTATTTGTTTATTTTTTTTTTAACTGGCGTGTTTAACTGTCTGATCCACTTAAAACACCATGAGTCTGGGAGAGCCCGGGAGGCAGACGAGGGCATGGTGTCACCCAGGGCACTCTGGAGTCAGAGGCAACGATTTGGGAGGATGCAGTGATGCCCTTCGTAGGCATGATTTCATATCTCTTCTTCGGAGGGAAAATGTTCCTCTGCACAAAGCTCATTTTCAGGTGCCCTCTGACAACTGACCAGCAAGCACACATTTGGAGCCAGGGAAGAAATTTGTGGGGCTCATTATAAAAAAGGCTTTGGGGATGGCTCCCCTCCCTGGTGCATGGAAGCCTAATGGGGCTACTGAACTCATGCTGGTGAAGGCTGACTGCCCCAAGCACAGTCCAGCTGTCAGTGAGGCCCACATGGATGGTCCCTTCTCAACCCACCTGCTCCCCCTGCCTCCTCTCCTCTCTGATTAATACTGCAGACCATCAGATTCCTTTAGCAAACGTCTGTGTACCCAGTTCCACGTAAGGTACTAAGGACAGAAAGCTGAGAAAGGCAGTTTGGTGAGGTGGTTAGGAAAAGGGACTTCAGTGTCAGGCTGTGGATTAAGGACTGACCACAGCTAAGTGTTTTAATCCTGTGAGCCCTGCCTCCTTCATCTGTAAAATGGGAATAACCACTCCTACTTCCTAGAGTAAATGGAAAGACTAAATGTGAAAGTATGGGTATGGTCAAACAGTCTTCCTACATGATGAGCATTTCATAAAATTACCTAAAGACTAGGATACTGCCCCTTCATGCCAGAATTCCCAGTCCAGTAGGGCATACTGGCTTCTGAACAAGTTACTTCAACAGAGTGTGATGTAACAGGAGACACGAACAGAAGTTCCAACCCTCTCTGATGAAGCCAAGAATGAATCCAGGAGGTGACATTTAAGGGAAAAAGTCAGCTCCCCGGGGAGTTAATATAGTCATTTCTGTAGCTTCATGGCCTGCCCAGGCCCAGATCTAGCACAGAGAGAAAGTGCTCAAAAATATCTGTTGAGAGAAACTAAAGCCAAGTCTTAAAGGATGAGCAGTACTTCACCAGGCAGACACAGCGGATGCAAAGGGCATTCCAGGAGGAGGGAACCACACGTGCAAAGGCATAAAACCCAACCCTGGTAACATGTCAAGTAGTGCTGCCTTAGTGGAACCCCAGGTTCATGAGGGGTGAACGGCAGAAGACAAGGCTGGCAGGGGTCCAGGATCCAGCTCTCTAGAGTCTTGTGTTCCAAGAGAGAGTTTGGCCAGAAGTGGAGAAGCCCTGGGTGGAAGACACTGGTAAATTCCCAGGAGGGTGGATGGAGAGAAAGCAAATGAGGGGAGGGGAAATAGAAAGAGGAAAGGAAGGGAAGGGAAAAGATGGGGGCTGGGGACATCAAGAGAGAATTAAGACATGGAATGATGGAATGGGCAGGCTCATCCACTGTATGATGGGAATGACGGAGGTAGATGAGTCACGGGTAATATGATTGGTGGATGGGGGGAGAGCCATTTACTGAGAGTGAGGACATGAGAGGAAGAGTTCCTGCTGTACCCTGCTGAGTGTGAGTTCCATGGGAGAGATAACGAGGGATGTGTGCGCCTTCTGGACACAGGGATCCCACACTCTAGGGAGCTTCAGCTGCAGGTGGCAGCACCCAGCTGTGGTCATAAGTCACGGTCCCATTCATTCCCTGATGTCCTCCATGGTTATGACTGTGTAACTTCCTCCCACCATGCCCACAGCTCTCTGAAAACAGGTCTTGTCTTATTCTTCTGCTCCTTCCCCAAAGCTAGCAGAGGGAAATATTCTAGAAATGGCCCTTAATTATGTCTAATCCAGAGGATCTGTGTGCCTTTGGGAAAGGATTTCTGAAGATGTCTAGCACAGTGCTTGACATGTGACTGGTGCTCAAGAAATCTGTTGATTGAGTGAAGGAAGGCAAAGGCTCTTGTGTCATTTATAGATCCCCCAAGAGCAGGACCCAGTGCCCACCAGTGTCCCTTTACAGGTGGCATTTGAGAGCCATAAGATGCACTCACTAGCAGGACGTGACTTACAACAGAATCCAGGCTCCTCTACTTGGGCAAGTCACTTCCCTTCCCTGGGTCTTAGTTTCCCTGTATGCACAATGATGATGGTATGGATTGCCTGGAACCATCACTGAGTCAGATATAGAAACTGCATAATACACATAAACCACATAATATACAGTCTGGCTCAGCATCAGTTCAACAGTTGGTAATAATGCTAATAATGGTGATAATTCTAATGATATGTTGCTACTATTGATCTGGCTGATGATGAAGAGTATTTAATATCTTTATCCATCATTCCCTTGCTTAAAACCCTTCAAAGAGCTCCCTGCTCTCATGATAAAGACAAAGATACCTAATATGGCCCACAAGACCCACTGCTGTCTGACTCCTGCTTGCATCTCCAGCCCCATCGTGATGAGCCCTCCTTTCCTCCTCTCCAGCTTGGCCTTTCTCGCTGAGGGGCTTGGTGACTTGCCAGCTTGCCAGACATCAGCAGGACTTCTCCTGTACCCTGAGCTATGAGATTTTTGGCCTACTCACTTGTTCTCCCATTAATTTCTCACTCTCTTATTCACTCAAAAGACATTTACGTATTACCTACTCTATGCCAGGCAGTGTAAAAACTGAAGTGCCTGAAAGTCCAGCCACGAATGGGATATCAGCGAGTAGCCCCTTATCCATCTGTACCTGCTTGTCAGTAAGCCTGGTTTAAGAGAAATGTGAGGAGAATGAGGTAGGATAGAAGGGCACGATCCCAAAGACCCAAGCTGTTCTCCACTCCTGTTTAATTACAGTAATAGAAATATTGCTGCTCCTAGAAATACCTACCTCTAATATACACGTGTGAGTGTGCGCGCGCACACAATCACGTGTGTCCTTGCAGAAACCCAAATCAGATTATAAAATAGGGAGGAAGTACAGGAACGAGGGTGTCCTCAGCTGAACCCAAAATGGAATCTGGAATCTGTTTTTTGTGAGATTTATAGAAAAGTGGGTGGATCTCAAGCCCAGGGTGTTTATTTGCACGGGAGGAAGGGAGACAAGAAGAAGAAATATTTTTTTCTTGGATTCCTGAGAAAGAAGACAACACAGATAGGATGAAATGGCATCTTTCTCATCTTGGATCTTGCATAAAGAATTATATGACAAGAGCTTCAGACAGGAGCTAATGGAGCTGCTTTCATGTAGGGACTGTGGAATTTGGAATTCAAGTAGCATGGTTTTGGGGTCTAGTTGACCCACAGGGTGAAAGGAACTGGTCTTGTCTCCTCTGTAGAAAAAACTGTGCTATTTTAGTCAGTGAGGACCCCACCTGCTCCCAATCCCCCATCAGAAAAAGCCTGAGAACCTAGCAAGTGAAACTAAATGGGGATGTGTGATGATGAGCATCCTTAAGGAGCCACACGGTGCTGAAAATGGGTGCTGGTCTGCTTCCCATGTTCCCAGAGCAGCTACATCAAGAACTGGAGGTTCACACAACCCCATCAGCCACAGCAAGAGCTACCATCCCACCTCCTGAATACCTCCCAACACAGCAGTCCCAAGGGCCTCACACTGGGAACTGTGAGATCCCACTAATCCTAATGAATACTAACCAATTGGAGTAACCATGCAATATCCATGCCACTCAGTAGACTTCAGACCAGAACCCGGTCCCCAGCCCCAGGCCCCAGTCTCTTCCCCCACCTGAGTTCATTACTGAGCACAATGTCGGTGCACTCAGCAGCACCAATTTCTCTGGACGTCATGGTTTCCCGAGAAGGGATAATAAATGTGCTCAGAAGCGTGGGGTGATTTATCAAAGTGCATTGTATTGCAATGGTTTTACAAGAAGATTAATTTTTAATAAAGAAACCTATTACCTCACTCTTTGAGGACCTTCACACACCTAAGAAAAATGATTCTCTTTGCCTGTGTGGAAACTGCTGTGGCTTCTTTCCTGGAACAGTCTACTTTGTTCTCCTCAGGATCCTCCCGAGAGAGGAAGATGGACTCTCTGAGTGAGGTCCAAACAGAATTTGGGCCTCCTCTTGGTCCATTAGTGACTGAATGCCCATTTTTCAGGCTCTTTTCTTAGCCACCCTGGCTAAGATTTCAGCTAACAGAGCTGCCCCTGTTCTAATCATGAGAAGTGGTTCAGAGTGGATAAGGGGCCAGACCTTTGGACGCCCAAGGCTCAGGCCAGGTGCTGGCCAGATGCTGACCACTGGGCCATCCAACTGGGGGCTTGAGGGATGAAAGGCGACTTAACAGAGAACCACACAAGATTAAGAAATCAGAAAGAAAGTCAGGAATAGAAGAACTAATAAGCACCACTGTAGACAAGGGGCTGCCCTTGGAATCACCCACACGCCATCATTCACTGCCTGTATGACCTTCAGCAAGTTACATGATCTCTGGGCCTGAATTTCTTCTTCTGTGAAATGAGCACTGGTAGAATTTTTAATGAAAACGAAAGTACACAGTGCCCACATTTGTTTTGTTATGGTTGCTGTAAATATTATTGGGAAAAGAAGCCGGGTGAAGCTGGGATTTGGGGTAGAGAGAAGTGATCTTTGCGTAAATTCAAGGATTTTTAGGGAATAAAGTCCCATTGTCTCTCCTTTGTTAGGAATAGCATACAAGGAAACAGGTGTACGATTTGCCAAGGAGACTTCAGCTAAAACAGAAAGGATAGTCCTGAGCTGTGGTCCAGCAGGTGAGGGCCTGATGAACAGATTGAGAGAACTGAGGAGAGACTGCAGGGATCCCTTTTTCAGGGGAATTTGAGCAGGCAATGTGCCTTCTCTCAAGAGTAATGACTGGCTAGTTAACTTGGAGAAAAGTTAGTCATTGACATTTAAAAACTATTACTACTATTATTATTGTTATTCACAAGTACTGGTGTTATCATTAATATTATTACTTAATTTACGCTATTTCATTCAAAACTTAGTTGAGAATCTACCATATATCAATCCTGGAATTCCATCTACCATAATTCCAGGGACACAACCCAGCAAAAAGGACCTTTAATTATACATAAAGGGCTTTGTACTGAGGTAAGGGTCAGAATAAATGACTAAAATTCCCAATGAGACTGGATCCAAATAATGAAATACCAACCACAACTAGTATATATTGAGCACTTGGTCTATGCCAGACACTATACCAAGTACTCAATGTATTAGCTCATTTAATCCTCATAACTAGCGTATAACTCTGTAGCATGGAGGAGCTATTTGCAAATCACGTATCTGATAAAGGATTAATATTATATAAAGAACACTTAAAATTCAATAATTAGATTTGCCTATTTTGTAGTGATCCGAAGGGGCACGTGCACCTGAATGTTTATAGTAGCAATGTCCACAATAGCCAAACTAGGAAAGAACCTAGATGTCCATCAACAGATGAATGGATAAAGAAGATGTGGTATATATATGCAATGGAATACTATGCAGCCATCAAAAACCCTGAAATCTTGCCATTTGCAACGACATGGATGGAACTAGAGGGTATTATGCTAAGCAAAATAAGTCAATCAGAGAAAGACAATTATCATATGATCTCTCTGTCAGAGAAAGACAATTATCATATGATCTCTCTGATATGAGAAATTTGAGAGGCAGGGTGGGGGTTCGTGGGGGGAAGGAAGGAAAAATGAAACAAGATAGGACTGGGAGACAAACCATAGAGACTCTTAATGTCAGGAAACAAACTGCGGGTTGCTGGAGGGGAGGTGGGGGGAGGGATAGGGTGGCTGGGTGATGGACATTGGGGAGGGTATGTGCTATGGTGAGTGCTGTGAATTGTGTAAGACTGATGATTCACAGACCCGTACCCCTGAAACAAATAATATATAGGTTAATAAAAATAAATAAATAAAATAAATACAAAAAAAAGATTTTCCTATTTTGAAATTTAATATAAATGGAACCCTATAATACACGGTCTTTTAATGTATGGCTTCTTTCACTTAACATAGTATGCTCAAGGTTCATCCACATTGTGGAATGTATCAGTATTTCATTCCTTTTTATGGCTGAATAATATTCCACTGTATGGATAGATCACATAGAGATAGAAAGCAGATCAGTGGTTGCCAGGGCCTGGGGGAAAAGGGAATGAGATCAAGTTCTTAGCGGGTACAGAGTTTCTGTTTGGGGTAACGAAAAGGTTCTGAAACTATAGTGGAGGTGGTTGTACAACACTGCACAACAGCAATGCATAGAATGCTGTGATTAAAATGGCAAGTTTTATGCATATTTTACAATAAAAATATCTCTAATAAGGAAATGAACAACCCAAATAAAAAATGGGCAAAATATTTGAACAGAAACTTCACCAAAGATAATACACAGATGACAAGATGCTCAGCATCGTTAGTCATTATGGAAATGAAAAAAGACAATGAGATATCACTACACACACACACCTATTAGAATGTCTAAAATAAAAAAAGACTAATCAGGGGCGCCTGGGTGGCTCAGTGGGTTAAAGCCTCTGCCTTCGGCTCAGGTCATGATCTCAGGGTCCTGGGTTGGAGCCCCGCATCGGGCTCTCTGCTCAGCAGGGAGCCTGCTTCCCCCTCTCTCTCTGCCTGCCTCTCTGCCTACTTGAGATCTCTCTTTCTCTGTCAAATAAATAAATTAAAAAATATTTTTAAAAATTATATATATAAAAAAAGACTAATCATACCAAATGTCCATGAGGATGTGAGGAACTAGAACCCCCATGCATGGCTGGTGGGTATGTAAATGCTATACCGTGTTGGAAAATAGTTCAGCAGTTTCTTAAAAAGTTCAAACATTTACCTACAAATAGTCCAGACATTCCACTTATAGGTATTTACTCAAGAGAAAGGAAAGCACATGTCCACACAAAGACTTGTACACAACTATCCACATCAGCATGTTTGTAATACTCCCACGCTGGAAACAAACCAAGTGCCTGTCAATCAGTGAATGGATAAACAAATATGGGGCAGCCATATAGTACACTACTACTCAACAATAAAAAGAATGAAATATTGCCACATGCAATCACATGGGTGAACCCAAAAACCATTGCAGTAAGTGGAAAAAGCCAGATGCAAAAAACAACAAATTTTTTATTCAATATATATAGAATGCCTAGAAAAGGCAAATTCATAGAGATTGAAAACAGACCATTAGTTCCCCGGAGCTTCAGGAATTGCCTGGAGCTGGAGGTAGGATCTGACTACAAATGGGATATTCTGGGGTGATGGAGAAGTTCTAAACTGGATTGTGGTGATGGCTGCACAACTCAGTTTACTAAAAATCATTGCATCCTACATGAATAATTGGTCAATACTATAGTATGTCATTTGTAGGTCAATAATACTTCAAAAGTTTATACCATTTGATTCCATATATATTAAATTCTATAAAATGCAAATCAATCTATAAATTCAGAAAGCAGACGATGGTCACCTGGAGAGCTTGTGAACAGGAGGTGTGGAATGAGAGACTGTAAAGGGGCAGGAGGAAACCCTTGTGAATAATGGATATCTCCACTGTCCTATGATGACAGTTTTACAGGTATGCGAATGTACACACTCATCAAATCCTACATTTTAAACATGCAGTTTTCTGGGTATCATTTATACCTTAAAAATCTTTTCTTTTTTTTTTTTTTTAGAGGAGAAAAGACTCTGAGTTGATGGCAACCTGATTCTTTGTGGCCACTGTGTCTTTCACACAGACACCCATGACTCAGGGGGAGATCCCAGGGGTAAGGCTCAATATTCAACAGCTAACTATGAAGTCTCAGTCCCGAGGGGGATGGAAACCCGAGTTTAGTTGAAATAGACCCTGCTCTTGAGATTGGATTGTATAGAAGGCAGAGCAGCATAACTGTTCAGGAGTTCCAGGACTAGATTGGGGCCCACCCCGAAGACTGCATTTCAACTTAATTACCTCTTTAAAGATGTCATCATCAAATACAGTCACATCCTCAGGTATTGGGGCTAGGATTTCAACACATGAACTTTGGGAGGGATCCGATTCTGTAAAGGATACAGATGTAGAACAAGAAACCCTGATAGATATTAGGGAGCTACAGCAAAAAGAAAGGAGGATACTGAAAGAAAAGAATCGGAAGATTCCAGATATGGCATCCATAAATAAGGTTTATGATGAGGAATGTTCTCCTTATCAGCTGTGCTGTGTCAGCCCAGGGTGACTCCGGAACTATTGAATGGTCCAGCTCCTCAGAGTATGGCCCAGATCAGCAACACTGGCATCAACTGGGAACTTACTAGAAATTCAGAATCTCCAGCCCCGCTCCAGACCAACTAAACCAGTGTGCACTAAGACAAGATTGCCAGGTGATTCCTATTCCTGCTAAAGTTTGAGAAGCACTACTCTAGACTCCAAACTCCTTCCCCTCCAGAAGGCAGGATTTCCAGAATCAATACCTGCCCAGACAGCACTCTACTCTGCTTTGTTCCATCCCTGTTTATATACTCCTGTGGCTAACTACACATGAAAGTTTTTTTTTTAAAGACTCTAAGAAGTCCTATTAGCAAACTGGTTTGCACCCAATTGATTTCCTGGTGGTGCAAATGTGCTCAGTAATGACCCATTTTAATAACAAGTGAAATTAGCCCAGAAACCCAGCTCCACCTTTCTCAGCTAGGCAGCTTTCAGAGATGACCCTGAAGGGAGTCAGCTCACAAGGGACCCTGGCCCTGTGGCCTCTCCAGGATGCTACAGAATAGCAAAAGAATTACTAGAAGAAATGCTTGCGTGGTTGGAACTCCAAACCACTGAGGTCCTTGGGCCCAACAAGGGGAAAGGAATGTGTGGCCACAATCATCCCAAAGTCAACGACATTAATGCAGGTCGGGTCTATCTCTCTCTCCCTCCCCCCCCCCACCCCCCGCCTCTGCATTTCAGGGGAAAGATAGGAGGCTCAGAGAGGTTAAGTAATCATGCCTTCATTACCCAACAAATGAATGGGAGAGCCAGGAATGGAGCCCACATGTCTCACACCAAACCCTGGGTGCCTAACTTTAACACTGGGCCAGGCTTAGCTATTTGCTGGGGAGGCTGTGGGGGCAACTCTAGCTTCTGTCTGAGGTCTGGCAAATATACTTCTCTATCAGGCTATCCTATCTCTTCCTTGGGGTCCTGCCCCTCCAGTGGGAAAGGCTCACTGTTTTGCTCTGAGAGGCTTACGCAGAGCCTTTGGGAGGATCTGTGGGCTGAGAAGTAAGGAAGGTCCCAAGGTGTCAGCTCCCAGACGGGTGAGCCAGGCAGAGAGAGAGCATCAGGGATCCAGCAGCCACCTCCAATAATTCAGAATGCTTATCCTGGGGCATCCCCAGCTTTGTTTAGCTTTCAGATCCTCTTTCCCACTGACTACAGTTCCTGGCAAGGACCTAACTTCCTAATGAACTCTGGATAGCTGATTTCACTCTCAGGGACTGACTTTAACCCTTAGAAAAGTCCACCTGTTTGCCTCTCTCTGGTGGTCAATGAAGAATGAGATCAAATGAGAGAATGTGTGACAATGGAGGAGACAGGTCTGCTAGCAAATAATAAGCTGGAAATAATAACACCAGTCACTCCTTATCCCTATGGGGATTTTAGCACCTTATACCCATAGTAATAACCATTTATTGACTCGCTAAGCGTTCAGCTGTGGATGGATATTCCTCATATGTCACCCCAGGGGCCACTTTCCACCCTGCTCTGTGCCCTGGACAGTTGACCTTTATGGACTGTTTTGATGGATCTCCTCTGTAGAGTTTGGCCAAAAGGAGGCATCACCAAGAGAGCAGAGAGTGAGAAAAAAGCATCAGAATATTTGTTCTGATTCCCTCTGCACTGGAATGCAGGTTGGCAATGACTTGACCCTCTACTTAAGGTCACGTCCAAATCAGGCAGCCTCTCCTACAGCTCCCTAGCTCTGGGAACAACCCCTTCCCCCACCCCTTGAGGCAGAAGAGTGGTAAGAGCTTTCCATCGCTGCCAGCTCCAAGGTGCTGTACCTTCTCTTCCCTTAGCCCTGCCCCCAGTTTGATAAGCAATCCCATACTAAACTCACCTCAATTTTCCCATTAGTATATGCCATCTATTTCTGACATCTGACCCACACAGAGTCTAATTTATTTCATCTCTAACCCTCATATACAATTCTAAAAAACAGGCATTATTAGCTTCATGGTGGAGATAAGGAAATGAGGCTCGGGCTTCAAATCTGCATCAGTAGACCAAGGCCATAAAATAGTCAATAGAATTTTGAACTTATGGAGTCTCATTTATATTTGTGACACATGAGCCAGAGGTAAATAAGTGCTTGTTGAAGGAACAAACGAACGAACAAATGAACCCATCCTGTTTGACCCTCTCCAAACCAGTGTGTAACTTAACACTCGGCTCCATTTCAGGGCCTCAGTTGTGCTTCATCCCCCAATTCCCAGGAATCACTGCTTAGTGTCACCGGCACCCCTGGTTTCCTAAGAGACCCTTGGCCCAATTGCCCCTTCCCCAGCTTCCAGCCCAACCCAACACCAGGTCAGCTTCTTCTAAGAGCACCATTATTCCAGGAACTCAGTATTCCCCAAACGGTATTTTTCCACCCCAGAGCCTCCAAGTCATAGCAGCCCTTTGCAGTTCATCTACAAAATTTTCCAATATACTGCAGTTTTAGTGGGACTATTAAAAACCTGTCAGAGAAATGCTGGTAATGGCAAAAACATTTCTCAGGGGCCGTCAATTCCCCCACATATCCATCAGAGCTGCCCTGCACAACAAGGAGGCCCTCATTTAGAATGTGTCAATTCCGATTATTAATGTGAGGAAAACACCTGCTAAGTATGTTTGTCTGGGGGGTGAGCTTGGCAGAAAGCTAGGGCAGCAGCAGCCGTGGCTGCAGAGAAAACCCTGGTGTCCAGGCCCAGCTGGCTGAAAGGCCACCATAATTAATTAGGACTTGGCTACAACAGCACACATGGAGAGGAAGGAAGGATAGAGCGGGGGCGAGGAGGGGCAAGGCAGCACACAGAGAGCAGGCTCCCCTTGACCGAGTAGAGTGCAATTCATATCTGGAGTCTGAAGCACATATGAACATGTTCATTTTTCCTCAGATTTATTAGCTCAGGTAATACCTTGGAGATGCCCAGTCCTCAGGGTAAAAACTTACCAATGGACAGGATAGCTGTGCTTTGGTGTTCCACTAATTAAAGCCCTTTTGGATTATACGCAAAAACATCATCATTACCACCATTAAACCAAGTCTATACATTCACTCTTCTATTAATTCATTTGTCTGTCCATCCATCCATCGATCCATCCATGTATAAATGTATAAATCCAACATGTATAAATGTTTCTCTCTCTCTCTCTCTCTCCATGTATTCATCCAACCATGCATTAATTCATGCATTTATTTCTTCACTCAACTGGCATTTGAGCAATTACACAATTCTAGACAATGCAGTGGTCATGAAGAATACCGACATGAATTGGACAGCGAACCTTGACCTCAAGGAGCTTTCAATCTAGACAGAGAAATAGACATGTACTTGGGTGATATGACCCCAGGGAGAATGGATACAGCAGCAGATCATCTGTAAGTGCTGGAAATAGGACCTTCCAGAGGAAACCTCTGATCTGGGTTTTTAAGGATGAGCAAGAGTTTGACAAGTAGGGAAGGGCATGAGTTGGATGAGTTGGATGAGTTGGATGAGTTGGATGAGTTGGATGAGTTGGATGAGTTGGGATAGGCAAGGTCATTCCACGCACAGAGCAGCATATGAAAAAGCACAGAAGTTTGATTACTGGTGGAAATTTTAAGAGGTGAGGCAGAAGACCAAGAGAGAAAATAAGAAGACTTTCTGAAGTCTCGAAAATATGTAACTGAAGCAATGTCATCATAGTGGAACAAGGTCCTCGAGAGGTAAGCAGGGAGCCAAATAACACACCCTATTCAACTTGACATACCCCTTCTGCACTTAATTTGGTGTCCTAAATGTAGTAGGAGCTCTGCAGCTATTTGTAGAATTCTAGCACTTTACAAATTCGGCCCCATTTCATTAAGTGCTTAATCAATGCCCATCATCCATATCCAAGGCAGAGACATGCATGATGGGCGCTCATCAACCACAATGCATCAGGGCTGAGCAGCACCTGACATGGGGGAAGACCCTCCATAATCATTTGATAAGTGAGAGAATGAATGTTGGGCATGATGCATGTGCTTTGTGTTCATGATGTCATTGTAATACTCCAACCTTACACAGAAAGTGGTATTGTAATCTAAACCAGAAGTTAGGGGAAATTCAGAAATTTGCTAAAGGCACCACAGCTGGTGACAGGATAAAATCGGACAAAGGATCCCTTGGAGCTGTGTTTGTCGGAGAAGGACCAAGCCTGGGGCCAAAACGGTGATGGGAGTTTTGCTTGACGCTAAGGTGCCTGGGGGTATTGTGGAATGGGAATGAAAGAGTGGGGGTAAGTTTTTTGCTTTGGTTTTTGGTGGGAGGAAGAAAAGAAGAAGAGAAAGACCCTAGGGTCTAACTCTAATTTAGCATCTGGTCAACCACATGGGTCTAGCCATGCTCCTCCTGCAGAGAAAGATCTTAATATTTTCTTTGCATGAATTAATGAGTAGCTCCATCAGCAGTACTTGCTGCAGGAATTTATGGTGGTGCAGGCTTGGAATATGGAAGGGCAAAGATTCACCTTCCCTGGGAGTGGGAAGCTAAAGAGGGACATCTCCAAACACAAGGAACCTCATCTCCTGCACCAGTCTGAGTGTCCTACAATTCAACCACCTTCTGCGGGAAGGTGATCAGAAACCAGCACTCACCTTGGCTTCCATGTTAGAGTAGGCAAGACTGGCTCCCTGGATCTGAGTAGAAAAGCTCCTTTAACGTCAAAAAGGGGGGTGGGGAGAGAGGAGAAAGGACTTTCCAAATCTCCCTGCTCAAGCCCAACAGCTCCAATTTGGGAGATTATTTTAGGCCTCCTTTTGATGGGGAGCTCAAAGGACAAAGTTTGGGCTGCAAATAAAATTGAGTGCACCACGCAAAGGGGAGTTACATCATGCCGGGAACGTTTTAAGGAGCTTATATGCAACTTGAGAGAAGAGCTTATTACACCTCTGCTTCCAGGGAGCCTGCGGATCAGATTTAATCTGTAAAGAGGCCCCGTCAAGGTCTCCTCTTGGGCCAACGCAGCCTTCAGCAGACCCAGGCTGAACAGTGGTTCTCTTCCTAGCCCTAACAGAAAAGCATACACAGCCAGCGGCTGGGGAGAGAGTGTCCAACTGTAGCCGTCCACCCTCCTTTATGCTCCATTTCCCCACCTAATACATAGCTGCTCTGCATACGTAACTTCCATAGCCAGCAAAATTGAACGTCCTGATTTTTTAATAATGCTAGGCAGTAATTTCATCACCCAGATCCCCCTCTTTGCCTGTCAGCATAGAGGAGAAAAAAATCCTCTGTTGTTGGATAAACTCACCAGACGGTTCATCTCTATCAACTGCACATTACGCCTGCCATTACATCTCACTCTTTGTAAATCTCAACTGTTTAGCGGCCATCACATCAGTATTTTTTTGCCTAGTTAGCCTTTCAACCTCATTCCCCAAAGTAACCAAACCACACTCAATCCCCCCATGGACCTCTGTTCCCATGCCTGCATCCAGACGCATATGTCTTCTGCTTTATGAGTCACTGCTCGATGCCAGCTAAGTATATTACTGCCTCGAAAATTAACTCGCACACTGAGAATAATCACAGAAAAGAAATTTGTTTTCCTACAAGGTTGTTTTCCAGCTGTTTTAATGCAGACAATTTTACCCTGAAACCCAAATTGAAAAAAAGAGAGACACAGAGAGAGAGACTTTAAAATCTGCATAATTTGAAAGTGCTTAATGTAAATTAGATAGATCAGCCTAATTTTATTTCAGTACTTTTTAATTGCATTTATAATTAGTAAAATACATTAATGTGCTACACAGAAGGTCAGGAGTTCTGGTAAAGGGATCTAATTAAAATGCCCCACTGCATTTCTGTCACACATGCGCCCAGGAACCTGGAGGCCTGCTTCCGTCCACACTCTGGACCGGACTATTTTTAACTCATTTGTGTCTTTATCACAATCAGCAATCCTGCGATGAGACAATCCCTTGTGTGGAAGATCCTCACTGTCTGTCTCACCCATGCATTTATACCTCCCCCTTAGAGACTCTCAGTGACTCTATTCGGAATCTAACAGGCTAGACACCACCTGTCCTCATGTGGCAAGGTATTTTTCAACAATAGTTCATTTCTCCCTGCTATTTCCCTCCCTTGCCCTTCAATCCATTCAAGCAAAGAGGCCTATCTATACTTTTGTCTCTGGAAAGGGATGCAACAGCAGCAAGCAGCAAAACCAACAGCGGCAGGAAGTCCTCCTTGCTCAGGTTGCCATGTGGCCCTGTTTGCTATTCGAGAAGCCTCAAATGAGAACAGAAACCCTCGTCACTCCTCCCTGTAATAACAACAATAATGCAGTAGTAATAAGATTGATTATTCCCCCTCCTTCAATGTGTCCGCAGAGTCATGGTGAAACTAGGTAATACGCCACTATAAAGCCCTGAGTCACTGGGGTCACACCCATTTCACCACACTTCCCACAAGCTGTTTGGAGGGCAGATGGCCACTTTAGTTACTCCCTGGAGCTCTTGCCACCATCCACCAAAAAATCTTGCTCTCTCTGTACCCTGGCCACAGCTCCAGGGCGTACCGAGGGTAATGGGCAGCCTATTCACAACACAAAGGCACAAGCTCCCCCTCCCTCCACCCTAGGCCCTGGAGTCCTGGTCACAGGATGTCCTGCCTCACTTTGCTTTTCACTTCCTTTTGCTTTGTTCACTGCCCATTATAAGACACTATTATCTAGGAGAAATGGGACGGACTCTGTGATCAAGTTCCTCCAGCACATTTGACTAATCCAAAATCAAGCAGCACACTGTTGGACTCATTACATCAGATCATCATGTGTGGCCATGGGTTAGTCTGGCACTCCTGCTCTCAGCACGTTTCCCACTTATTCTGGAAGGACCCATCGTATTTTACAGCTTGCCATATCTACACTCGCTACTTATATATTTCTCTCAGTGTATAGGTAGGATATGTATCTATATACTTAAGCTTATATATTTATATGATTATATACATATAACAGGCATATATACTTCATAGAAGAAATGGGACATGCATATACATCTTTGGAGAAATGCATATTCATTTTCTGAAGCCAGATGTATATTTAGTACATGAAACAGAACACCCATATATAGCAACATTCCCCCTACTTATTTTTTTAATTAATTTAAAAAAATTAAACATACCACATTTTATTCTGGGAACTAACATTTGTTGAATATGTAGATACACTGAGAGCTTATACTAAGAGCTATATATACATCGTTTGATTTTTTTTTCAATGATCCTGTTCACAGCCCAGTGGAGTAGCTGTCAGAAACCTCCCTTTTGCAAATGAAGAATCTGAGGTTCAGAGAGGCTCACCCAAGATCCCACAGAGAGTAAGTGGCAGAGCTGAACTTGAATCCAGGTCTGTCTGATGCCGGCAGTGGACTGAACCTCCAGGCCACACCCACACAGAGTTTATGCCGTGCCCACACAGAGCAGGTACCCAGGAGAAATCTCACAGCTTAGACCCCTTGATCATGATTTTGACTCTGGCAAAACCTAAGATTTTCCTTCTGTCTCCAATGGGCAAAACAGAGTACCCAGCTAAAGTAAAAAAGGAAACAGAATAGTCATCTTCATAAATAATATTTGATACATGCACATTTCACGGCAAAAAGCATTAAGGTGAGTGACCTGGAGCATAATACCGAGCTTCCAATTCTTGTTGTCCTAATAATCTAATGGAGATGCCTCTGCCTTATAATGCCAAACTATGTAAAGTTCCAGCTTGTTCAAGCCCCCACGCCTTTGCCTCTGCTCTGACTGCCTCAAGTCCCACATCTCCCTGGGCCACCTGGGAAGCAAATCCTTTCACCCTTTGAAATGGAGCTCAAGCACCTCCTTCTCATCAAAGCCTTCTCTGACCTGAGCTAACAGGTAGGTGGCACACAAGGGGGAGAAATCAACATTGCTCGGAGGATCACCTATATCCTAAGTTGTTGTTTAAATTATCTGAGAGGAAAATCTGTCTTATTTGCAATATTACTAAGGACAACCATAATCTTAGGGACATCTATGTGTAGGGACATCATTTTTCCATGACTTCTCACATCAACCTTCATAGTCACATTTAACCCTACTTTCAGGGGAGAAATGGAGATTCAGAGAAGTGAAGCAACATGTCCAAAGTCACACAGCTATGAAGTAATGGAACCAGTATTCAAACCCAGGCTGTCTATTTTATATATTCCCAGGGCCTTGCACACAGCAGATGCACAATAAATGCTGCTTGAAAGGATAAATGGTGTATTTTTACCGAAAGTCTCTTCTATTGTGTCCCATCTAATTAACCTCAAGCAGATGGAGTGAGGATGCCCTTCTAGAGCTTGTCCTGCTTGTCCTAAGGCCTCATGACTTACCTAGAAATCAATATTTCATTATGAGCCCATCATACAGGTCAGTGTAATAATTAATGACTATCTGCTGGTGTGACTGCTTATCGTATTTTAGCTTAATTCCAATAAAATCTAAATGGTCTATTAATTTTCCTAATAAATTTAGATATGGCCTCTGACCGCAATCTGGCTTTGATTAGCTAACAAAATATTTGAAGATGGGCCAAGCTGGCTCTTTCAAATATTTCAAGCAAATAACACTTAATTGGATTTAGGATTTTCTGCGTCAGCGTATGGTTGTGCTCAGCAGTGAATAAGGGAAGAGGACAGCTTCGTAATTGGTCGCCGACGACCCAGAGTTGAGCCACCCTGGGGAGCCATCTAGATAATGGTTTGGAAGCCAAATATGACCAAGACAACAAGTAAATAGATCCTCCGTTATAGGAAGAGCAGAAATGGAGCAGCAGAGGGTACCTTCTTAGGAGCCCTCCTAAGTAGGTCCTAAGAACTGGATGTACACAGCTACCTTTCTGAGATTGCCTGCCCCAAATGTGTCCCGAAAGTCTACACCATTAATGAAAGCCCAACAATACAGTTTTTACCCCCAGAAACCCAAAACCAAATGGAGAGAGATGGGGAAATGAAAATATTCTTCACAAGCTTCTTGTGTGCATGCTTCCTCTTATATTTGGCATAAATATAACCACTGTAGTGCTCCCCCTCCCCGAACTCCCTAAATAAAGGTGACCTCACTATCCCCCTCAACAGATTCTTTATCACAGAACCCCGTTTAGGGTTTCTTTACAGTAGTTATTAGATTCTGTGATCTTTTATAATTATTTTATGTATGTGTTTAATTGTAACCTCCAGAAGGGTAGAGACCTTGGGCATTGACAAATAGTAGATGCTCAATAAACATCTTGTTGAATGAGTGAATAACTGATAAGTGATTAGAGGCCATACAGAGGTTAATCTGGAAACAAGAAACAAAAGATAACAGAGATGGAGAATACCAGGTCTGGAGACAAATAGCTGGGTTTAAATCTTGGCATTGCCTTTTTTTTTTTTTTTTTTTTTAAGATTTTTTATTTACTTATTTAACAGAGAAAGACATAGTGAGAGAGGGAACACAAGCAGGAGGAGTGAGAGAGGGAGAAGCAGGCTTCCCGCTGAGCAGGGAGCCTGATGTGGGGCTCGATCCCAGAACCTCAGGATCATGACCTGAGCAGAAGGCAGATGCTTAATGACTGAGCCACCCAAGTGCCCCTTGGCGTTGCCTCTTATCAGCTGGGTGACCATAAATTATTTAACCTCTCTGCACCTCAGTTTCTTCATCTGTAAAACGGGATTATTATTAGCCCCCCCCCCTTGTAGAGTAAGAGTACCCAATAAGTGTTGGTATGTAAAACTCTCAGTACAGTAGTTAGAACACAATCAGTGCTCATGAAAGGCCCTTGGCGGCGGTGGCGTCACCATTATCATCATCATCCTCAGAATATGGGGACACCTCCTGCTACAGCCCTGCTTCACCCCTGGGATCTGCCTCTCTTGCCTCATCCTAGCTCATCTTTGAAACCTAATCTGTGGCACCACCACCCCTTCTCTTTCATATCTAACCCCATAGGATACCCTTTGAGGCCAGTGGTTAAATCAGACATATACCCACAGTCTGCAGTAGACAATCAATGTGGACTGATGAGGTTACTGATACTAGACTGATCAACCCAACTCTGATTTCGTTCTTGGAGAAAGGGGCAACCTTTCCCTAGCAAGTATGCATCTTCCATGTCCTCCAATCTACTCCTTGTGGGCTGTATTCACTTGCTTATAGATCCAAAGCTTTGTATGTTAGAATCCTGTCGCAGATGCTGGTGGGTCCTATGATGTTGGGGCTCACTGTTCCTGACCACAGCCTACAGGCAGATTATGACCATCCGTAACAGCTCGCCAAAGCCCAACCATGCCTTCACAGAGATAAAACTCTTCCCTCAACAAACTGAGCCAAACTGCAATATCCCTCTATGACCATCTAGAACGCATTGCTCATCCTTATGCAAATGTGAAAAACCAACAGCACTGCCAAAGTCTCTGAAAAGGGGGGAATATTGATGTAAGTGGTGAGTGTTGTCAGACCTGTCACCAGTAGAGTAAACAAATCAACTAACTCATTAGAGGATGCAAGAGAGATTGTGAGGTTCTAATGGCTTTGGAAGGCAATGAAAGGAAGCAAATGTTTTTCCCGTGGACATATGCGGAAGGGAAAAATGGAATTGTTTATCTTCTAGGCTTCAAGTCAGATGTAATGAGGGAGGTATAGACATATCTAATGGAGGAAACTGATCTATGTAGAATGCCAGAGAAAGTTTCTTGAAGGAGTGGCATTTGTGCTGAGACTTACAAGAAAAATGGCCAGGGAATGGGGACGTAAAAGAATTCCAAGCTAAGGGGAAAACATGTTGAAAATGACAAGGTAGAATAGATGTTAGTCCTTAATAGGAACTGAGAAGCTCAGTGTAATTGGCCATACTGAGTAAGAAGGAGAGAGAAGGGAAATAAAACTGAAGCAGAATCATATCTTGTATTCACGGATGTCTCAATCAATTTGTGCCACTACAACAAAAATACCATAGATTAGGTGACTTTTCAACCATGAACAGTTATTTCTCACAGTTCTGGAAACTGGGAAGCCTTAAGATCAAGGTGCTGGCAGACCTGCAGTCTGGTGAGGATGTGCTTCCTGGTTTGCACATGGCCATCTTCTTGCTGTGTCCTCACATGGCAGAGAACAGAGAGAGGGGAGGGAGCTATAGTCTTTTCTTGTAAGGACACTAATTCCATCATCCATGCTCCACCTTCACCATCTCATCTATACCTGACTGCCTCTTAAAATCCTCACCTCCTAATACCATCAGCATATCAATCTGTGGGGGTGGGGTGGGAGGGTTAGGATTTCAGCATATGAATCTGGGGGGGGGGGGTAGGCGGGGCACAAACATGAAGTCCATAACAATGGGTTAGGTCTTTTGTTAGGTGTTTGTATCTGTTGCCACTGATCTACAGACAAAACACAACAAGGTAGGGATTAGTTTTCCCATTCTCCAAGTGAGAAACTGAGTTTAGATAACTTGAGAAGCTTGGCCAATAGTTATGCAAGTAGGGAAAAGTAGAGCTGGAGTTTGGAGCAAGGTCTGTCAGTTTGCCTGTGATTCTTCTTGGTTTTCCAAGAGCCAGATGGATAAGAATGGATATGGGCCTAAAGGCACAAGCAAGGGATGTGAACACTGGGATCCCATGTGACGTATGAGCTTCCATCTTGCTATATATCGCCATGATAAGATTGCAGTCTCTTGGTTGCTAACACTTGAGAGATGCCGCCAGCCTCTGCCGAGATTTAATATTGGTTTAGCAGTCAGGAGTTAATTAAATGTTAATGTTCAGTCACTTGAAATTAAACATTAGGAATCTCAGCTTTATTTTTAAGTTTCTTAAGGCATCATTGAGGTGTTCTGCTTGCCTCCCCCCCAGCCCTGCTGGGCTGCCCGACTCCTACCACTGGATCCCCTATCCACAGGCAAACTCATTTAGCTTACCACATGCTTTGACACACAGCATTTGACCTACCCAACAGCCATATTCCTCCAAGGAGCAAATGTAAAAGGTTGAACACACACACATTGACACTGTTTCACATAAGGTAAGCCTACTATAGCATCATAGCTATTTTGGTATTTGTAACATTTTATAGAGACACAGTACTTTCAGGGACATAACTGAATTTGACCTCATGGTCGGATGATGGCAATGATGATAATGATGTTGGAAGAGGAGGAGAGATGAGTAGAAGAGGAAAAGGAGGAGGTGAAAGCAAAGACGGAAAGAAAGGAGGGAAATGAGGATAAAGAAAAAGGAAGGGGAGAAGAACAATTTAAGTGTTTTTTGCACATTTTCATATAATGCTCTAACTCCACAAAACAGAGATTGCTAACATTCTCATTTTACAGATGGAGAAACTAAAGCCCAGAAAGATTAAATCATATGCCCAAGACCGCATGCAGAATGGGATGCCAAGATTGATACCTCAAATGCTCACTCCCTTAACTACAACTGATCATACATATGTGAAAAAGTACAGTTCGGAGAACAGATTTGGTCAAGACAGCACGGTTTTACTTTACCCCTATATGAGGTAATACAGCTCAGAGAGGTTAAGTGGCTCATCCAGTGTCACACAGCTTGGTGCAAGGCTCAGGGCTAGAATCCTGATTCCCGTCTCCCAGGAAGTCTGTGTGTGTTGCATGCATGGTTCACACACACAGATCCAGGCTCCTTCCAAGCCTTGGAACTCCCTCCTGGTGATGTACAATCGCCTAGCATCCTTGGCAAGTTGCCAAGTTCCTAGCTGCGTTTCAGTTTGGAGTGCTGCTCTTAAGTGGCTAAGTAGTGGGAGAAACTGGGGTGGAGAGGTGGGACACTCCACCTCTTCCCAGAAAGGCAACACCATTTGTGCCTGCCCATGCCTTTCAGGACTCTGGCCAGTGCCATACTGGCTCCAGGAACTTTCAATGGCAGGAAATCGTGGCCCAGCACCTATGCCAATGTACTGAATTGAAAATCAGAGTAAATCTGCACCAAGGGAGATGTCTAATCAAGGCTCAGGTTTGCATTTCCTTCTCAATGGCATGTTGACAAAACAAGAAAAGACAGAAACAAACACAGTTAAGCTAACTTTCTTCCAGAGGCCATTCAGTGAGAAGTGAGAAGGGAGAATTGGAGGGCTGCCTAAGGCCAGCAGGGAAGAGCCAGAGGGAATATTTAGCACAGTGGGGCCACACCAAGACTGGGCTCCCACCTTCCTAAGCACTTCCCAGAGGCTGAGTTACAAAGTTAAAGAAAACTGAGATCAGCCCAATAGAGAGGGGGCCCATGGGAGAAATGTGACTCTCCGGACACCGGGACAGCCTGAGGTTTAGAAAATGTGAAGTATATATAGTTGTGGTGCTGTTTCTCCAATATATTCAAAAGAACTTAGGAAAGGACTACAGATGGTTAGAACAGGAATAGTAACAGCGCTGCCCATTTATGGAAAAGCTGCTCTGTGCCAGGAGTATACACAATGCCATTTGTTCAAAAGTCTTGCCCCATGGTCTAGTTCACAGCCCCTGAAACTGGGATCCCAAGATTTTAAATTACTTGCCTAAGATAACCAGCTATAAGAGTTCAGAAATCGCCCCTTCCAAGTTGCTTGCTTTACAGAGGGGGAAATAGGCTCCAGGAAGGCAGAGCTGAGCCAAGGTCAACCTGAAAGACCTGAGCAACCTGGAAACGTGTAAGTCCCAGAGGCAACCCCACAAAATCCAGATGGTGGGCTCAGGCATCTTGCTGGTCATATTCCAAATCACCATTCGGGCCATGGTGGCAATTATCATTTTCCCTACCTTTCCATTTCCAAGAAACAAATTCCCCTTAAGTGGAAATCAAGCAAAATGTTTTTAGATCAATCAAATGGGTCACAGGGTTGTGGGATCATTTCCTTTTCAATCTGCAAGGTCCAACTCCTGCATTGGCTAACCTTTTCTACTCTTCAGAATGTAGTGTGGGGCCAGAAAGACGTGGATTTGGAAGCAGCTCTCTAACACTGACTGCGATGTATCTTTGGGCAAGTCACGTAAGTTCGCCAAGCTTTATTGTTCCTGGAAATAGGAAAGCTACCCATCCATCCCAGAAATTTTTGAGTGTTTGCTGCACGTCAAGCACGGTCTTGGGCACTGAGAGTAGAGCAGTGAACAAGACAGAACAAAACTCAGTGTTCTTGGCTAATATCCAAGTGGGGATAATAATAGGACCCAGACTGTGGGTTGTTTGTGAGGACAGAAGAGATACTGCACATAAAGATCTTAGAACACTGCCTCCTGGTAAGCCATCATTCAACAAATGTCTGGTAAAATAATACAACAATGAATATTCTACTGATCACTTTTAAAACTGGGGCCAAGTTACATATTTTTTAAGTCAATAGAAAATAAATTAAAAAAAAGAAAAAGAAAATAGTTGGTTATGTAGTCTGGGGAGCCTTTAAGAATGTACCATTTGATGACCAAGGTGACTCAGTACATGAGTTGAAAGAAGATCCCGCATGTACTTCCATAAAAGTAACACGGGATGCTGAGAGCAGCTAGAGAGACTCTGAAAGAGCCTCTTGCTGCTTCGAGGGCTGGGGGATGACACCAGCATGTGCCAGACATCCCACTGGTCTTCCTGCCTCTTGTTTTCGTGCAGCTCCCATGTTGCGGGCCGCTATTATCTCCATTTAACCAAGGAGGGAGCCAAGGCACAAGGAGGCTAAGAAATGTTTTCCCCCAGTAGGGCCAAGATGTGAACCAAAACCCCTACACCACCAGGGGCATTATTCTTTTCACTGCATGTGTGTTGCACTTGTGAACATTATGAGTCATTTTATTTTCTTTTCATCTTTTTAAAAACTGAACTTGCCACTTCTGGAGGAGGAGGAGATAAAAACAAAGCTGTTCATATAGTCCCAACTTTCTCTGCACCTTTGACATTAAAAAATACAGGGATTTCTCCTTCTTAAAAGCCTTTTCCAAATTCACCTCATTCTTCTCTCCTTCCTGGGAACATGCTAGGCTCCTGTTCCCAGATCCCTTGAAGCGAGGCATGTCCACACGACTGAGTTAGGGTGGAAAGAGCAGGAGGGGAAAGGACTGCTGGCCACTCCCAGACCTAGTTGATACAAACTCTGCATATGACACCCTTGCCCTCCTGTTCCTTAGAAGCCTGATGATGACGACGAAGAGCCACAGAGTGGTAGGAGCCTAGGTCTCACACGGAGGAGAAAGAAAACCTTCCCTGCAATAAGCCCCTCAGATGTGGAGGTTTATCTGTTACAGCACCAAATGTTAGCTAGCCTCAACAGTAGACTCCTTTCCTTAAGGGTAAGAATTACTCTTATTAAATTCTATAATCTCAGCACCTAACAAAGGGCCTGGCATATAATAAATTTAGGAAGATTGGCCTGGTGGTTAAGAGAAGGGGTTCTGAGATCAGGTCAGCCTGGATCTGACCACTGGCTCTGACACGAGCTGTGGGAGACTCTGGGAAGATAATTTAACCTCTCTGAGCTTCCATCTTCTCATTGGTAAAAGCATGATACCAACTACATAGACAACATAGCCATGAATCTTAAGATATGGTAGGGAAGGGCGCCTGGGTGGCTCAGTTGGTTAAGTGAATGCCTTCGGCTCAGGATTATGATCCCAGAGTCCTGGAATTGAGTCCCACATCGGGCTCCCTGCTCAGTGGGGAGTCTGCTTCTCTGCCACTCCCCTGGCTCATGCATATTCTCCCTCTCCTTCTCTCTCTCTCTCACTCTTTCTCAAATAAATAAATACAATTTTAAAAAGAAAAGATATGGTAGCGAAAAATGCTTAGCCTATGGAGAGCACATAAAAGCTCTCAGCAGCTGCAACATTCTACTGCTAGTACAGCTAATACTGATGATAGTGCCGATCAATTGATACTGTTAAGTGCCCAGCAGTAAGTGCTTAAGACTTGACCCGAATGTATGTAGATGTGTGTGCACACATACATCCTCACCCGTACAGATATATACAAATAAGCAGGCGTATAAACTTCCTGAAGTGGCTTCTAAGTACAAACAGTGGTTCTGTCCCTTTCTCACAATCACTTACTGTCACCATCCATAGCTTCTTCTTCCCCACCCCTCCCTCCTCTATGCTGCTGGCTCCCTCAGTTCTTAAAAATAATTAATTCACACTTTGGACTCTCAGGATTATAAGGTATTATAGGATGGTAGAGCTAAGACAAATGCTTTAATTCACCTGCTGCCATGTATTTAATTAGAGATTCTGATGGGTCCTCCTTGCATAGATATGCCTTTCTCCTTCTTGTTGCGTGAGAATGAGGGAGTGGGAGGGTGAGAAAGGGAGAGGCAAGAGGATTTGTGCACAAGGACTCCAGGACTCTGAAACTTTTGGCTAGCATGGACTGCTAGTCTGTCACATGAGCATCAGCTGAAAGCAGAACAGTATTGGCTGCCAGCCCTCTGCCATGTGTGGTGGGCAGGGGGAGATGTCTTGAACGAGGCTTCTCTTTTCCTAGAGCGCAGGAAAGCCCTACATATAGGGATGGAATGGGATGGGCAATATTCGCAGATATAAATTGCTCCTGGGACCCCTTGTATTTTTATCTTTTTAATTTTTCTTATAATTTGGGAAGAGGTGGTACAAAAAGCATTTGACTCTCGATGACAATATAGGTCTCAGGATGCTTGATTTGTGTTTCTGCATGCATGCATGTGTGTGTCTCGTACTCGCCGATGAAGTTGGCAGTTTGGTAAATAAGGTTCATGTTTGCTCTTGAAGAGGGAAACAACTGTTCTCTGAAAAAAATGCTTTTGTTGCACTAAGTGCCTCTAATGAGGACAGTAGTTAATAAAATTAAAATCCAGGGTGTAAACAGAAGAGTTGACAGATTCAGTCATTTCTTCTCTCCATCTGGGGTAAATAATGAGTTTCTAGCAAACAAGAGAGACCTAGATTACAGCCCCAGAAGTGTGGTCAAACTGGGTGTCATATTTTGAGCAGTTAAATCTCTACCTGGAAAGAGGGGTTCACAGGCAATCTTCCCAACACCATACAAGTCAATCACTAGATTAGTCCCACACTACAGACCAAGACAGTGTGGCTTGTTTTCCTACCCTTTTGTCAGACAGAGAGGGGACGTCTTTTTCAGATGCTCAGAGTTAGGGTATCTTGGGGTTGAACCCAGTGCTGCCTGCTGTAGTCTCTGCTCAATTTTTTCAGTGAAGCCAATGTCCTGTCGCAGAACATCTAAATCTTTACCGCGTTTGAACACTACAATACTGGCACATTCTTCCTTTCCAATGCTACTTACCAGCTCTTGCCTATGTGCACACTCCATCAGATCTCCTCATGAAGTTATCTTCATTGGACCTTGAATCCTGCATCCCTCCACTAGTGGTATAACACTCTCCAGAGCTGCCCCCTCCTTCCCCTCCATTTTGCCAAACCCCACACTCCAAGATCCTATTCTCTGCCACCTCATCTACAAAGTTCTTCTATATCTTGCTCTGCTTTAGCAGTCACATATAATTACTTATAATTTTATTTTTCTCTGTTGTATATCCTGTCTTCCAACGTAAACCATAAAGCTTTTGAGGATATGAGACAGGTTTATACACTGCCATCCCATCATGGATAAACATAATGATGATGAGCCCACACTAATTTCAAAAGCCTTACTGTTCTGCTGACTGATTTATAGAGAGGATACATTGAATCTCTAGGGCATAAACTCACAGACAACTTCTCACTGAGAAGCTTCTGTGTGTGATGGAGAACACCTCATTAGAACCAGGAGCAGATTCATTAGAACCAGGTCCCCAAGGAGCAGAATCCCAGACAGTTGTACTGTTGGTGTGTGCAATTTCTCCCTTTTCTCTCAATGGAGGGCCTTGTACAGTCACGACACAGTCTTCCTTACAAAGAGAAATACTGCTAGCTCCTCTTGTTTCATCATGTTTCATCCTACGTTTCTGACCCCTTCCCATCCCTTCACTCCCACCATTCCCAGATGAGGCCAAACACCAATTTCATACTGTCATCTCATTAAAAGTCTGATATGAAGCTAGTCAAACGTGAAATGGGGTTCAGTGAGTATGTCCAGCCAGGCAAGAGAGAAGCATCATTAATGATAATGTCCAGGTTGGGGACTTGGGCAATGGGCATGCTAAGAAGACTCATCCCAGGGTGAGATAGTCGGGGAGACTCTCTCTCCCTTATATTTTTATCTTTTTAATTTTTCTTAGAGATAGAGACTATCTCTAAGAAAATGGAGGCATCATCCACAGGGCCCTTTATTGGGTAAGTAACAGAACCCCTGGAGCCAAGTTTTGCTTCAACATCAGGGTAGCTCAGAATCTTCTCAAATCTGAAACAAGCCGCAACACATCTCTTTATTATAGCCCCAATTACTCCTTTTTGCTATCATTTATTTGCATATCTGAATTCCTCTCTTGACTGTGATTTTCCTGTGGGAAGGGGGTAGTCTCATCGGCAGCCTGCATCCTGAGGACCTAGCACACAATCTGGAATTTTCTAAGTTTGTTGAATGAACAAAAGAGCAAGTGAGTGGAGCAGAGAGAGTTAATCCTTCCTTAAATTTTGGTCCCCATCTTTGAAAAAATACTCACTTCTTAATAATAGCTGAAAATGCAAATTAAAATAATCTGGAGGTATCATTTTGGATGAACTAAATTAATGAATACATTTCTAAAACAACAATACCCAATGCTGTCGAGCCTGCATGTGAAATGACATCTGTATTACATTGGTGGTAAGTTGGTATAGCTTTCCTGCAATCAATAAATCCCTCATTTACTAACTTAACAAACATGTACCAAGGGTCTACTGTGTGCTAGGATAGTAGGAATTCAGGAGGGTAAAACACAGGGCCTCTCCTGGAGGTAGAAACACAATAAAGAAGTAGTCACAAAAGTTGCGTGAGTAAGAGAAGAGAGGAGGTATCAAAGACAACTTGAGAGGTTAAGGGTGAGTTTTCCTGAGAGCTAAGAGCCAACCTGAGATTTCACGGCTGAGCAACATTAGAGCTAGAAAGGAGAATCTTCAAAGAGAGGTCCATGAAGATGAGAAAGACATGCTTCATTTGAGAGACAGAGAAGAATGTTGAGAAATGTAAGTGGGTCCAGATCAACAAGGGCATATCGAGAAGTCTGGATTATCCTAAGGGGAAGCATATCAAGAAGTCTGGATTATCCTAAGGGTGATAGGACCTTTATAGGTAGGTGACATGATCAGATGAGCCTACTGGGAGGATAGCTCTGTCAGCCAGTGAAGAACTGGTGGGAGGAGGTGGGTATAAATGTGGAGAATGAAGTTGGAAATGGTTTCAATAATCCAGAAGTGAGATGATGTTGCCAGGACCAAGGTGGTGGAAGTGTGAATGAAGAGAGGCAAATTTTATTCAAGAAATTGGAGACATTATTGGGAAAACCTGGTAATTTTCAGGATGTGAGAAGTATAGGAGAAGGATCATCACAAATGAGCCAGTGCAGGACGTTAACTGAGAAGAGAACACAGGAGGGTGGACAGCACACAGCAAGGGCCACTGGATACCCCATCTCTTTAATTCTCCTCCAGGGAATTTATCTTAGGAAGAATTCAGTAAACACTAAAAGCTGTAGGACCCAAAGTATCTGTGACAACATCTTCTATAAAAAACTGGCAACAACCTAGATGCCTAATAATGATAGTGCTTATTATGTGCCAAGCACTGTTCTGAGTACCTGACACAGAGAAACTCATTTAATCCTAACAACCCTATGAAGTAGGGCCTGTTCTGTTTCCCACCTCATAGATGAGCAACAAATACACAGGGCCAGGCTTTGGACCAGGAGGTCAGCCTACTCAGAATGTACCTAGATAGGGGTGCCTGGGTGGCTCAGTGGGTTAAAGTCTCTGCCTTCAGCTCAGGTCATGATCTCAGGGTCCTGGGATCAAGCCCTGCATTGGGCTCTCTGCTCAGCAGGGAGCCTGCCTCCTCCTCTCTTTCTGCCTACTTGTGATCTATCAAATTAAGAAAAAAAAAAAGAATGTACCTAGATATACTACCTCTCTCCATGATGGGGAGGTTTCGGTAAGGTTGAACACATCTGCAGGATGGAATCTTAGACAACCACTAAACAATCATTAAGGTAATTCCACGGAAACAAGGAAAATGTGTCTGCTGTGTCATTAAATAAAAAATCAGGGGAAAAGGTGTGTAAAGTCTGAAAATAATTATATTAAAAGATGTGCACACGTGGGTCAGATGTGGAGAAGAATTTACCATGATAAAAACAGATGTGCTTTTCAAGTGATGAGATTATGGTGATTTTTATAATCAATTTGTCCTATATTATTGTTGATACCCATCTTTTACCTAGTTAAAAAGTCAAAATAAGACGCCAAAAAAAATGTATGAGCTATATAATCTCAATTTATGAAGTGGAAAAACAGGCATGACTAATCTATAGGGATAGAAATCTGAACACTGGTTGCCTCAGGTTGGCGCATCCTACATTGGCTAGGGGCATGAGATACTTTCTTAGGGGGAGGGAAATGTCCTATGGATAGATTGAGATGATAATCACACAGGTATATTTTTGTCAAAACTCACTGAGCTATGTTTTTGAGATCTTTTTCACTGTATGTAAATTCTGTTTGTTGTATATAAACAATGCCTCAATTTTAAAAGTAGTATAGGGGGTATGATAGTTAATTTTATGTATCACCTTGACTGGATCATGGGATGCCCAGATACTTGGTTAAATATTATTTCTAGGTGTCATCAATGAGAGTATTCCAGATGAGATCAGCATTTGAACCATTAGATTCAGAATATGGCCCTCCCCCCAAGGTGATGGGCATCATCCAATCCTTTAGGGAGCTGAATAGAAGAAAAGTCAGAGGAAGGAAGCATTCACCCCCTCTCTTTGGCCTGCTTAAGCTGGGACATCTCATCTGCCCTAGGACTGTGATTTACACCAATGACCCCCATGGTTCTCAGGCCTTCAGACTCAGACCGAATTAATGACCAGCTTTCCTGGATCACCAGCTTGCAGATGTCACATTGTGGGACTTCTCAGCCTTCACAACTATATGAGACAATTTCTCATTATCTGTCTGCCTATCTACTGGTCTTATTTCTCTCAAGAACCATAATTCAGGGGGATAGTCAAAACAAAGTCTTCCATTTCAGCATTTTCTTCTTCTTTATGAGTAAGTCATCACTTTCTGACTATCAATGCCATCCAGGATAACCAGCCCATTTCTTCTGCCCAGTTTTCTCCTTAAAGGAAAGGTAATTTTAACGGGGTGGCATAATTCCCTAAAACAGGGGTCCTCCGCCAGGCGAATTCCAGCCTGCCACTAGTTTTTTTTTATAAATAAAATTTACTGGAACACAGCCACACCCATTGCTGATATGTCTATGATTGCTTTCACAGTACAATGCAGAGTTGAGTTGTTGCAACAAGAGACCGTATGGCAGACGAAGCCCAAAATATTTGCTATGTGGATTTTTACAGAAAAAGCTTGCTAGTTCTATCCCTGGAGAACATTTGGAAGTACGTATGAGTGTTTGAGGTTGTCACAGTGACTGACTTGGGGGCCACTACTGGTGTTTACCGGACACAGTAAGGACACAGTTACTTACTGCACAGTCTCATGAAGAACTTCTCTGTCCAGTCCTAGTAATAGCAACCCCAATGAGAAACACACTTTCCCACCAGGTTCAGAACCTAGAGGTGGCAGCTACAGTCAAGAGTCAGGCTTTCACAAATTAAAACTCTTCATGATTTCATTCCCCCACTTAGAAGCACTGTTCCCCCTTTGTTCTATCTTTAGGCAAGAAGCATCAGAGAAGCACCCACCTCTTAGCTTCCTTAACTTTATCAAACTTTTCAGTTACTGTTTGACAGCTTGTCTCACAGGTTCCCTTAGGACCTAGTTTTAGAATCAAGAAGAAGGGTTTTAAAAGTTGCCAAACTCAAGTGTAACAGAAGGAGACAGAAATACCCACCAGGGTTCTAACTTGTTTTATCACACATTCCCTACCTCTCCCAAGTGGGACTGAGAGAGGGTGTTCTGCTTTTCACATCAGAATCGTCACTTCAGAGTTTGCAAAGTACTTTCTGGATGCAGTTGATGCTGCTCTGTGTGGTAGACTGCATGGATAGCGTCACTCCTGGTTTTACAGAGAAAGCGAAGGAATGATTTGTTCAAGGTTAAGTGGGTAAATTTAACTTAAACCAGGTCTGCTGACTTCGAGTTGGGAGGCCTTTCTCAGGAGCTGCCTGTTAATATAGTACTTAAGCAATTTAACGGTGGAATTCCAGAAACCTTGCAGCTTTTCAAGACCATGTCAGACCACAGAAAGGGATTGGAAGTAGGACAGGATTCAGCCTATTTTGCTTGTGAACACTTACATGTCTGTCCTTGCAGTAAACTCAGCACTTTTGAGGGCTGAGGTGATATATTATTTATCTTAATCTCTTTGTATCCCATAGCCTAGTATCATACATGATACATAATAGGCACATAATAAATGTTGGATGAACAAATACATGAATGAATAAATGAATGAGATTCATTTCACCCTCTCTATCCTTCCCTTTACCAAGAAGAAATCAGAAAAAAACGAAGTATGAGAGAAAATTAAAATTAAATTGATAGCTCACATAAGATACCCAACCCTCATCTAAACGTGTATAGATTTTAGCTCATTTATTCACTTCAACAGCATCTAAATTTGGTACTATTTTAATCTCCATTTACTTTACATATGAGAAGACTAAAGATTAGGCAAGTTAGACATTGACCTAAGGTCACAGGGTGGGGTAGCAGAAGAGCTGCCATTTACTCAGGCCTGGAAGCCTCTTATACTGGGACTCATAATGACTCTACTATTCTGCATTTGATACTAAAAGCTCAGGCAATGCAACACCATCATCCCATTTGGGGGGGGGGCATCCCTTTTATAGAATGGACATATTTCTAATGGAATCCACACTTAACCCAGGGGAACAGAGAAGGAAGACTGCTTAGCTTGTCAGCATTCATAAGAAGCAACTCTCTCCAAGAAAGTACCTATAGAGATGTAGGGATATGTGAATACATGGATATTTGATTCTGTAGTTTCAATAAAACAGAGCTTGGGCCCTATAATACGTGATAAACGGTTCAATAAGTAGGGTAATATAATGCAGTCAGAAAGAAATACATTTTTATGTGCCAAATGGAATTGTATAACACCAGCTACAGCTTGGATGATCATCTAATGAAAATGCCTTTGTACTGGGTTGGAAATGCAGGGCGAGGAAAGCTCAAGTTTGGAAGTTTAACAACTATGTATGTCTTACCTTTTTCTAATTTAAATTCAAGATAAATTGAGCAGTTTAGAGAGAGATACTATCAGAGGGCCTAGGCCCAGAGGGGCCTGTGCAAGGGGGACAAAGTCAAAGTATTGTCATTTCCTGAAAAGTAGGTATGCAATTTATTTTCAAATTTTCACACTGAACTTATTAAAATATCTTGAGTTCATGTCCAGGTGGTCACTGATAGCACGGTCAGCTAAACTCATAACTGAGGGTCTAGGTTTTTCTACAGAGTTTTTCTTCCCCACAAACCAATGACTTTTTCATATCTTATTTGTTCAATAAGGGAATGAATGAATGAATGAATAAAAAGGCTGTTGAGTGCTTTATATGCCAGATACATAAATGTGGATTTTGTTTAACTTTCATATGCATCCTATTAAGTGGATACGAATAATAGCTCCATTTCTTTTTTTTTTTAAGATTTATTTATTTATTTGACAGAGAGAAGATCACAAGCAGACAGAGAGGCAGGCAGAGAGAGAGGGGGAAGCAGGCTCCCTGCTGAGCAGAGAGCCTGATGCAGGGCTCCATCCCAGGACCCTGAGATCATGACCTGAGCCGAAGGCAGAGGCTTTAACCCACTGAGCCACCCAGGCGCCCCAATAGCTCCATTTCTGACAGAGAAAAATTGAAGCACTGGGAGGGCTTGAATTTTAAGTGACCAAGTGGGCAGGCAGAACTCACATTTAGGAGGATTGTTCTGATCACCTCCTTTTCACCCCACCGGTGAAGGTGGGTTCCCCTGCCCTAAGAAGTATGAGATGGCCTAATACATGGTACCCCACAGTGAACAGATGAGACCAAGTTTATTTAATGGTCACATATATTCAGAGCCTAGGAAAGCTTTGACAGTCCACCACATACAGGGCCACATGAAGGTTGTACTCAGAGCAGAGGGAACCAGGAGGGGCTGCAGGAGGCAGGCCTTGTAGTGACAAGGGTGAGAGATGGCCCTTGTTCCCGCAGGAGGGTGTGCCTCACTCCTTAGAATAATTCTGCAGGCTGGCAGGGAGGTGGGACCCATTAGGCTGAGGACCAGTTGGAATGCAGCTGGTCCAGCTAAGGGAACTAGCCAAGTGGAAAGCCTTTCGTGCTGAGGGTGGAGGGCTGGGGAGAGGTGTATCTGGTAAGAGCAGGGGAACACACAGATCTTCAGGCCCTATGAGGCTCAAAGATGTAAAAAAAAAAAAAATGCATAAAATTTCAAGTCTTCCAATACATGGATGACTCTAGACCAACAACTCATAACCAATACATTATTGCCATTCCCCCCCCCACCTTTCTTGATTTATCCTTCCACCCCATGTGTAAATGCAAACACCTTCCTCCTCCTTTATTGCAACACAGAAGAGAAGGCAGGTGTGAAAAGGTGGGATGAGCATCAGTCTTGGGACCAGTAAGTAAGCATATGGGTCCTGGCTCTGCTATCCAGCAGCTCTATAATTTTAAGCCTTTGTTTTCTCTACAAAGTGAGAATGCTGCCACTTCTACTTCAAATGGCGGTTATAAAGATTAAGTGAAATAAGAGAGAGGCTTTTAAAAAGCAATTTGAATGAAAGAGATTGCTACTTACGATCATGATTCTCATCATCTCTGTATTTCTTTGACCCCGGGGATATTTATTTAAAGGAGCAAAGCAGGAAAGTAAGGGTGTACCATTGCACCAAATAGTGACAAAAACTAAGTAAAAGTAGTAGCATCGAACCATTTTGAGTGCTTATTAGGTGTTCCCTTCTGTGCTAAACACTTACCATCATCATCTCACTTAATTTTTATAACTCTACCAGGTTGGTATTAGCATTATTCCCCCTTTGAAAGGTAAGTTCATTGAGATTCAGAAAAATTAAGTACCCTGCGCAAAGCCAAGTTACACAGGGAGTAAGTGACAAAGTGGGGATTTGCACCCAGGTCAGTGTAGCTTCAGAGCCTGTACCCTTGCCCTCCAAATGATAACCCCACAAGGATATCTGGGTGGGACAGGAGGCTACATCATGGCCTCTCCATAAAGATGTCCTCGTCCCAATCCCCAGAACTGTAAATATGTCACCTTATATAAAAAAGGGACTTTGCAGATATGACTTAGTTAAGGATCATGAGATGGGAAGATGATCATGGGTTATCCAGGTATGCCAATGTAATTACAAGGGTCCTTATAAGAAGAAGACCAAAGGTAGAATCAGAGATTTGAAGTCGCTCTGCTGCTGACTTTGAAGATAGAGGAAGGGACCACCAGCCAATAAATGCAAGTGGGCTCCAGAAGCTAGAAAAGGCAAGGAAACACATTCTCCACTACAGCCTCCAGAGGGAACACAGCCCCAGCCATGTCTTCATTTTCGGACTTCTGACCTCCAGAACTGTGCAGTCATATATTTGTGTTTCTTTTCAACCATGTGGTTTGGGTAATTTGTTATAGCAGCAATAGGTGGCAGTCAGAATATTATTGCATAGAGCAGACACTTCGCTCTAGAGCTGTGCTGTCCCAATACGGCAGCCAACGACCACATGGAGCTATTTGAAATTAGGGTTATTCAATTATCAAATTTTAAATTCAGTTCCATAGTCACACTAGCCATATTTTATGGGCTCAATAGCCATTCATAGCTAGTGTCCACTATACTGGATAGTTCTAATATAGAACATTTCCATCATCACAAAAAGTCTCCTGGAGAATGTTGCTCTGGAGGCAGAAGGCTGACACATCTCCATTCCTGCAAATATTTCCCTTAGGATGGCATAAGGAGTTCTTTGGGCACCATGGGTGATGTAAGCAGACTGCCTGGGTTCAAATCCCAGCCCTGCCACTTTCTAGCTGGGGGTAAACTGGGGATGACAATAATAGCACTTAGTTCATTGGTTTATTATAACTGAATATAGACAATATACGCAAAATGTTTTAGCATAGTCCCTGGAATACATTAGTGGGCATTTAATAAATACCAATCTTTATTATCCTTAAGCCCAGAACAATTTGAGAAAGTCCACTGAGAGTCAAAGGCCTGTCTGAGTGCAACATTCTGACAACAACTCTGTGCCTAGAAAGCAAAGAATGGAAGCACTCTCTGTAAGAAAATATTACATTAAGACACTTCCCCAGAATGCAGTATCACGGCCGTGTGAATACAAATCACTGACGTGCAAATACTCCTCAGAAATATTTATGATGGAACTTCAGCACCAACCCAAACAGCCTTCACATAGTGAAACGAAACCATAAATTATTTCCAAGAACATTGTAATGCCAAGGGAACTCACTTAATTATCCATTATCCCAGAAATGTAGACATAATGTTAATTAAAATGAAGGGGAAAAGCTATTTCCATTTTTTATTAAGATTCATTGGGCTCTTGAAGAGCTCTTTGCCCTGAAGGCTGGGCCAGGTGATGGAGAGCTCATCCTGGGGAGGCAAAAGCAGCAACCTAGACAAGAAGAGGGGCACCTCAAGGTCAAGAAACAGCACCTCCAAAACAGAAGAAGAATTGTCTGGCCCTCACTCCTTAATCTTTCTCCCATGGAAGCCTGGGTTTCCACCATTAGGAATTATTTTTCTTTCACAAACAATTTGACACATTCTTGTTCTCTCTTTTAAAACACTCAAATTTCTGTACTTGGCAGCATAACATGTCTGCAATATTTCATCAAGCTCTAAGTATGCAGACTAGCAGACCTTTGGTTTCATCTCTTTATTTTCTAAAGCCCTGAAGCTACAGTGAATACCAGGTTCCTGTGGTGGATGGATGAATGGATGAATGGATGAATGGATGAATGGATGAATGGATGGATGGATGGATGGATGGATGGAAGTTTGGAAAACCAACAGTCTAGTGGGTGTTGAGCAGGCCCAGTGGACCTGGTTTCAGAACCTCACCTCTGACCATACAAGGCAACTTTGTTTTTACAGCTTGTAATTGATGGGGTTCCCCTGCCTTCTGAATACTTCTGGTCTGGCTTGTATCAGACCCTCCCACAGAGTGCCCCTCCAATCTTCATCTGCCTTCTCCCTTTCAAGAAAGACCTGGGGGTAGGGGCACCTAGGTGGCTTAGTAGGTTAAGCGTCTGATTCTTGATTTTGGCTCAGGTCATGATCTCACAGTCTCAAGATTAAGCCCTGTGCCAGGCTCTGTGTTAAGCATGAAGTCTGCTTAGGATTCTCGCTCTCCCTCTGTCCCTCCCCCATCCATGCTTACTCTTTCTTTCAAAAAAAGGGGGGGGAAGGAAGGAAGGGAGGGAGGGAGGGAGAGAGGGAGAGAGGAAGAGGGAGGAAGGGAGAGACAGAGAGGAAGGAAAAAAGAAAGGGAGAGAGACAGACAGACCAGACCAGGGTATAAGGTTGGGCATGGAGAATTAATTGGGAGAAAAGAGGGCTAGGGAAGTAGAGGTTTGTTGAGAGAAGCTAGTAGAGTGGAGAATGTTGTGTCCCCTGTAGTGTACTCAGAAAGCCTCAGAAAAGGTTGAGTTACCTTGAGCTGATATGAGAGTATAGCCTCTACTACTCTGGGATCAAAACACATGCACCAAGACTTTATGAGCGCTTTAGAATTTCCAAGTTCATGTGAGATTTGTTTAGAGTAAAATGGGGGAAGGGGGTGTTATTTTTAAGCCACTGAGCCACCCAGGCGCCTCGGGGGTGTCATTTTTAAAATAAATTTTAAATCTTCTGACATATAGGAAAGGAAACTCTAATGGTATCCTGAAGTTCTGAAGCCCTGACACATAGTAGGCACTCTTCTAAAGGTATATGGATGATGATTACTGAACGCACAATTAAGTTATTTGCTTGTTTGTTGATGTCTACCATGGACTGGGGTATGTTGGGGAAGCTGGAAACCTCTGTCTGTAGAGAGAGATGGAAGAGAGAGAGGAGCTGATATTTATTGTACACTACTGAACATTTATCAAACATGTGTAGACATTATGTGTTTGTTTATAATACTGCCTCTGTAAAAATAATTTCCAAAATATCTATATGACACACCTATCAAAATGGCCAAAATCCAGAACACTAACAACATCAAATACTTAATGTGGAGCAAAAGGAACTCTCATTCATCACTGCTGGAATGTAAAATGGTGCAGCCAATTTGGAATACAGTTTGGAAGTTTTTTTACAGAACAAAACATACTCTCACCGTACAGTTTAACAACCATGCTCTTTGGTATTTATCCGAAAGACTTGAAAATTTATGTCCACACAAAACCTGCACATGGACGTTTGTAGCAGCTTTATTCATAATTGCCAAAACTTGGAAGCAACCAAGATGCCCTTCGGTAGGTAAATGGATAAACTGTGGTACATCCAGACAATGGAGTATCATTCAGGGCTAAAATGAAATGAGCTACCAACCCATGAAAAGACATGGAGGAAACTTAAATGCATATTACTAAGAAAAAGAAGCCAGTCTTGAAAAGCTACATACTGTGTGATTCCAACTATATGACATTCTGGAAAAAGGTAAAACTATAGAGACAGTAAAGAGATCAGTGGTTGCCAGGGGTTTGGGGTCGGGGGTGGACAGGTAGAACACAAAGGATTTTTAGGGCAGTGAAAATATTCTCTATGATGCCATAATGATGGACACATGTCATTATACATTTGTCCAAACCCATAGAATGTACACTACCAAGAGTGAATTCTAATGTACACTATGGACTGTGGGAAATTATGATGTATCAGTGCAGGTTCACTGACTGGAACAAATGTCCCACTACAGCAGGCAGTGATAGTGAGGGAGGCTGTGCATATGTGGGCACAGGAGGTGTGTGGGAAATCTCTGCACCTTCTTCTCAATTTTTTTGTGAACCTAAAGCTCCTCTTTAAAAAATCTGTATGAAACCACAACACTTACTTACATATATAATTCTTGCTAGAGCCTCATTTGTTCTTTCTCTTGAAATTTCCAGAGCCTTCAGTTCCTCCACAGTAAAGCTTTTGCAAAGTAAAGAAGGTCAGCTTCTGTCTACATCAACCCTCCATAATCTCCCTTGGCTAGAGAACAAATATCCAGGACTTGCACATAACTCACTTTTCTTCCAAGATCTCCTTGCTGCCTCCCTTCTACGTTAGTTTTCTGGGACTGCCATAATGAAGTACCATGAACTGAGGGGCTTACACAACTGAAATGTGTTGTCTCACAGTCTGAAGACCTGAAGTCAAAGATCAAGGTGTCCATAGGGCTGATTCCTTCTGAGGGCTGTAGTGGAGAAAATGTTCTGAGCCTCTTTCCTTAGCTTATAGATGACTATCTTCTCCTGTGTCCTCACATGGTCTTTCTACTGTATTTGTCTCTGTCCTAACTTCCCCTTCTAGTAAGGACACCAGTCATATTGGATTAGGGCCCACCCGCATGACCTCATTTTCACCTGATAACCTTCATAAAGACCCTATCTCCAAAAAAGGTCAGGTTCTGAGTTAGGACTTCAACACAGGAATGTGGAAGGAACACGGTTCAACCTATAACACATTGACAAGGTGTTTCCGACTTAAAAGATGAGATTTCGAATGCAGTCCCTCAAGTCTCTTCTACCTCCTGTTGCATCAATTTAATTGACTCTGATCTTTTTAGGGTAGTTTCTAGGCTCTACAATCAGGCTTTCTGCTGACATACCATTTGGGATTCTTTTATGGGGCCAAAGGCACACCCACTCTACCCCATCTCAATCCTACTTCCTGACTTTTCTAACTTTTCATTCCTTTGAAAATGTAAAACACTTGAGTACAATAGGTTGAAAAAAAACAACTGAGGTGGTCAGTGTGATCTAGCTTCTCATCTGGGCATCTCATACCTATGTCCTACTGAGAGTGGCTCCATTTGGACACAATAAAAATCATTTTCTAATAAAGCACCTGGGAAGCAGCAGAGGCTACCCTGACCTCCCATTTCAATGGCACCCGTGTGGGCTGAGCCCAGAATCATCTGCTTCCTCCACAGCAGGCAGACTCAAATCTGCACAAGAGTAATGCACAGAAGAGCAGATTTTGGCAACGATGCAGAGTTTCAGCCAAAATAAACGCTACCACCTGGTAGCTTTCGAACAGGATCCATGCCGGTATTTCATTTGGGCTGAAAACACTAGAAAAATAGTATTTTGCATTTTGCACCTGTAGCCCTGCTTCCTGTCAGCCACATATTCCAATGATGCCATGAGGTGGGTAGGAGAAAGTGTATTCTATAGCGGTCTAAACAGGGAGGGCATGTTAGATTCTGAGTCCCTAATAAGATGTGGTGGGGAGGGAAAAGGCTATAGAACCCTATGAAATTTTAGCATCCATTTCTTCAGAAGCTCAGATATCTTAGCAACCCCCATTTGATGCACATTTCAGTGTTCTTTTGTTAAATCAATGGTATTGCTGCCAAATGAGTTCACTTATCCCATTACAGTTCAGCTTTGCTTATGTTCCAAAAACTAAGCATGGAGGTAAATGTTATATACCTCACACGGGCGCACACGCATTCATTAAGCATGCACACTATAGAGAAATCTGACTTAATGAAAGTTTATTTGAAGAGAATGCTTATTTAAATGCAGTCTACTCTTGCAAATGGAAATGGGTTATTTTTGGATAATTGCATAGCTGGGTGAGCTGTGCATTCACTCTGCTGGGTGGCCTGACTGTTTCTTAACCTTTCTAACTGGAACAAATATATATTTTTTTTCATCTGCAGAGAGAAACTAATGGGACTTCATTAGGTCAAGAGTATGGTCGTGAGGCTTAAGGACTGAGGAGAAATACAAGCAGGAATCCTCAAAGAATAATGCTGGGTGAGGGAGGAGGTGACAAGGCTGAAAGCTCTCATTTTGATACCACTGAATATTAGGTCCAGCAAAGACGACTAATGAGGGTCTTTAAATATCTAATTACAGTAAACAGGCTTCCCCTTTCAAATAAAAAGCTTCATTTATGCCTTTTTAGGAGTCAAGAGGAAAGCCACCCTATAAATATAATGGGGAAGATATTGAGAGTGCTCTAGCAATCCCTGTTGTATACTTAGAAGGCTTGTAACAATAGCAGGAGATGTGTGTGAGTTTGGATGCCAAGCAGGATGAGATGGGGACAGGTCCAGCTCAGTGTGATATCTGTAAGGGGTTCCTGACTCCTGCACCCCATGCTCCATTCCTTTCTGTCCAGAGGACCTTCATCTCCTCACCCACCCCTACCCAGCTGATGGGCAATTCTGGATCTCAGGCACCAACTGTCATTCCCATAGCTCAGTTTCTCTTGTTACAGATTTTGGCATTTCATCTTAAACCTACCTGGACAGAATCCCCCTCCTTCTAGTAACAACGGGAACTACCAACAGTTCCCCATCTTATCTATCCCAAAGTCAGAAGAAAAGCATGGGCCATAAGAAGAGTAGCTGCTGTCTTGAGGTTTCCCTGTTTTATCCAGAGTCTTTCCACCAACCCAACCCTCCCACTCCAACCTGTAGTTGGAACTGAATACCCAGCTCTCCAGGGCCTCTAGAGGGAACAACCAAGGTGTGCAAGACTCTGTCCATACAGGGTGGGAGTTGCCTTGTACAACTGACTGAGACCTAAGTTTCTGCAGCTGGAAATAAACAACAACAACCAGAAACAAACTGACAAATAAAACCCTGCAATAAGACGATGCGAACTTGATGTAGAGGACTCATTAATCTGCAAGCCATAGTACAGACTGAATTATAAGTAGGTGTTTAAAGACTAGATGAGTTTGGAGATAGTGGCTCCCAATGAGAGATTAAATGAAATGAGTTGGGAATTGGTGGGAAGGGAAAGAAAGGAGAGGACCTTTAAGACAGAAAGGGGACATAGCTTTAGCTTCTAAGACTTCCCAAAGTTGTTAAGGGAAAGAGGATACCTATGGAGAGGTTGAGGGGAAGAGCCCCTCCTTTGCATGCTGATGCCCACAGTTTGAGACCTGGTAGGAAGCCCAAGGGAAGGGCATAGGACATACATTATGGGTAAAGTGACCTGAATTTAGTATCCTCACACCTGTACTCCTGGACTTTGGTGAAATAATAACTTCTTTGACCTTCAATGTCTCTGTCCCTCAAGTAAGGTCAATACAACTTGCTCTGTCTACTTTCATAACCATCACCATGTTTCTATCACTAAAATTTACCGAAAACTCATATATGCCAGTCACAGAAGTGGGCACTTTGCATATGGTAGCTCACTCAGTTCCCACAACAGCCTTATGAAATAAAATCATGTTGCCCATTGATTGATGGGAAGAGTAAGGTCACTTGCCTAAGTTCACTCACCTGCACGTGTTGGACTAAAATTCACAGGGTTCTTGATGATGTGTCTTGTGAACTACAAAGCATCAGCAAATGTTATAAACTTGTCCACAAGTGTTTGTAAGCATCTTTTCTAATAACTGGCAAGCCACTGCTTAGGTGGTTTTTGAGAGACTCTTTTTGGCATAACTGAAACATGTGGGCTCACTTCATATGTCTACTCCCCAAGAACATTTTTACCTCTGGTCACTGGAGCTCAGACCCAACTAGGGCAGGGCCAAGTTGGCAGAGAGCATCCCTCAAACCAAAGCAACTTAATGTGGTTTCATAAAGAGCCAGGTTCAACCAAATCACCAGTAGTCTTCTAATGGGAAAAAAATTCTTTCAATACCTCTGTCTTTGGGGAAAAAAATCCCATTAAAAACTCTTGTCAAATGTGATAATTGATATGACAAGTCACTAAAGAAATGACTCTTTAGCAGGTGACTGCCATGAATGTTCTGCAAAAATGCTGAGCAACATGGAACTTTCCCATGGAACCCAAAATTACAGGGATTGGACTTGCCCGAAGGAAGGAGGAAAGCCTGGTGTTTTCAGAATCAGTAAACGAAGCAATTCAGACTGATGTTTGATGATGCAGCCTCAGTACACACAGCTCACACTTTGCTGCAAGTAAGGGATGCTCATTCCCAGAGTTCCAGGGACTGATGGAAAGAACAGGAAAGAAGAGCGTAAGTATTGAGGGGTGCCTAATCTTCCAGGCAGCAGGCACACTTGCTCCTCAGTGAGATGTCTACTGTTCTCAAAGTCTCCATGCATTACTGTTTTTACTGCCTTTGTGTCTGGGATGCAGAGGTTACTTTGTAATGCCAGAGAGTTCCGTCTAGAGGTGGTGGAAGCCAGCTTGGTAATGCACATGTAATAGAGCAGCCAACAGCTCCCATCAAGGGGAACTCAGGGTCAACGGAACCTCCTAGCATGGAAGCTAAACTCCAGTATAGGTGCTGCTGGTGTTCCAGGAGCTGTAAGAGCTCAGGGACAGTCAATCCCCCTGGGACATGGCATTAGTGGTGAGCCAGAGGGTTTAGAGGTCTAAATGCAACCATCTTGCCCCACATCTTCCGGCTCTGCTACATCTCTCAGTTGGCAAAAGACTCTCATATCCTTTTCACATATTCGGTCAAATATTTATGGGACACCTATATGTACCTGCCCCAGTTCTAAGCACAGGGAATACTGCAATGAATAAGATAAAGCATTTGCATAGTTGAGGCGCCTGCATCTGCTAGGGGAGATAGACAGTAAACAGATGAATAAAGAAATAATACCAGGGGAGAAGACAAATCCAGGAAAGCTGACAGAAGGACATGCTACCTTAGACAGCAAGCTCAAAAGAAAGCTCTTTCTAGCATGCAAGCAAAGAGCTGAATAAAAGCAAGTGAAGACCTCTGTGAATCTCTCTGTCTCAAGTGCAACCGAGTTATGGTGGTCTTGGTACCCCTGGACGATCAGCAGGTGGTATGACCTGCTGACGGTTGGGCATAAATCACTTTTCAAACCCAAGTTTTAAAAATATTCCCTTAGAGTAAGTGTTCTCAGATTTGTGCTGACTTTGGGAGGCAAGCAGACTGCCTTGGCAGCAATTTTTAAAAATAAAATGAAAAGCAATTATATTCCATCACTGCAATTTACTCAGTGAAAATCTGGGGGAAAAAAGGTAAATACATCCCCTTCACCCCCAAAGGCCTCCTGGGCCAGGGGCTTTCCTCATGGTCAGAGCTGGCTCTCTCCCCCTTTCGGACGTGAGCCCAGGCTGTCTTCACAGCTCCAGGGAAGGCGCACTCTCTGATTTCGTGGTACCAACAGAGTAGCTGGGAGTGAGTCACCCCCAAGCACAGCCAATTCAAGCAATGAACAGCAAAGACAAAGGAGAGCATTTGTATGTGTTTCCCAGACATGACACATTCTAAGGAGGCTGCAGCCAAATCAAGCCTCCTGAGGTCTCATAGTGTTGATCTGCAGTCAAAAAGCTTAAAATGACACCGGAGGAGAGGAAAGACTGCCCAAATCATGCTGCACTTTTAACCCAGCCAGACGCCCCGCATTTTCCTGACTAGCGCGTTTGTGCTCTACTTTCTTATCTTGGTTTCCAACCACCCACCCCCATCCTAACGAGTCCCTCTATTTTAACATTAAGTTTTTTAAAAATATGTGCAAATAGTACATGCTCAGAATATACAAAAAAGCAAAAAGAAGGAAATAAAAAACATTCACAGTGTCACACCATTCAGCAATAACTGCTTTTGACGTTCTGCTGTATATCCCTCAAGAGTTTTTCTTTCCCATCTTATTTATGGATACATATTTTTAAACAAGCCTTAGCCATACGATGTGTCATTTAACAGAATTTTCTCACTTGAGGAATCAGAAATACCTTCCCAGGCCTATGTAAATGATAGAGTTATCCAAATGTGTTTACCAAATCAGATTTAATGGCTGCAGAGGATTCCATTTTATGGGCAGACCATAATTTATTAGATTTTTCCTATTATTAGAATTTTCATTATTATAAACAATGCTGCGATGAGCATCACTCACTTCTTCATTTAACAACTATTTATAGAGTGCCTTCTGTAGCTAAGTTTGAGAGCACATCCTTAATTACTCCCCAAGGATAAATTTCTCGAGGTGGAATTGCCGAGTCCAATCATAGGCATGCATTTAAGGCATTTGAAAGAAGCATATTTGTCTTGCCAAATCGCCCCCTGAAAGGTTATTCTAAGTTGTATTTCTAACACCCAGTATGAGTATGTCTGGCTCCCAAACTCTTTGACAGCATCAACCTCTCTTTCTTTTATATATTTATTTATATATATATATATTTCGGGGGGGATGATTTTGTAAGAAAAAGTAATGTCTGTTTCACTCTTCAGTCCTTTGTTGCTACCCTAACTGAACATTATTCCATGTGTACTGGCCATTTAGATTTCCCTTCCTGTGAATTGCTTATTCATAGCTTCCACGATACGTCTTAATTAAGTCTAGCATGAAGAGGAAAGAATGGAGAAAATTAATAATTATTGAGTGCTTGTTATCTACCAGTGTATACTATTGGCTTCGTGGGGAAATACTTATCACTATAACAGGTCTATCATTATCCCCATTTTATAGGCGATAGTGTTATAGCTTGGAGAGTTTACCCACTCAGGAATGCATGGTAGAGAGCAGAAGCAAAATTCAAACTCTGCTTTGAAGTTTGTTCCCATCACTGCCTTCTGGGGGTTGTGGGGGGGCTTCGAAACTTTGATTCTGAGGTTAAATGTTAGGGGGATCCATGTAACGGCCAGAACTGAGAAGCTTTGGTCCTTACTGTGGGGTCTTGCCCCAGCACCAAGTCACTTGGTAACATTCAATGGCTTCCTCAGAGAACCTGCCATCTCACATTTTTTAAAAGACTTTATTTATTTATTTGAGAGAGAGAGAGAGAGATCAAGTGGGGGCAGAGGTAAGGGAGAGGGAGAAGCAGACTCCCCGCTGAGCAGGGAGCCCAATATAGGGCTTGATCCCAGGGCCTCGAGATCATGAGGTCAGCCAAAGGCAGCCACTAAACTGACTGAGCCACCCAGCACCTCTCATCTCACATTTAAAAAAAATCATTTTATCTCAGGAGCCTATAGGGATATGTTCCTTAGAAAAGACTTAGAAGGGGCACCTGGGTGGTTCAGTCAGTTAAGCAACTGCCTTCGGTTCAGGACATGATTCCGGGGTCCTGGGATAGAGCCCCGTATCAGGCTCCCTGCTCAGTGAGGAGTCTGCTTCTCCCTCTACCTACTGCTCCTCCCCCTGCTTGTGCGCCCTCTCTTGTGCACTCTCTCCGTCAAATAAATAAATAATCTTAAAAAAGAAAAGAAAAGAAAGCGCTTGGAAATAATAATTACCAAATGGCGGGCTAGATCTTTCTCATCATGGCTATGTGGCTAAAGAACCATTTCAGAAGTTAAGGCATATTCTGCTGGCAATCACAGCTTTTGGATTTTGATACACTCTTCAGAAGTAGCTTTAATATGTTCAAATGTGCATGACTGTATCACAAAATAAACAGCAGTGTGAAGTGTCTCCTAATTCCCACCTTCTACTTAAGCCTTTTCCCTTTCTGGTTAGAACACCGCTCCTTCATCTTTTCTCTGATCTAAGTCCTACATGTTGTTCACTATCTACCCCACTGGATCCCTTTTGCCCCTGGCATCCTTTCCTGACTGCCATCATATCAATGACCACACTGCACAGTTTGTCAGCTTGCTTTTCATTGAAGTAAAATTTACGTAACATAAAATTAACCACCCGAAAGTGAACAATCCAATGCTTTTCAGTATATTCACAAAGTTGTGGAAACTACCACTTCTATATAGTTCCAAAATATTTTTATCACCCCAGAAGAAACCCTGACCGCATTAAGTGCTCAGTTCCCATTCCTCTCTCCTCCCAGGCCCCAGCAAGCACCAATCTACTTTCTATCTCTATGGTTTTATCTATTCTGAATATTTCACATAAATAGAATCATATATGTGGGCTTTTTAAATCTGGCTTCTTTCACTTAGCATGCTTTTTTAAAAAGTCCCTTTATGTTCTAACATGTATTAGTACCTTATACCTTTTTTGTGGTTGAATAATATTCCACTCTATGGGCAGATCACAGTTTCAATATCCATTCATCTGTTGATGGATATTTGGGTTGCTTTCATCATTTGGTTATTGTAAATAATGCTTCTACAAACATATGTGGACATTTGTTAGAATACCTCTTCCAATTCCTTAAGAGTGGAATTGCTAGGTGTTTGTTTTTACTTTCTGGCTTATCAGATTATTAGATTCTTCAGGGCATAGGTTTCATCTTGTTTACCAATTTACTTCTAGAGCCTAAGGTAGCCTGCTGTCCTGGTTTGCCTGGGACAGTGGGGTTCCCCAAAACATGGGACTCTCAGTGATCAAACTGTGAAAGCCCCAGGCAAACCAGGATGAGCTAGTCACTCTACTAAGGTCCAGTACGTTATGTGACATGGAACCACTACTCAGTAAATATTTGTCAGATAAAAAAAATTTTGCCAGTTACTTGACATTTACTCGATCATGACATGTCTCAGCATATTGAGACTCAAAAAGAATTGTTTTAATCCAATAAAGCATTTAGGTTTTTGCAGTATTAAACCTATTTGATAAAGATGCCTAAGAAGTATCAAAGGCTTCCCTGTGTTGGTGAGAGAGAACTGCCTTATGAGCCAAGAAGAGAAAGGAATATCGCTCCCTTTTACTGAATGAGATGGGGCAGATCAGAAAAACACCCATAACAGAGAGTGGCAGCTGCTATCCCTTTAGAAAAAGGCAAAGGCCTGTGGGAAACCGAAGAGCATTCAGACAAGGATAAAAATTAATATGAGAGCTTTGGTTCTACCCAAATAGAGATCCCCCAGATGCTTGCCTTGGAAGTAAAGCAACCTCCTCCAGTTCTGGGCCATTAAGAACAGCATGAGGTACCACCTCACACCTGCTAGAATGAATGAATGAATGAATGAATGAATGAATATATATATATATATATATAAAAATAACAGTTGTGAATGAGAATGTGGAGAAAAGGGAACCCTTGCACATCGCTGATGGGAATATCAATTGGTGTGACCACTATGGAAAACAGTATAGGGCTCCCTCAAAAATTAAAAACAGAATTACCATACGATCAAGCAATCCCACTTTGGGGTATATATTCAAAGGAAATGAAATCAGGATCTCAAAGAGATACCACACACCCATGTTCACTGCAGCATTATTCCTAATAGCCAAGATATGGAATCTACCTAAGTGCCCATTAACAGACGAATAAAGAATATCTGGTATATGCATACAAAGGAGTATTATCCAGCCTTAGAAAAAAAAAAGTAAATCCTGAAATTTGTGGCAACATGGATGAACCTAGAGGACATCATGCTAAGCGAAATAAGCCAGTCACAGAAGGACAAATATTGCATGATCCCACTTACATGAAAAATCTAAAATAGACTCCTAGAAGCAGAGAGTGGAATGGTGGTCGCCAAGGGCTGGGAGAGGGCGGAACGGGGGAGTATCATTCAAAAGGTATACAGTTTCAGTTGCACAGGATGATTAAGTCCTACTTAAGAGAGCTACTGTTTAGTATAGAGCCTATAGTTAACAATACCAAATTATATACTTTAATATTTGCTGAGAGTATATCTTACATTGTATTCTTATCACTAATAATGATAATTATATAAAGGAGGCAAGAGGAATCTTTTGCTGGTGATGGAAATGTTCATGGCACCGATTGTGGCGATGGTTTCATACATGTGTATTTATCTCCAAACTCCTCAAGTTGTATAGATTAAATATGAATGAGTTTTTTTTTTGCATGACTTTCTGTACGTCAATCCTAACTCAATGAAGCAGTTTAAAAGTTTTTAATAATTTTTTTCTAAAAGAAAGGAGATGAGAAGAGCTATAAATTCTTGACAAGACTTTGAACTTGCAGTGACTGCAGGAGAGACTGTGAGTTTGTGTCTTTGTACGTCCCATAGAACTCGATGGCATTTCAGCAAACGTGTAAGATGTGGCTAGAGGCACGCAAAGGCAAGGTCAGGGATTACACAGGACCATGAGAGACATGGAGGAGGAGCCACAAAGGAAGTGGGAACATCAGGACAGAGATGTATCTAAGGACTTCACCAATCCCCACTGTGGACACAACGGTATTTGTACTTGGAGATGGTCTCATGTTTCCATCAACTATCCTTTAGGCTGCACACAGACTTCATGCCATTATGCAGGTTCAGACATTCTAAACTCAACCTTGTTCTTACTTGTAGGAAGTCAGGCTAAGAAACCCCCAATGATACAGCTAAAAAGAAATACCAGGGTAAAGCGAAGAAAGAAAAAAAAAGTATATACATATATATATATATAAAATATATAAATGATATATCCTACACACACACACACAGCCCTGATGGTACCCAGATATGTGTGTATAAGGACAGTGTGTGTGTACTTTCAATCCTTAGAGCATTTCAGAAAGGTACACCTTCTTAGTTTCCCCATTTTATGAACATGGAAATGGAGGCTCAATAAGTTGAAAGAATTTGCTCAAAGTCATGAGATGGTAAATGGGGGAGCTAGATTTAACTCTGTTCTTTCCATTGTATCACACTGTCTCTCTCAGGTCCAACTAATTCTTCCTTTCTGGATGAGCTAAACAGGGAGGTGGAGTCAAAGTTCACTTTCCATGGAGGGTCAGCAGTCCTTTTTCCCACAATGAGATATTAAATGAGCCTTACTCTTTTCTGACAGACCACACATTACTTATATGTGCATCCATAACCTTTCTCCACCACGTCCAAAAAGTGAAGGTCCTTGGTTAGATTAGGATGTCAAATTTATCATTCCCTGTCTCTTCTGACATCCAACACCTTGTACTTGCAACACATCATTTCTTTATTAGTGATCAGCAGAACTGTGCTCACAGAAGCTTTCCTATTCTGGGTCTTAATTTTGTACATTTCCAGTTTCCATGGAGACACTACATTCTTGCATTCCAAGAGTGTCACTGTAAAACAATGTGAAAACAAAGCAACTTCATAGAAATGGCTCACTCTGGACATCACCAGGCAACACTCTCATCAAATACATAGGACCACTGTGCTGCATTTTGGGGTTAATTGCTGAGGCCAAACTCCCTTCTTTCTCCCCCAATCTAAGAGATGCTTTTCATGCCCATCCTGGGGACCAAGTTCACAGTTATGAGAGCATCTCCAGGTCTCCCTGTTTCAATTATTGCACCACTGTTATAATAAAGTCGAGAGGTAACTATGGCAACATTATTCCAAGGATAAATACCACAATATCGCCTTCAACTTTTTCCCCCCACAAACAAATGAAAAATCAAGAACATGTAGGATTAATAGCATCACTTGTTAAAAAGCCAATGGACAGCAGAGTTCAGAAAAGCTTTAATTAGTGGAGTCTTTCCTGGCTCAATTTAACACTTGCTCTGTGCTTCCCACAGAGAAAGCACATGTGGGCGGTCAGCCTCGGAATTCAGTATCACTGAACCCGGACACTATCAGCCATCCGAACCTGGGTTTCTGGGAGTTCACAAGGTGTCCTGAGTCTGCCTGCACTAGAAGGCAGTGCTCGTTGTAGTCACGTGTAAGGGCTTACACCCTAAAGTAGAGAACTTCATGATATGTCAGCTTCAGCTACACTGGTGTTGACCAGAGCCAGAGAAGGAGAAGGGCTCACCATCAGAGCTTCCCATCGCTTAAGACCTAACAGAAGTAGTCCAGCATAGTGGTTAAAAGTATAGACTTTAAAATCAGACCAATGAGCTGAAGACTCTGCTCTTCTACTTATTAGCTCTTTGACCTTAAACGAGTTACTTAACCTCTTTAAACCTCAGTTTCCTCATCTGGAAAGTGGAGATGGTAGCCAACCTCATAGCATCATTGTCAATCTGTCAAACAAAACCCATTTCTTATTGGGTCACATCTATATTACATTTCCCAGCTCCCTGTGACTGAGTTATGATCAATGAAATATGAGATGCAATTATGTGTTCTTCTTGGCTACTCCATTAAGAAATTTCCAACTATGCTCCTCCATTCTCTTTCCCCCCTCTGCTGGCAGAATGTCAACCCCAAGGGCAAACTTGGAAGCTACTTAGTGCTGATGGCAGATTCTCAATCAACTGGGTCTTAGTTTTGTGTCTCAATCTACCTGAATAACTGCATGGAACAAAGCTCCCCAAACTTTCATCAACTAGGATCACCTGAATTAAATCATTACTGATGAAGAAATTTCTATTGTGCTCACACAGTTAGGGGCTTATTTATTTTATCATCTAACATGACCCTTCATTATACAAATAGAACATGCTTAGCTCAGTTCTTGACATGCAATGAACACTCTGTACCTGTTAGGTGTAGCATTGAATAGAAGCCACTTTTTCTGCAGAGCTGGCCAATCTGCCAAAAACGCTGGCAAGTAATATCTCCATTGACTTCATGGAGTCTATTTGATTCATAGAGTTAGGTATAAGCTTTTCTGCTGCAATAAGTAATGAAGTACAAATTGAGGAAATTAGTTATCAATTAGTCATTCGATGGTTGGGAAGGCAGGCGGCAGGCATAAATGGTGCCAGATTAGTTAAGCCATGATAAATTTTATTGCTCTACAAGAATTGGGTCTTTATCCATTACTTCTCAAATTTATCTTTATTATTGGCCCCAGGACATGAGACAGGGCCTGGATGTGGAAAGAGGTAAGAGATTAGCCAGGGCATTTGGGAGATATAACAAACTCTATAGCAAAGATGGTCCCCAGTGAAGCTGTTTATGGGCCACTGCAAGGGGAAAAGGCACCAGGAAAGCCATGGCCCATCTTTCCTTACTGCCCTCTCTGTAGGGGTTTCCAGTTTTCCAAGAGAAGTCCCACCGTTTGCATGCCCTTTCCCTATAATTATCATACCATACTATAATCCCATGGCATTTTGCATGTCACTGCACTGCAGGAGGTATGAAGGGATTTTTCTGCTCATCTGGAAGATGTAAAGACTTGGCTCACAGAAATTAAATAACAAATGATAAACAAGAGGGCTTGAACTCTTCTGGCCTGTGAGTCCCTGTGATCACCTACGTCTCTGTACTCCTTCTGATGCCTAGCACAGAATTCCCGAATTTTTTTAAAGCATTCCATTATGCTTAATCTAATATCCAAATTTTCACCATAACCTCAGAGGCCCTCCAAGGTCTGGCACCTGTCTGCTATCTTCATTTACTGTCCCTCTCCTCTCATCATGTCTTCTAGTTATGAATTGGACTTAAGTTTCTAAAATTAATTCCTGGGGGAAATGGTCTTTTTTTATGGTCAAGTTAGGCCCTTTAGGTCATAAGCAAAGTTTCAGGAAAAGCCACTGGCTTAGTCTATAATAACGCCTAATAGCACATGGCATCAGTGACCCATTCAATAGGGTCAAGCTCGACCAAAGCAACGACCTTCTAATTGAAACTCTCCCACGGGGTGTCTGGGTGACTCAGTTGGTCAAGTGTCTGCCTTCAGCTCAGGTCATGATCTCAGGGGATAGAGTCCCGCATCAGGCTCCCTGTTCAGTGGTGAGTCTGCTTCTCCCTCTCCCTCTGTCCACCCCCCTTCGTGCTCTGTCTCCCTCTCTCTGTCTCAAATGAATAAATAAAATCTTAAAAAAAAAAAAAAAGAGAGAGAGAAAAACTCTCCCAGTCTTGGCTCCAATCTAATCCTCACTTAAAACACTCCCCTCCTTTATTTAGTCATTTAATTTTACTTTTTATTTATTTATTTTTAGAGAGCGAATGAGAGAGTGATGGTGGGGAGGGTGGGGGCGGAAGGAAAGAGAATCTTAAGCAAGCTCCACGCCCAGCACAGAGCCTGACAAGGGGCTCGATTTCACAACCCTGAGATCATGACCTGAGCCGAAATTAAGAGTCAGCAGTTCAACTGACTGAGCCATTCATGCACCCCCAGACTCCGCTACTTTATGATAGCTAACGCACACTGGCACCGAGAATGTTACATATACTTAACACATTTAATAAGAACTTCAGATGTAAGTTACCATTATTATCCTCATTTTACTGATGAGGCTTAATAAGGTTAAGTACTTTGTGTATAGAAGACCCTAGATTCAAAACCAAGTATTCTGGCTTTCAGACACCATATTATGCCAACTCCAGCAAAATACTTTTATGGCCAAGGTTACCCTGAAAACCCATAAGTTCCTATAAAGTGTAATACATGTGGTTTTGCATTATTAACACTTGCACATTAACTCATTTACTAAAACCATCAAGCTAGATTAGAAAAAGAATCCAAAAGAAAGGCTACATGCTGACATGAGATAATTATCATATACTTACAGATTAATGGGTAATGAGTAGAGAATCCCACATTCTTCCTGCTTTCCTACAGGGTTCAGGTCTTTGATTTCCTACTAAGACTCTATGACCTCAATACAGTTCTCTACTTATTTACGGATACGAAAATAAAATGAGATTGAATGATATAATGGAGTGGCACCTTATATAGAGAGTAGCAGTAGTGTGCTAGTAAATGCTTAATAACCAGATCTCAAGGCGGTAGGTGGAGGAAATCACTGGTCTGTGGCATTTTCTAGTTTCCATGGTTTAAATATTCCCACTATGGCCAATTTCAAGTTGCCGATATGACATAATTAACTGGTAGATTTCCTTACATTTTAACCATCAGCCCTTACCAGCCAGGACAAGCTGGTTCCAGCATACCATTAGGGGATAGGTCCTACAGACAGCTCTGAGAAGAGAAGCAATTCCAATATATATACTTAGAGGAATTTTCTCTGCCATATGGAAATAGAATTCTAACTCTTTTCTCAAATGAAAAATGCGGCCTAAATTCTACACATTTATGTTCTAAATTTTTTGAGACTAAATAATAAAACAAGTATTGTACAAAGTATAGAATTTGTAGACAACTTATACCAATGAACATTTTTTTCTCTTTAATGTTCTACATAATGGCACGAAAATCTTTATTTCTAGATTTTTAATGAGCACATTATGAAGACTGAGCTATACCAAAAGAAAACCACTACTAAAGTGTAGTGTGTGGACACATGCACACATACATACAGATGTGCACTTTTTTTGAAAACTGTTCTGTGCAAGTTTTTCTTCCTTGTTAATTTCTTTCGGTTCACTTTGAAATACAATATACATCTCAAAGTTGTATGGATCCAAAGTAGAGTGTGTCTGAAGTTCTTTAACCAAATTTCTCTCAATTACTCAGTAGTTTCATGAAATCCATATCACCTCTTCTCTCTAGTCTAACAGATATAATTCCAAGAGTTGAGCTACCAGCCTTTTCTGAAACCTTTGTAGAATACCTGCTCATCCTCGATTTCGGGGGCCATTCTTTGTGAATGGAGAAAAGAAGGATTCTGTAACCCGTAAGGCACTGGAATGCACAGTGCCATCATTGTGAGGGCCCAACAGCTCGGTGAGTGGTGAAAATGGAAGGGAGCCGCTCAAATGATTTTAATATTCTAATGTTTGGGATCCAAGATAAACCTTGTTAATTTTGAGTCAATTTTTTTTTTCTTCTTTCCTCCTTTAGAATAGTTGATATTATATAGATACGCTACTTTTCACTTCTTCTGGACCACAATCTACACCGAATGTTCCTCACCTTCAGTGCAGTCCTAGAACAGGCAAGGCTTTATGCTACCCTATATCCGTGTGACTTCAGGTAAGTGTCTTGCCCTCTCTGACTCTCAGAATTAACCTGCCTGGATTGAGAACATTATACTCCACCTTCACCCTGTGGCTTCTATCCCCTCTGAGGCCAAGGACAACTCAGTGTATCTATTTGATTTTAAGCAGAAGTCTATATTGAACGTATTAACTTCTTTATTCAGTGGAGAGGGTATCTGCCCACTGGCTTCACAGAGGTGTCAAATGACATAATGGATGTGAATACTCTATAGGGAAAAAAGAAAGATAAGAGCTTCACAAATTAACATTATTAATGTTAATTACTTGTCAATGATATGCATAATGCCCAGAATCAGTGAATTTTAGAGCTGGGAAGAAACTTTATAATCACCCGGTCTAATCCATCATTTTTCTAACACAGCCTAAATATTACAGCCTGCAGAGAGAGCTCCTTAAACTGCCTGGGTCAGAGCAGTTTAAGGAGCAAAGAGTAAGTGAGAATCCTTCACATCCAAGTCACCTAACCCCAGGAAAAATGACCACCATTTTCTGAGGCTGATCTGGGTGACAAAAACCTTTTATTTCATTTTATCTCAGGTTTGTGTGAGCTGATAAATGGCTCTTCCCTCCCCGCAAGTCATAAAAGCCCCAAATTATATTGCTTGCCAATTCCTGCAGTGTAAATACTCCACCATGGCCAATTTCAAGTTATCGACATGAAGCCACCGAAGGTGAAGTTGTGAAGAGACTTATACAACTAGCTGCTGCGGTCCAGTATCATTCTGGCAGCCCAAACAGCCCACACAGCCTAGGATGAATTTACAACTACTGAGTGTCTGACCTCACTCTTGAGCACTCTTGAGCACCACGAGCAGCTTCTGAGACAGACTTGTGAACAGGTAACTAAAATGCAAGGTGATGAGAGTAATAATAGAGAAAGCGGGTTCAAGGTGCTGCGAGCCCCCAGAGGACAGAAAAAGTAATTGAAGAGCAGCTACAAAAAGGAGGCGGCCTTTGAGACGGGGTTTAAAGAATGTGTAGGAGCACGCTAGGTGAGCAAGGTGACAGGTAACAGGAAAGAACACAGAAGGAGAGCATGACACCAGCAAAGGCAAAAAAAAGAAGTACAAACGATTGTTTTCGGGGCATAGTCATCAGTTAGATGTGGTTGAAATCCTCATACTAAAGCAGCTCCCAGCCCAGAAGTTGGTGGCAAGAGGAAGGGGCCCTCTAGAAATCTCTCTTGCATAAGATAGGCCCTTTCCAGGGCATAAACACTAGTGTAGGGTATAAACACTATGCGCTGACAGAAATACGATGCAATCTACACATGTGATTTTTAAATTTTCCAATAGTCACATTAAAGCAAGCAAAAAAAAAAATAATAAAATAGGTAAAATTATTTTTGAAATAGGTTTTGTTTATCCCACTATGTAAAAATTATCATCATTTTAACATGTGGCACTAGCCATGTTTCAAGGACTGGGAAGACATGTGGCTAATGGCTCCTGTAGTGCATCGTACAGTACCAAGGTGGCCTGATCTTCTGAAAATGTAAATTGAGTCCCCAGGGCATGGGGGCTGGATGGGTCCTATGTGGTTTGGGAAACTTCTGATTTGTCTGGTCTCACTGGCATTGCCTCTGCTGACACCTACTTACAACCACAATGAGTGGCATCAGCCGAGGACAAAAGTTGCCCACCCAATGTTTCAATCACATTTACCCCTGGGATGTAAGAGCTCTAGCTTCTATTTCCTCAGGTGATCAGAGACACATGTGGAGAAATAGAGAAAGTATCTACAACCGACATATCTATTTCCTTTCTCCATTCTTTCCAGCCAGGATACAACAGAACAGGGAGTTGGAACATTAAAATAAATTCATTTGAGAAGAGCATTTAGAAGAGGACCAGGCTAACGGTGAGTAGTACTAATCCTTCACTCTATTGTTATGCATAGCGTGAATCCTGTCTGATACAACGTGTGCTAGATGAGTGTTTGTTGCCTCTATCATTATACTCTCATTATACGGATAATCATGCTGACTAAGTTAGCTCAACTTCACCTTCCTTCCAGCCCTTCCAGCCCTCAAGGCTCTTTCAGCCTAGATTACCCTATGTCCTACTTGTGGGGGGTCATTCTTCATGAACCCTTCTCAAGCTTACACAGGCCCTCACCCCTCTTTCTTTGCGAAGTCTTATAAGACACCTAGTCTGTCTGGTACAACTAGACCCTCAGTCAACACCAGTTGGGCACTGAATGCCCAAAACTTTCTACGTAGATACCTTGTCCAACAGTCCCATGAGATGAATACAGGATGTTATTGGATACCCGAGGTATGTCAGACATTCTTGTGGCTCCTGATGATATGAAAGTGATCAGGAGTGTTGCTTTCATTTGAGAGCATCTGAGTATAGAAGTCCCCTCCAGAACAAGAAATATATCCCCACTTTTACTTTTCCAAATGATTTCTAAAAGCACTGGGCTCACAAAAGCTGTTCTAATATCTTCTGATGGATTGAGAAGAAAAAAAGAGAAATCTCAAATTTCCCAGAAGGAGTACTCAGCATGTTGGACCAAATGATAGAAAAACATAAGCCCCTCATCCAGTCACTCCCTAAAAACTCTTATGCTCCAGAAGCAGAATACCTCCCATTACATGAACACTGCATTGTTTAAAAGTTTTATTTAATATTTTCTCTTACTTTTGAAATTCTCCCAGGTCTCAGGATGCTGAAGGATTGAGCATAGCGGAGTATTTCTAGTCAATGATAGCATTATCGTATGATTCCCGTTAATCCCTAAATGCTGGAAATAGCACATCTAGTATTTAGCAAAAGTCTGGCTTCTTAATACGGCAGGTATTAGGGTAGGCATTAAGTGTTTTAGATAGCAGGAGAATCTCATATCCCTTTCCTACCATACGTGTTTTTTTTTTCTTTAACAAAGTTTCTTTTCAAAGTTTCACTTTAAATATAAAATATGTCCTTGTGGAAGCTGTTACAAATGTCACCACTTTAACCGGCCCAAATTTATGGTGGCATTGAATTTTAATGGAGCCATAAATGTCTGATGTAATGGTGATATATGCATCGCAATAAATTGTTATAGAGAAATATAAAAATAAGTGTAAGATAAAAGATTGTGTATAAAATATGTTTTTATATCTCCTTTAATGATTAAAAATCATACAAACTTGATATTCTAAATCACTTGGAATTGCTATTGTGGCTCAGAGAACATTTTCTCCCCTGAAAGTCTTTCCCAGGCTGAGTTGATGATTCTGTGGTCAGAAATCACATCTGCTTTAATGAGGACATTTAAGATGATTTTTATGTTGACGTGGGAAAAAAAGTAATTAGCATTAAAGAAGATGGAGAGGATGACATCAATGACCCTTTGCCTTGAGAATGGTCCTCTGGAACTGACAGGATTGATGGGTCTGTGGCCTCGTGACAACTCCTGCTGTCTTCGGGGCGACCCTAACACTTGCCCAGTGTCTTGAAGTGACTTGGCAGCTCCAAGGACAGATCAGGAAAGAGGGAGAGGACAGGAGTAAGCAGTAGGAGGTGAGGCACTAGTTGTGGAGGGTGTTGAACAGAAGTGGCTACAGATGACGCTGGCTACTGTCCCAGGCTCACCACTGACTTGCCTGGATGAGCAACCTCCACCTTTCCAAGTCTCGGTTTCCCCATGTACAAAATGGAGGTGATAATAGCATCAAGGTGTGGGCATCTTTATTTTTTACCACATGCCTCCATTAGCCTATTTTCAGTACTGCCCCTAATGTTCAACTGAGCACCCATTTCAACGCATTATGATTGCTCATTCACCCCTCCCTCCAGGGTAGTATGTAGTAAACAGAGACATCCCTGAAGCCACATGGATCTTTTCAAGGATGGGCACATGAACCCTCATCTAAACCAATGAGAAGCCAGGATACTCATTGGAACTTTGGGGACGGGAAAAGATACTTTTCTGCTGGACTTCACCCTGAAAGAATGTGGACTTGAGGAGCTGCAGCCCTTCAGCCACCATGACTACCTGTCTGAACATGATACCAAGAAATGGGAAGAGGAATCAAGAGATTAGGAAAAAGACAGGAGCCTGGAACATGATTTAAGTCCCTGGATCCAGCCATGCCTGAAGGCATATACTCCTTGATTTTTCAATTGCATGAATTGACAAATTCTCTTTCCACTTCTCATCGTTTGTGGTTTGGTTTTTGGTCACTTGTAACCAAGTGAGTCCTAAATGATAGAATGATTCATGGTTTTGCTGTGAGGATGAGTGGGATAATCCACATAATGTGTTCTTTGCACAGTATCTGACAAACAAGTCCTCAGTAAATGTTGGTTATGCTATTATCATCATGATAAGACTGATTGTGGCCAGCCTGTGTCTTGGGGGCTCTGCTGCACATGTGTTTGGCAGAGCCTCTTGAGGATCTCCAGGGATCACGCCATGTTTGGTGACCTGCTGCCCTGCTCTCCTCTCACTTCTGATGATTGATTGCCAGGGCACCTGGTGAATATTAACACTGGCCCTGGCTCTCCAGGGAGCCCCCAGATTGTGAAGTCCTGAAAGTCAGCCTCCTCCCCTTGTGTTTGCTTCCTCCCAGCCCGGCTCCCCACGGCTGCTCTGCCCTCTCTACCCTCGGGATGTGGCTCCACTGCCAACAAGATTTGGGCTTCTGTTTGCTGTGGAAAAACACCAAGTTCAAAAAGAGCCTCTGAGCAGCACTGACCCCCACCCCCACCCCCGCAGCTGGCCACACGTGCCTTCCAGCAGCCTGTCATCAGCTTAGACTCATCCCACCGTCTCTGTCTCTAGCTATGGCTTGTACCGATTGTTTTTCTTATCTTTTTTACCTTCCTACTGTGCCAAGGTTCGTGCTTGCAAAGATGGAATGGAGAATGCTCACCTGGGCTCTAACTCAGGGCATTAGCTTCCGAGTTCATGCTCTTTTCTACAACAAGAGGGATATTGGTCCCAACTCCTCATGTGTTCCTTTTTATTCCTGGAATTCCTAGCTTGACATCTTAAGGGCACCAAAGGGTGGGCATCTGTCTCTGCCGGATGGAAAGTTCTCCAGTTTTCTCTCCTTCTATGTTAGAGCTCCATTTCCCTACAGATGCCAGGTAGATAAGGACCAAGGAAAAATGTTTTGCAAATGGCCACACCTCTTTACCAGGACTCCTTTGCTTTTTGTTTTGCTGTAACTTTTATTACCTTCTAATACTCCCTGTGATTTACTGATTCATTTTTATTGTCTCTTTCCCCTCCCAGAATGCAAGCTCCATGATATCAGGGATTCTTGACTGTTTTGTTGCTGCTGGGGGGCTCCCAGGGCCTGGAATAGTGTCAGACACAAAGAACACTGTGTATGTGCTCAACAAATACATGTTGGATGTTAAATACTTGATTGGGACCAGCCTTAACGTCCATATTCCTCTGTATTCATGATACCAAGTTCCTATGCATTCATTTGTTCATTCATCCCTTCCTTCCTTCCATCTCCCCTTGCTCAATTATTCATCCCTACCAAATGTGAAAGAAAAAATTACCACATTCGAGGAACATACAGTCCAATGGAGAAAACATCTACTTAAACCAAGGACACTAAGGCATGGTAGCTGTTAGAAAAATTTCAAGATGTTTGGGGAGCAAGGCAAAAAGGAGCTTTCTCTAAACTTGGTATGAGTAGGAGTTAGCTTGTCTTTGCCAGAGAGAAGAAAACCCTTGGAAAGCCAAACCTACCATGAGTTCATCCATCTTCCCTTGCTTTCTGCTCCAACACTGATATTCATGAAACCCTCTAGCCAAGGTTTAGATTACCCAGCCGATTTCAGCAGAAGTTAATGTCTGGTATTTCACTGTGATACATTTATTAAAGAGCCATAAATAAATTCTGGGCCATGTGTTGTGGGAGCCCCCAAATTCAAATCTCCCAGCAGAAGATCTGAAGCTAGACTGAAAACAATGGATTGGGTACCATGCTTTAGATTTACTTAAAAAAACAAAACAAAACAAACAAACAAACAAAAAACAACAAAAACAAAAAACAAAAAAACACCAAAAGTTTTATTCAAATATAATGCACATACATGTTATCCATTTGAAGTGTACAAGTCAATGGTGTCTAGTTTATTCACAGAGTTCTGCAGCCATAATTACTGGTTTGAGTTCTATAATAAGGGAAATTTGGGATGGGAAGGAAAACTCCAAGCACACTTCACTTAGCGAGAAATAGAAATTTACTGACATACAAAAAATAGGATAAAGAGCCAAATAGGGGCAGGGTAATGTGGGAAATTGTGGAGTGGAGCATGGGTGAGACTAAGCAATGTTAAGCCAAATATTTTTTTCCAGGGTCGTTTTTTTTAAAGTGATACAGATCTTGTGTGATTACACTGCTTGCCGAAGTAAGGCATCCAATGGAAAGGGGACACATGTTGGACCCCACGTAAATTATGGGAAATGTAGGATATACACTATTGTCAGCCCTGTTTCACCAGGGAGGTGCCCAAGAAAACAGAGAGAGGGTTATTAAGACAGAATCAAAGAGAGAAAGATAGGGAGATATTGAGGAGGAGAAGGAAACAGTGGAGGGAGGGAGGGGGAAAGAAGGAGAGAGAGAGCAATTGAAAAAGAGACAGGAAGACAGATTCACAGACACACAAACAGATGGAGAGAAAGGCAGAGACACAGAGAGACAGACACATGCAGATGGAGAGAGGGGAGGGGGCAGAAAGAGACAGAGACAGACGGTCAGAGAGACACTGGCACAGGAAAATGCAGAGAGATACACAGAGGCTGTTTAAAAAATAAATTAAGAAAAAAAATTTAAAAACCTCCACTGCCTTCATCTTGAACTCTTCCCAGACTGATCAAATGCCCTCCCCTGCTCCCTCCAGGTCACCTAGAAAGTAGAGTGTCAGAGTCCTTCTCTCACCAGGAAGCAGGAAGGGGTGTGGGGGAGGAAGGAGCAGAAGCTGGGACAAGAAGTGGCCCCATATGGCCGTGGGTGGCTGAATCGCACCTCCCCCCAGTGCTACTCTGGTGCACTTTTAGCAAAGTGGGAAGGATCTCAGGGAGTGTTGCTTAGTGACAGGTTTGATTCTGAAACAAAGGAGGCAGCCCAGTATTTCAAAGCCCTAGACCCTGAACTTCCCTAAACACAGGTCCTAGCATCTCTCCTAGATGCTGAGTTCACTTCACCCCTGCATGAAATGAACTACGGGGTGCTGGGTGACCAGGCTTAGAGCAGAGGGGTGAGGAGCCACTCCACTGGACATAGGTAACCACGCGGCCCTTCCTCATTATCATAGCTGGTAGTTAAGTGAATTGAATGAGAGTGTGGATATTGGAATTCCTCTGTGGGTTCTAAGGCCCAGCACACCTTTGTCACTGCTCCCTCTGCACACAGGAAGATAACATAACATCCCAGCGTTAAAGAGCACACACTTGCCCATGCCTTCACCCACCTGGAGCACACATACGACATGAACGTGGATACAGTTTCCTGAAAGGTACATGCATGTTCCCATTATACTCGCAACTGGGTCCTCCTCTATTCAGCTGGCAGACACAGTCGTACTTAGTAATTGGGGCAGGGACAAGGTTGAGGCAGAAGCAAAGAGGAGATCACAGAGGGGCAGCGAAGGGAAGCTTGAAGAGAATCAGATGCTTCTAGATGCCTCTATCACCAAGGCCATAGGGCACCTTTGGTAGCAGGAAGTTGAGGTGTGACTGAGAAGAAAAGAGCCAGGGAAGAGTCCTGCTCTGTTCTGCAGAGTTTCAGGACTAGCACTGCCCAGGTTTCAGTAAAAGCCATGGGACCATGACATGTAGAAAGGTCTGAAAGCACCATCCCCCTCCCCCCCGACACCACAGACTGCCTTGACCCCTTCCTGTACTTAAACTGAGATAAGGATGCTGTTAAAAGATGGACTCTCAGTATTTTCTAGGCAAAGCCAGTATCCTTGTGACCACAGGAGCATTAGGTGTAGAAACTAAAGAACTAAGGAAAACTCGACAAACCAGCACCATAAGGAATGTGCTAAGTCCTGGAGTTGCAGAGAATAATGCATCATCCTTGCCTGGAACGACCCCACTGTCCAGGGTCAAAGTTAGGATATAAAGTCATCCCACGGCCGCCCACATGCAAGCTTCGATGTTGGCAGTGATGAGGAAAATGTCAGCAAGTGCACCCTGAGTCTCATTAACCTGGCTCTGAGCTCAATGGACTTAAGTAAGATTATCAATTCAGCTGAAGATCAAAAGCTAATGCTACCTCGTTTCCTTACTAAGGGTTTCTTTTGCAATGGCAGGTCTCCATAGGGCTCAGTGGAAAGCAGGTTTCAGTGGGGGAGTAAAGCATATAGTCCTTGACTTGAGGAGTCACCAACCAGCATGCCCCAGCTGGCAGGGAGAAGTATATTAAACCAAGCAGGTTGAGGAAACAGAAGTTTCTTCCAGCTATACACAGCCCAGGGAAGAACCTGGAGAAGGAACAGTGTGGATACAGTTGGTCAGGAAGGGTGAGCATGGGAAAGAGGGGAGAAGAGTGAGAGAGGGAAAGAGAGGAGAAGGAATGGGAGTGAGAGAAGGAGAGAGGGGTCATTTGGGAGAAGTCGGTGCAGGCAAACAAGGGTAACATCATGAGGGTTGACCCTAGGTGTTAAGTGACCTTGCAGAATCCAAACACTTCCTGGGCACGAAAGCCTGAATTCCTTGACTTGACGAAGACCAGGTAAATCCACCAGACATGACCACTGTCACCTTGCTGCAGCTATTCCAGTGACAACACTGCTGCTTGGAAGGACATTCTAGGGCTGGAGACAGGAGAGGCCATTTGCATATTGGATGTGATCTCAGAATTAGTGGGAGATTTGAGTATATATGACAGTTTGCTCCCCTGAAGACCTTCCTTGACTCTACTTCTACCAGATAAGGACTGCGCCCACCCAAAGCCGAGAGTTTATGAGCCCTTTGCATAACTCAGTGTCAGCTAGAAGTGTTTACATATTCTTAAATGTCAAATGTAGGATTAGGAACCCAACGTTAGGGGCGCCTGGGTGGCTCAGTCGTTAAGCAGCTGCCCTCAGTTCAGGTCATGATCCCAGCCTCCTGGGATCGAGCCCTGCATCGGGCTCCCTGCTCGGCGGGCAGCCTGCTTCTCCTGCTTCTCCCACCCCGCTGCTTGTGTTCCCTCTCTCGTGGTCTCTTTCTGTCAAATAAATAAATAAAATCTTAAAAAAAAAAAAAAAAAGAATCTAATGTTAGGCCCCAGTAATTTTTTTTTTTTTTTTTTTGTAATTCTGAATTCTTGGTCAGTGAAATCCTTAGGTCTAGCAAATTCTTACAGTAGGTCACACTGCCTGTTTCATTTCAAAAAGGGGCATTTTGGAGAGTTTAAGTCAATCTTACAGAGTCATAACTCACATACGGTAAAATGTACCTGTTTAAGTGTATAGTTTGATGAATTTTGCTAAACATATAGTTATGTAAATTACTATCACAATCAAAACATGGAGTATTTCCAGTATCCTAAAAAGTTTTCCTCAAGCTAACTTCCTAGGTGTTAACTGCAGGCAGGCTTTTCCCTCAATCAGGAAGAAAGATACACTTTATTTTTATTGCTGGAATGAAATCCTCCCATTCACACAGGATCAATGAAGACACTGTTGAAGACTTAAAACTCCATCCTTCAGGAATAGTCTCCATGAGGTTAGAGAATAAGACTGGCTTTTCTCCCCCAACCTCCAGCAGAGTTTCTGGCACTTAGGGGATTAGTAGTAAGTCACTATTAAATAGATGCATGAAAAATATAGAGACTGGATCTCAGATTAATTTAAGGACTAGACAAAGTAGTTCATTCATTGCCAAAAGGGGCATTTTTTTTTTCAAATTATCAGTGCAGAAATAGAGGCTCAGAGAGGCCTCAGATCACACACAGCTAGAATTCCACACTCTGCTTGACCCCAAAGCCTGTGCCTTTTAGTCTATGATTTGCTGCCATCTTCATTTCTGCAAATTCTGACAAGCACCCCAAAGCCAGCTAGCTCCTATCCGAGGGCTGAGCCTCCTGGATAATCTTGTTACCAAGAAGCTTTCTTGCTCCTAAATGGCTCTGAGCCTTCCTGGGCCAAGAATGTTCAGTCCGGCAGTCACTGTTAGTTTCTATAATTTTAATGAAGAAGGGCTGCTCCCTCTTGGCTCCAGGTCTTTAAACTCCTGAATTTTAATAACCAAATTCACTGATGATTTACAAATTTCAAGGCAGGAATTAGCAGAAAATTCCATATTTCATAGATTCTGAATTGGGCTATTATCTCCATGCAGCAGGTGCCAATTTCCTATCAAATGGTGAAATGCCATAATTATCAGAATTCCATTCAAATTCTACAAGTAGATAAATAACCAATGGGAATATCATTTATTCATTAGAATATGAAAAAGGGGGGAAATATTACCCTGTTCATGGCTGCAATGAGGCTGCCTTTGCAAGGGAATGCCTAACTCGCTGATGCAGGTTGGAGGATTCCAGATTTATTAAGCTCTCGGGTCCACAGGAGAGAGGAGTTTCCATTAAACACCTGAACAGATGAGATAATAGGCCACTGATTGAGGCCAATGTATGAGATGTGGTGGTGTCTTCTTCTTTTTCTTTCAGCTGATAGAAAGACACATAATAAAAATCACTGAAAAATAACCACAGATACACTACTTCCTATCATATGAGGATCTCCATGGAAGATACTAATATCCCCAACAAACTGAAGATCAGAAAGCCTAATCTCTTGCCCAAGGACACACAGCTTGTAAGTGACAGATTTAGGTCAGCCAGGCTCCAAAGTCTATGTTTAGCTGGGTACATTCCTCAGCAACAGCAAGCTCTTAACATGCGTCATTTCCTCCCTGACCCTTTCCCCTACAGCTGGACCCTGAAAGTCCTGGGATGATTTCAGGGTTTTCACCTGTCACTGCGGACATTGGATAGGAGCCAGGGCTGTGCAGGTAAAGTTCACCCTGGCACTGTTTGTCACTAAGGTGAAAGATGGTATTATGTCTGGGCATCCACAGGAAGGGGTCATTCCAGGCACTTTTGGTCTGGGTAGGCGGACTGAAGGTGAACTCTGCTCAAAGTGGGGAGAAGGCAAGGGGGCCAAAAGCACACAGTGGTAGGAGCTCATCAGGAACCCCCCACATGGACCTGCCTGGGCTCTTAGGGCTCACTGTGGAAGAGAATTTGCCGCTGCCAACCTCAAGGTGTAGGGCTGGCCCAAGAAGTAGGACCACAGCAGAGTGGAGGAATATGGACCAAAAAGGCCAGGGTCCTGACATGCTGCTGGTTTTCCGTGGCAAGGGAGGAGCTGTTGTCCAAGGTGGGGTGGTACAAGATAGCCAAGGTGCCAGTCAGAGAGGAGGTTTAGATGGTTGGGACCATTTAGCAGTATTTAATTTAGACAGGGCAAGTCACAGCATGGCTCATGAAAAGAAGGTCAGGCCTGACAAATCTATTTGAGTTCTCTGAATACATCTCAGAATTGGGAGACAATGGTTCCATTATGGGCAATTTATCTGCATTTCGAGGAGGCATCTGATCTAGTATGACCAAACTGATTGATTTGCAAAGGCCAATATGGCACGTTAACAAAGGGAAATTAAACTGGAACCCAAGGATTTTAAATCAGATAAACCTATTCCACCTGAAGAAAAAGGCTTCTTTTAAAAAATAAGGTAGAGGAAATACAAAGGAGATTTGGAGAAGCAGGACTCAGGCTTGGTCAAAAGACAATGGAATGGAAGGTCTCACTCTAAGGATAGTCACCTTTTGCTGGCCAGCCTCAGGGATGTGATTCTGTATGTGGTAGATGCTGTGAAGCCAGTGCAGTGAATCAACTCCCATGTGCAGCTAACCTGCTAAACCCTGTAGCCTCATCAGGCCAGGTGCCAGCCAAGAGGCTGAAGACCTGGAGACCTGGCATCCTGGACCAGCCCTGGTGGGGGGAGAAGGCAGCTGGTTGTGCTGTCCTTGGGAAGCATGGGCTCTATGCCAGGAAGTGACGGCAGCTGGCCCCATCACTGGTCCTGACAGGTGAGCAAGCCACAGGCACTCAAATGGCTCTGCCACGTGCCAGCTATATGACTGTGGACCTTGAACTGTCTCTCCAAGTGTCCTTGTGTGGAAATAGAGATCATATGGTCATTCTTACAGCTCAAGGGACAGACGCACAAAGACGTCCTTTAAGATAGGGATTTATCTTAGGCAAGGGAGTTTGTAACAAAAGGAACTGTTCTGCCTTGCTCATTAACCAATATGCTATCTTTCTCTTCAGTGTATCAGGCATCATGGAGAGTGCCCTAAATATCTCATTAGTTTAGGGATAGGATCAGAATTATCTGCCCTCACTCCACTCTGACACCTCCTAAGGGAAAACAAAGCATTGATCACACTGGGGTTTGCTATCCAGTATGGAACATGCTCACTGGGCAAAATGAGCAAAGATATCTCCCAATGCATTGGTCTCCCCCAAACCCACTCTATACATATTTTGCTTCCAGTGTCATGTTAATGATGCTGATTTCACTCCATGTACATGGCACAGATCATAGGGACTCGGTGTGAAACCCTATGAGAACTTCCTCAGAAAGACTAAAGGGCAAGATAAGCACCAGATAACTTTTCTTTTCTCCAGGATGGGGATGATCTCTGACACTTCACTGGGCTGGTGTGAATATTCAATAAAGCAAAGAACATAAAGCATCCAGTGTGGTGCCATGCAGTTACTAGTACACGACTGTCCTCTCTCCTCACTTTCTATCATTCCACCCACTGCTCTGTGTGATGGCAGAGGACAGGGAGAACCCCAAGAAGATTGCACTTAAGGGAACTGAAATTCTGAGAAATCAAATGTCTTCCCCAAGCTCTCATAGCTAGGACGTGAATCCAGGATTCAACCCCCTGCAGTCCAGTTCCAGAGTTCCTGCTTTAGCTACCACACTACCTTGCCTCCCAGAGATGAAAACACATAGACCCTGGGAAAGTCCAAGTTTGCTCCTGCAATGACGCCTCATGCCTACACCCCAACATCGCCTCCCCCAGCAGCAGGACAGCTGACTTTAAACCACAATCCCACTGGGACTTTTGGGTGGGCAAGGGCCCCAGTCACTCTCTGACAACTTTCCTACACACAGGCCTTGTTTTCAGAGCTTTCTCACTCTCTGGGCCTTTGCTTAGGTCACTGTTCCAAAGAATGGTTCTTATCCAAATTATAAAACCCTTCAGAAAAGAACTTTACAAACTTAGGATTGCAATGAAAAGCACAATTTTCTGTCCTTCCACAATAGGGTGGGGAAGAGAAATATATTCATAAGGTAGTATGTACGTACATGTGTGTGCACACACAAGAATATACATACACACACACACACAAATGGCTTTCCTAACACTGGGGGCAATCACCACCAATATTCTCCTCCTCTGAATTTGGCCACTCCAAAACAGTATTGTAAGTAGTACCTTTTTTAAAAATGGAAGCCACTGTAAAACATCTCACTTGACTTGAGTTCTTTCAAAAGATGTCCATGAAGGAGCTGCTTTGCTATAGAGAAAGCAATGGAGCAAGGCCAGTCCAGCACCAGACTTCAGAGTTGGGTGGTCCACAGGGTGGCTAACCCCATTGTCTCTTCCACAGCTTCCCGTGGGCCATCTGTTCAATCTCAGACTCAGGGTGCTGGAAGTCAGACCACAGACACCATCGAGCCCAAGTCCCTCATACTTCAGACAAATGAGAAAATGGTTCTTGGTGAACGTTTGCCTTGTCACCCATCTCATCCCCTGTGAGGAACATCCCGTGTGCATCTTCTGTGTGGCTAATGAGTGAACGGAGGCAGGAGAAAGGGTGAGGTGGGCAGTAGTCCAGTCACTCAGCATGGAAAGAGCTAGGATGCAATCAAGAGACGCAAAGCTGACACTGGGTCTCTTGCCAGTTAGACTGTCTGAGATTTGCAAGCCAGTTCTGGACGCATTTGTTCAACCACCACATCTGAGAGTTTTGTGTGTGTGCCATGCACTTGTGAGGAGGGCAATGAGCAAACAGAGCCTCTGCCTTGTGAGGAGAGAAGTATCAAATAATCAAACAAAAACATGTGCAACTACACACAGTAATAAGTTCCACACAGGAAAACTCAGGTGAAGTGAGGGCTGGTAACAGGAAGAGTTGATAGTAGTGGTATAGAGAGGTGGGTCCTAGGAGACTGCTCAAAAGGAGTGATATTTAACCTGAGACCTGAGAGATGACCAGAAGTAAGACAGGTAAGAAATTCTAAGCATGGAATGGTGCCCAGGAAGCCTTAAAGTGGGAAAGACCTAAGTGTGTTTGAAAAAGTCTGTAGCAGGGGTGAGGCCACCTAAAGGTCCACTTTGTATGCTGACCTGCAGACATAATGCCATATGGGGACTTCTCCCAAACATCCCCCAATAAGCCTGCCTTCCTGGGACCAAACTGAGGCCTAAATCAGGTCGCAAGTTCCATCTGCCAGTGAATCCCCCTGGGGGTACCTGGGCATGAGGATAGATGACCATGATGAGTCTAACTGTATGTGGATTTCTCCATGGCAAGTGTGTACAGAACAGCCCAGCAGAGCCCTTGACTAATGACTTTCAAATATAATTAAAAACATATTTCAATAGAAAGCATATTGCCAAATCTATACCGGCAAAGTGAAATTAACCTTCAAACGATACTGGAACAACAGTGAATCGCAAGGGTTTGTAAGAGATTAGATACACTGTAGCCTAATTATGTTACAATAACTCACCTCATTAATCTCCAAGGAAACAATAACGACAACAGTTAAATACTGTAATTAACAAACCTTATTTCAAACTTGATTTTAATTTTATAGGACTTGGTTATATTATCCAATGTAACTGTGGAAAAGACATAAAGTCAGTAGAGCAACCTGGTTCTATAAAGGTTCTTGGCTAACAGAGCCCAATACCTCAGATCTCTGATTCCACTGTGCTGGGCCTATGTTTAGAACCCAATCCATGCAGAAAAAAATTCAGGAAAACACATACTGCCAAGACCTCCTAGGTGCTCCCACCACCAAAAAAGTGGGCATAAAATCAAATCTGTAATTATCTTTCTGTGTTTGAAAGCAGTGAACGTTGAACTTGGTCTTTTGTTTGGGATTGTTTAGTGTTGAGATGCCCCAGCTGTAGGTGCTTCACAAAGGTCTCATGGGCGGGGTTGGGACAGGTTAGACAATCAACAGCATAGCAAGTAAGAGAGGGGCAAAATTAGGGCGCAAAAATTAGGGGCAAAAATGGTATGATGAACTCAATAGACTCACAAAAAGCATTTGACAGAACCCAACAACTTTTCATGATAAAAATGCCCAACAGTTGAGGAATAGAAAGGAAAATCCTCACACTGATAAAGGGAATCCATTAAAACCCACAACTAACATCATACTCAATGGTCAAAGACTAAAGGCTTTCTTCCTAAGATCAGGAACAAGATAAGGATGTCAGCTCATGGGGCGCCTGGGTGGCTCAGCCGTTAAGTGGCTGCCTTCGGCTCAGGTCATGATCCCAGGGTCCTGGGATCGAGCCCCACATCGGGCTCCTTGCTCAGCGGGAAGCCTGCTTCTCCCTCTCCCACTCCCCCTGCTTGTGTTCCCTCTCTCCCTGTTCGCTGTGTCTCTCCGTCAAATAAACAAATAAAATCTTTAAAAAAAAAAAAAAAAGGATGTCAGCTCATGCCACTTCTATTCAATATTATACGAGAGGGTCTAGCCAGAGCAATTGGTCACAAAAAAGAAATAACGGCATCCAGATTGGGAAGGAAAAAGTAGAACTATCTCCATCTGCAAATGACATCTTATATATAGACAAGCCCGAGGTAATCCACAAAAAATAAAAAAAAGCAAGTTCAGTGAGGATGCATGATACAAGATCAATATGCAAAAAAAAAAAAAAAAAGTTGTATTTATTTGCCCTAGCAATGAATAACCCGAAAATGAAATTTAAAAAACAATTCCATTGGCAATAGCATCAAAAAGAATAAAATAGTTAGGATTAAACTTAAGTGTAAAGTGTTCACAATGAAACTATAAATCATTGTTTGAAGAAATTTAAAAAGATCGTTACAAATGAAAGACATTCCATGTTCCTGAATCAGAAGACTTAGTAGTGTTAGGATGAAAATACACTCCAACTTGACTTACGGATTCAATACAGTCCCCATTAAATTTCCAGCTATCTTTTTCTTCTCAGAAGTTGACAAGCTGATCCTAAAACTCATAGGGATCTACAGGAGACCAGAATAGCCAAAAACAATCTTGAAAATTAAGAACAAAGTTGGAGCGATAACACCCCCAATTTCAAATCTTTCTACAAAGCTACAGTAATTAACACAGTGTGGCACTGTCTTAAGGATCAACATATAGATATTGATGGACTAGAACTGAGAATTCATAAATAAAACCTTACACTTCTGATCAGTGGATTTTTGATAAGAGTGTCAAGACCATTCAGTGGTGGAAGAATAAGTAGCCTTTTCAACAAACAATTTTGAAATAACTGAATATTCAAATGAAAAAGAATGAAGCTTGACCTCCTTTCGTCAAACTCCCCCAAATTAACTCAAAATAGATCACAGACCTAAATTTAAGAATTAAAATGATGAAACTCATAGAAGAAAACAGAGTAAATTTTCATGACCTTGGGTTAGGCAAAGTCTTGGTTAGATGCAATAGTAAAAGCACAAGCCACAAAAGGAAAAATAGGTTAAGTGGAAATTCACAGCAAATAAAAATTTTGTGCTGCAATTGATATGATTACTAAAGTTCAAAGACAATCTAAAATTTGGGAGGAAACATCTAAAAATTATAATCTAATAAAGGACTGGTATCAAGAAAATATAAAGAATTCTTACAACTCAGTATTAAAAAGATAAATAACCAGTCTAAAAATGGGCAAAGAATCTGAATAGACATTTCTCTATAGAAGATATACAAATGACCGATAAGAATAAAAAGATTTTCAGCGTATTTAGTCATGTGGGAAATGCAAATCAAAATCACAATGGGATACTACTTCGCACCCACTAGGCTGGATAGAATAAAAAAAAATCCTAAGTGTTGGCAAAGATATGGAAAAATTAGAACCCTCGTTTACTGCTAGGAATGACAATGTATAATCGTGTAGCCACTTTGGTAGCTCTTCAAATTATTTAAAAAAAAGAGTCACCATGACCTAGCATTTACAAGCCTAAAAATATATCCAAGAGCAGTGAAAACATGTGTCCACACAAAAAAATTTGTACACAAATGTTCATAGCTGCTATGAATGTTCATAATTCATAAGAGCCAAAAAGCAGAAACAACGTAAACACATATCAACTAATAAATGGATAAGGTGTGTTATTATCCACACAATGGAATATTTTTCAGGAATAAAAACCCATGAAGCACTGATATATGTTACAACACGGGAAAATCTTGAAAACATTATGCTAAGTGGAAGAATCCAGTCATAAAAGACCAGATATTTTATGATTCTACTTATATGAAACATACAAAATAGGGAACTCTATAGAGACAGAAAGTAGATTAGTGACTGCCCAAAGCTGGAGGAGGTCAAAATGGGGTCTAAGTGACTGCTTAATGGGTATGGGGTTTCTTTAGGCGATGATAAAGTTTCTGAAGTTATGGTGATGGTGTCCAACCATGTGGATACACTTAAAACTATTGGATTGTGCACTTTTTTAAAATTTTTTTTATTTGTTAAGTAACCTCCATACCCAACATGGGGCTTGAATTCACAACCCTGAGATCAAGAGTCTCATGCTCTACCAAATGAGCCAACCAGTTGTCCCTGGTTGTACACCTTAAATAGGTAAAAACACCTACTACTTGAGGACATGCTTATAAATGCTAACTTTTACTGAGTGCTTGTTATATGAAGTCACTTATCCAATGTTATCCAAACCTGAGAGAAATCTTATGAAGTAAAGAATGTTATCTTCACTACCCATAAGATGACCATGATGCCAGAATGTTTAACACAGTTTCTACATAACAGCACAACCAAGTATGTCTTGATCAAAGCTGCATACACTTAATAATAATTGCACTTGATTTGGTTTGTTAGACCCTGTGTTTCACATTGGAGATAAAGAGGAATATGCACAGTTCAACCTTCATAGAGCTCACATCTAATGACAGTGTATCAGCTAGCTATAGTCACAATGACTGTACATAACAAACCACCACAAAATTTAGTGGCCTAAATGACACTCATTCATGAGTACAGGCCTGTGGCTTGGCTAGAGACTGGCTGATCTGGGCTGGGCTCAGCTGGGTGGCTCTGCTTCAAACCAGAGGTCTGGCTGGGCTTGCCTCCTCGTCAGAGGTTGGGTTTATATGTGCTCCACATACAGGCTTAATAACAGTGCTCGATTTGGTCTCTATTAGGGTAGACTAAGCCTGTGGGGCCCAAGCTAAAAGGAGAGCAGCTATGGGGAGGGAGGGGCATGATAATGGAAGAGGTACATAAGGGCAAGCCTCCCTGTGTAAGGAAATGTCTATCCTATGTCTGGGTCACATTTGCTAACATCCCATTGGCCAGAGCAAGTCACATGGCTAAGCCCAAAGACCAGGGGTGAGGATGCCCACTCTGCCCATGAGTCCATGGCAGGTATGGATGCATAACACAGGGAGTAAAGCATTATGGTCAATACACCACAAGGAGAGATATACATGACTCAGATAAAAATCCACAGTATCTTCCATCTTCTGGTGCTTTCCATCTATAAATAGATGGTTGAAAATACCTACTCTAACATAAAGGTTGGGAGAATCAAATAAAATACTGATGAGGGAGGTTCTTTGAGTAGATCTTCACGCAAAATGAAGAATTGCTATTATTAGTAGTTATTCAAAACCTCCAAATTATTGGTAAGATCACCTTGCAGAGCTATTCAAGCAAAAGTGGAAGTGCATGGATAAATGCACATAGAATAACCGGAGTCTATGTCACCCAAGAAATTCCTTTTGAAAACAGCCAAATTAAGAAACTAGGGGAGATTTTAAATTATTGTTATTATTTTGAATTTCTGCTCTTTTGCTGCACTCATGGAAGTCCCAGAAAATTAGATTATTTTACTGGATTCTCTGACCTTCTCTGAGAGAATAGTACCTCCAGAGATTTTTAATTTATTTTTTTAAGATTTTATCTATCTATCTACTGAGAGAGAGAGAGAGAGAAAGTGCACGAGCCGAGGGGAGGAACAGAGGAGAGGGACAAGCAGAAGCTTGGAGCAGAGCTTGATCTCACAACCCTGAGATCATGACCTGAGCCGAAATCAAGAGTCGAAAGCTTAACCGACTGAGCCACCCAGGCACCCCAGATTTCTCATTTCTAATGGTGAAAAAAGAAAACAGGTGTAATCTCAGGAGTTAAAGAGTTTTCTGCCACTAACACAATTCCTTAAAGCCATAATGAATTTCTTAGAGCATTCCAATGTCAAGGGAAGAGCCATATTGGAAGACAGCAAATCCATGCTCCAGTGCTGGGACACAAGATACTCAGGGATTATGGGAATGGACTTCTGGACGGCAGAGAGCCCGGGTTTGAATTCAAGATCTGCTACTTAGTAGCTGTGTAATCACTGATACATCACTGAACTTCCTTGAACCTGTTTCTTCATATGGGGGGAAAAAAAGAACCCCACAATAGCACCCACTTCAGAAGATTCATTCAAAACTCAAGTAAGATAACATATGTGCAGTGTTTAAGGTAACCCTTGGTATGTAATAATTGCTAAAGTAATGTCCAATATCATTGGCAATTTAAATGTACTATAATTATTCCTCCCCTGCCTACTTCATGAGATTTTTATGAGGAGCAAATGAAAGAATTATTAGGAAGTTGCTTTCTAAGCTGTGAAGAACTAGACAAACACAGCTATGTTGTTACAGTTCTTAAGTGGCTTTGGCACACTGCACCACTCAATAAATATGTGTTAAAGGAACAATGAGTCAGTGAATGAAATCAAACCCCCTTCCTCTGCTGTTTGCTTCAGGCCAAAGGAAGCCCTGATAACAAGCATTCCTACTTGCTGCAGTGGGTTTCTAATGAGACACAGGCACCTCAAAGACTCCCAACCTCAGCACAATGCCTGCTTTCCTGAGAAACTCATCACAGAGAAGGTAAGGCCTTTAGCCTTCATGCTTTGACCTAGAAGAGACAGCATAGAGATTATTTTTGTGGAAAACAAGAAGGTCACATTTCACAATTCCAATACCTGAGCACTGGCAAAAGATAAAGAGAGATCCATGAAGTACTTTTTCACTTAGAGAAGCATAGTAAGTCGTAAGAGTTTGCATGATGCATTGGTATCCCCTTGAAGAAGATATTCCATGTTTGAGATGCACCATAAATATCCTTCAATGTGGGACATGTCTACTGAAATGTTCCTATCCTTGAGTAGGCATGGACAATATACAAAAGGGACAGAGGTAAGTTATGGCAGGGAACACATTTAGTAATCTAATCACCCAGTGGACACCCACGATTTACAGTTTAATCGTCCACGAGGTATAGTTTCTCTGTAATTGAATTAGATTTTGAAATAAGGCAAACCTGATTTATAGTGTTGTTTAAAACACACACACAATAGGCTATGTTTTCTTGTTTGTAACAGTAACCTAATGGTTAGTGTTAATGCATTACCAGGGAATGAAACAAAATGGATAAATGTTAGGTATTTAGGGTTCACTGCACAAAGAGACCGCATACGCTAAAGATAAGAGAAGCAGAAAAAGCTATCCTTCTCATTTATGTTCACTTAAGGCAGATGCACTATTTTACTTTAATCTGCTCCAGGCTTATTCAACTAACCACAATTCGAAGTATATTTATTCATTCAACCAACAGACACATGAGCACTGACTCTTTGCCTACTGCTGTGTTTAGCACTCAAGGCACTGAGATGTGTGCTAGTTATAGGACCTTCTGTTCACTGTCCACCAATCTAGCCTCAGCTGTGACATCTGCAAGCTCCTTCTAGAGGAGCTCCTGTTACCACTGTGGGCAGTCACTTGACACAGTACGTATATTACATCATCATCATCATCGCTATTGATTTTATCATTTTCTTGCCGACCAAGATTTTACAGAGATGACAAACCAAAATTGTTATTAACCAATGTGATAACTGTCGACATACTGGGTCTGTTATCTGTGGCCACAGTAATGCTATGTACTAAACACCAAAACCTCAGTGACATTCAGCTGTAAGGGTTTAGTGCTCATACATCTGAGGTCAGCCAGGGGTTTTGCCTTCTCACCTGGGTCCCCCAAAAAGAGTGTCACCGTGTGGACACCATGGACTTCCTCCTGACTTCCAAAAAGGAGGTCAGCACAGATTGAGTCTTTGGTACCTCACCTAAAACTGATACAACCTATCCAAGTGGTCAAGTCCTCAATGTTTTGGCCTTCAGTACTTAGGGGAAAGCAAGCCATTCTCCCAAATGTTAGGATCAGGGGGTACAGTGAGTTTCTCTGGGATGCTTTGTCTTCATACCTTCCGTCTTCAGAGGCCCCAAGAAAAGAGAGTGAGTTTATCTGTAAATTCTTATACTGCCGAGCTGATAGCATTCCTCACAACTCCTTAGAGAATGTGGCTTTTAAAGGAATCAAAGATCTGGAAATTTCCAGATCAACCAGTGTCAGGTTTTAAAACCTTAAAAGAGGCTTTCTTTGTAGACAGGCAACCTCTCTGGGAACACAGTGGGAGCAAGCTGGGGAATTTAGGGGACAAAAGCCCAGATTAGCTCAGGTGGGGAAATCACCATTTTACATCAAAAGTAGCAGGAATGAAACAAGGGCAAGTTCCACCAACCCCTACAGCTTAAAGGGCAAAAAGAGCTCTTAAAGCCCCCTTCATCTCATCTGTTCTAAATCCCTGCCCCATTTCCTCCCCTCCTCATTTTGTTCCTTCTCTCTCTCTCTCTCTTCCCTCCAAGGTTACCAAGGAACAATCCAAAAGGGGGTATATAATTTAGGATACTTTTGGCCTTGATGAACAATAAAATTAACTCCATAAAATGGCTTAGGCAAGCAAAAAAGTTATTATGACATACAAGAAATCCAGAGGCAAACTGATTCAGGGTTGGTCAGTTCAACTACAGAGAATCTTTGTGTTCTTCCCCCAAAGCCAGGAAAAAACTTTCCCTATACCTTCACCCAGAAGACTTTTTCTCACTTCTCACTTGCCAGAATAAAGTCACACCCACCATTCTTACTACTTAATACTAGCATGTCGTACAAGGATTGCCTTAGAGACTAACCAAGATACAGCCTCTGGGGTGGGGCAATGTCCTGCCTCCACTGAAGAGCATGACTGCTCAGTATCTTAAAGCAACTGGAATTCTACAGATGAACAAGGTGGAGGGATAGTAGTCGGGCAGATAGCTAAAACCATCTTCCAAAAAGAATAACAGGAAAGTCTAGGAATTTAGACCAGAGGGAATCAGGGGAATTTCTTTCTTCTTCTTTTTTTCCTTCCTTCCTTCCTTCCTTCCATGCATCCATCCATCCATCCATCAGGGGAATTTCTTTAGATTACTAACCACTGGTTCTCTTGAAGCCACATGACCTGGGTTAAAAATCCACATTCTGATATTTGTGGATTGTGGGACCTTTGACAATATATCTAAGCTTCCATTTCTTAATCCACGAAATGAGGTCAATAATGCCTAACTCACCTGGTTGTTATAAGAATTAAATGAGATACTGTAAGATGAAAAGCCCCTAGGATACTGGCATCTAAGTATTGATTATTAGTTGAAAGGTCCCTCATGCCCTTCCTCCTCTCTTCTCTAGTGACAAGTGTTCATCATCAGGGGAAAAGGCAATGTCTACAATCAGGCAGGTCTGGGCTCAATAACTGGTCCTCCCAAGTATCAGCCACAAAATGACAGCCAACCACTGAAATTCTCTAAGCTTTAGAGCACCCACCTAGAAGATGGGTGTAATACTATTCCTAGCCTCAAAGAAGGTGGTTGTGAGAATTGAGCAAGATATTGCTAATAAAATATTTAGCAGGTGCCTAATCTTGAATAATCACTCCATCAATAATAGTTGTTACTATTACTATTATTGCTATAGTCATCATCATCATTCCCCTGAAAGTTTCCAACCTGCCAGGTACTAGGTCCTTGGGACACACATGGACATCCAGATTTACAGCAACCCTTCTCAGGAAGCAAATCTGATTGCTTAACCATCTTTTGAGGCATTCCCATGTTCCTGATAGTAAAGACCAAAACAATCCTTACTAAGGTCTTTGATGGGCGGTGTGAAATTTGGCTCCATCTTAACCTCCCTGGTTTCATCTACACCAAGCTTCACTGGGCATCTTTTAGTCTCTCTAACCTGCCATTCCTCCTCCTGCCACTGGGCCTTTGCCCATGCTGCTCCTTTCACTTGAAATTTCCCTATTTGTTTAGTTAATATCTCCTTCTCCTCCTTTAAATCTCACCCTGTCTCTTTATTATATAACAACTATTATTGGTTGAGTGCTTATTCAAGATTAGGCACCCACTAAGCCTTTTATTAGCAGTATCTTGCTCAATTCTGACAATCACCTTCTATGAGACTAGGAACAGTATTACCCATTTTACAGATGAGTGCTTTAAAGCTTAGAGCAAACCCCAGTGACAGATTCCTTTCAGCAGAGAAAAGATACCCCGAGTGGTTAAGAGCATGCATTATGGATCAAGACTGGATGAGTGTAAATCTTAGCCTCACCACTTACTAGCTGTATGAGCTTGGACAACTTACTTAACCTAACCTCTCCGTGCCTCAGTGTCCCCATTTGTACAATGTAAATAAGAATACTAATATGTACCTGATAGTTATTATGAAAATTAAATGAGTTACTGTTATCAAAGTATTTAGAATAACGGCAGGCATAGAGTAAGTGCTATGTAAGTGTTTACTAAATCAAATTAATAAACTGTCCCATGCCTCCAGAGAATCTACCTTAGTCTGCAATTATGCACTCATTACTGTGATAATTTGATTACTCACTGTCTCTCCTTCCAGATCAAATGCCACAGGAATCCAGGGGCATATCTCTTTGTGTTCTCACTGTACCCCAGCTCTAGACACAAGACCTGGTGAGGGTGGGTGCACAATAAATATTTATTTGATTAATAAAGGAAACAACACACAGTGTAAGTCAGTATTTTCCTTGCTTCTACCACGACAGAGAGATGTCTCCAACCCTCCCTGAACCTCTCCGGTCTTAAAAGCAGCAGCACCAGCCCTGCCCTGCCCAATGTGCTAATGCAACAGTTGCCAACAAGCCCAGCAAATGCCCGGTCTCCCCAGGGACACAAAGCCGGTAATGGGCTCCATATTGTTTCGGATGTTCCGGACCATGAAGTGATCATGTCTGAGATAATGTCAGCATGGTTAACCCCAAATTCCTTCACTCACTCTATCACACGGAACTCTCTGAAACATCCTGCACACCAACGCTCCGAACCACAACAAATGCAGGATACAAGCCTTAATCGGAGAAGAAAAGATTAATTGGAGAGTTGCCCTGAGAGCACCATGTGCCAGGCCTGCCATGCTTATAATAGAGGCAATTAGGGTAGCATTGTGACTTGTGTTATCACAGCAGCAGCAGCCCAGCAAAGTCTCTTCTCCCTGTTGGGGCCCTCAACCTTTGAGGCTGGAAAGCAGACAGATGAAGGGAATATATCGAGACACTGGCAGAAGACGGTGGAACCTCTGTCACAGAATACAGTGGAAGCAACAGGGAAAAAAAAAAAAAAAATGGAAGCCAAGCCTCACTTCAACCCTTACAAGGTGTGACACTAGGCTACGTGATCCATAATTTGGGGTCTCAGTTTCCTTATCCGTGAAGTGGCAGACCAGTTATCACATAACCCTTGACTCTAAACTCATATGTCTCAGAAAAGACCTTTCCTGGGAGTTTATCATCTCTCATATGCATCTGCAGATACCTGTGTTTCATCTGTCCAGCACATAGTTCTCCAAAGCCAACAATGTGCCAGGAGCTTTCTCAGGTCCTGAAGATACCCTGGTTGCTAAACAAGATCACTGTCGTCCAGTGCATCAACTGTGGAGTCAAACAAGTCTGTGTCAGAGACCTGAAGCCTCTAGGTCAAATGTCTTGACCTATTAGGTGCTCACCTGAAACCAAAGGCAATAATACCTACTCTGTGGGCTATTGTGAAAAACAAAGGAGATGATGTACTTAAGGAAACTGATTAAAGGACCCAATACACTGAACCAGCTTCATAAATGGGAGCTGCTAGGTTAAGGGTCTCATTAAGTGGATATTGTATATGTACAGTGGGATATCTAGTGTCAGATGGATTTCAACTCCTGAATGAAGAAGACAACATTTTCCTTTGGGAGAAGGCAGCGGGAAAGGCGCCTGACACAAGTAACTAATGAGGCCTGCTGTTAAACAGGAAGTGTCAGGAGGAGGCCTGAGAGAACGGGAGATGGATTAATGCTGTGATCGACATATACAGGCCAGGAGCTGCCATTTGTCTTACTGCACACTCACCCTAGGATACTTTGGGAGGTGAAAGGAAGCAAATGATAAAAACTTTCCACCATGAGAATCTGTTTTAAATTCTCATTATGTTGCCAGTCACTAGGTCAGGTTGGTCCATCTCCATCAGGTCATACTCATGTACACTCCCAATGATCAAAGAGCAGAAAAACTAGTTTTTACGCTTCCTGAAGGACACAATGGAGCCACTCTTCATGGAATTCCTGAGTAAGGAAGCATTCTTCTATGCTGGACATATCTTGTGTCCTCTTCCATCTTGACCCTGATTCCACTGAGCCATAAAATCACATTCTCAAATCTGTCTCTCACTGGAGACTGAAGACTGATCCACAGGTGCCATATTCAGCAAGGTTGTTTGGGTTGCAAGTGACAGAAACTCAACCTGAGCAAGGTTAAGCAAAAGTAGGATGTACTGACTCATGGGATCCATAATGAGGTTGAACCCCTACAATCTAGGTAGGGGCAGATTCAAAGACTACCATGGTGCTCTCTCTCACTAGGTTTTCTCTCTCTCTGTTTCTCATATCTGCTTTTCTACAAAAACTGGGTTCATTCTCAGTAATGACAGACATGTTTCTTCCAGATATTAGAATCTCTCAAGCCTCTCATCTTCACATTTTCTTATTCTTTCAGAGAGAACTGATCCTCTCTCTGGCCCAGTTTGAATATATCCCAAATAGATTCCTCCCTCGCCAAGACTGTATGATTTATAGCACTGGACCACGCTATGGTGTTTGTGGACGGGGGATGAATATTATGTCTGTGTGCTGGGGCGGAGAGAGGTGTTTATGAAAGATGCCAATTCCTGGAAACTGGAAGACATGCAGTTGAAGTGGAATGGGGAGGTCAGCTTCTTAAAGAAGTGGGATACTAGTTCCATAAGAATGGCAGATGCAAGGAAATCAAACAAGACACAAGGTTCAAAACAAGCTGGATCTAGGTAGGTCTATTAATGGCTTAAAATTATGAATTAAACGTGCAGATTCTTCTCTCCTGCCCTACCACTTGAGAGAAAAGTCTTTTATTAGACTCTCAAAAGAATTTCTATATACAGAAGTTTAAGACTCATTGTTCTGAACTTACACGGAAGGACTGTATCTTTCTGCCCTTTATCTCCAGCACCTGGGACAGTGCCTGACACCTCATCTTGTTTGACTGTTTTTAAATATTTTTTGAATGAAGTTATAATGAATATATGAATGAAGTGAGGTAAATGAGTGAATGACCAGTTCAAGAGAGAACATGTTTCTCTCTTCACACACCTAGTTCCAATTTGACTACTCTAGGTTTTTAGGGGGGAACAATTACAGAAGGGACCCAGAGAACAAGAAACGACAAAAGGTTTGACGGGTCTGGACAGCAGCCAGCCTCTTTTATCCATTCCTCCTTTCAACGACAACAAAAAGAACAATTTGCCATGGGGCACCATGAATATATTGCCAAATTTAATCCTTAAAAATTCCTCTGAGTGGATATTAGTGCCTACACTTAAAGACTACAGGACCGAGGCTTAGAAATAGCATTCCCAATATTGCAAATAGTATTAAGTAGCAGAGCTGGAATTTGAACCGAGGTCCATCTGGTTCCAGGGGTGTTGTTATATGCTACTACACTTCTTTTCTGTCACGTCTCTGTTGAGTGTCCTCTTATACTACCAAATACTGTGGCATGCTTTTTACAAAGGTTTTCTCAATCTTCACAGAAAACCAATAAGGCATTAGTATCACTCCCATTTAATAGATGAGGCTACTGATGCTCACAGAAGTTAAAGTTTCCACCCAACGAGGCAACACTAGTAAACCACAGAACTGTGCTGAATGCAAGTTGTATCTTCCCTGGAGTGTTTAAAAACTGCGCTTTTAAACACTGCATTTGTAGCCAGAGTGTTGGAGGAAGGCATAATACTTGCCTTTCTCAATTACTCTCTGGGGTCCTTACAGATGAGAAGCAGAGGTGTTAGCTATCTAGGTAGGACCTGGCATCTTCTATGGTTACTAAACCACATCCAGGTTCAACTGCCTTTATGAGCAGGGCACTATGTTCCCCATTAAAGGCATGAGATGCCTTACATTTGCGAGGATGCACTCCCCACCTGAAGGTCCTTAAAGAACTGACTTGGAAAATCAAACACACCATAAGCAGCAGTTACAGAGGCTAGTCTTCCCCTGAAAGAGCTGCAAAAGAGCCAAGAAGTTCCAACTGTACACACAGAGGAAGGTCCCCACCTTCCTCTCTTGGCTTAAATAGGGCTTGGCTTGGTTTGAGATACTTCACAGGTGTGGGTCCTGCTATTGAAAGCTTACAGGAAAATACCCAAGGATGAGGTTTGTGTTGCCTGCGAAGGGAAGGGGTCTTAGAAAACTCAAATCCTGATTCAGTGTGCTGGATGTTTTTCACATTTCACATGTGTGAATACTCCCTTATGGTCAAGGCTAGTGGACGAGGGAGAGAGGTTGCCTAAAGCAGTCAGACAAATAATTGATTTTGCACAGGATGCTAGGCTTCTGCTCCCTGCTGAAAATGGCCTGTGTGTGAAGTGGAGTGAGGTAAACGAAAGATGCCAGCAACCTGAAGAGTGGGGTGGGATGAGGGTGCCCGCCTACATTCTAAATCCTGCATCCTCCTAAACCATGAACACCCACACCCTCTTGCCCCCTGTTCCAAAGATTCCTCCCGACTCTCACGGAACATTAAACCCTTCCTGGAAATTCAAAAGGGAGCCCTCTGGAGACAAATCAACCATCAAGGAAAAAAATAGCAAAACTCATTTCGTTTGGCAACCAATGCTTTAGGAAAGACATAAATATTGGATTTGCAACTTTATTTTCCTCTAGAGAGACACTCTGGAGAAAATTAAAACAATGCATGATTTAATTATTAAAAGCCAAACATTCCTGTACATATTTTCTGGTCCAAAGTTTTAAAAACAAACTCCCAGAGAAAATACATTTTTAATGATCAGCTCCCTCCCACTCAGGCTATGTTTTAAATCATGTCTCCATCATGACTCACCCAGCACAAACGAAGGGAGAACACGAGGGAAATCAAAGGGCAGGTTTTTTGCTAAAGGAGAAGGAAGACTACTAAGAGATTCGCGGGAATGGGCACCTTGAAATCACGTTGGTCTGGGCTCTGTTTCCACCCCCATCTTCCCAGCATCCTATATTAGGAGACATGTTTAAACTGACCACATAGAAATGCATCTGTATGCATTGTCTTCTTCTGTGGAAAGTTCCAAGTGGGATATGAGTATAAAGAAAACATGCAAGATGTTGAATCATTCATTAAACAAACATTTATTGGGGGTCCACTATGTTCCCACTGAACTGTTCTAGGCACTAAGGATATTTTGGTTAGCAAACCGGAGGGGACATGGTCATTGCATTCTAGGGGAATAACAACAGGATTCTGTCTATTCCTAAAAGCTCTCCACATGCTTTGGTTCCTCTATCCTCTTGTTCAAATGGCCAGAGACCATACAAGTCAAGCTTCATCTCCTTCTCCTCATTGCACAGTCACTTAATGAGCCCACATTGATCACCTCCTCTCCATCTTTTTTTCCTCTGCTGCTATTCAAAAAAAAAAAAAAAAAAAAAAGTACTAACGTCAAGTGTTTGCTGGTCACAGACATTCTCAAAACCCAAGATATCCAGTAAAACATGATTTACTGGTTTGGGTGATTATGGAAATGATACAGGCAAGATGGAAGATGGCTTTTTAGGACAAAGATCAATGGCTGCAGAAATAAGTGATTTATCCTATTCTATCTCTGCTGATGGAACTTGGCCTTCTCCTTGATGGCATACTGTGTGGGTGGTTACATATTTGGATGCAAAGATAAAACTGGACAAATAAACGGGCTGAGGGAAGAGGTGGTCCATGAATGTCCTTGGAGACAGGAGCCTCATAGCCATGACTTTTTGGTTGAAGATAGGTAATACATCCCTCAAGGAGTAGGAAGCTAAATAGATCTCAGTCCTGATTCAAACTATCCCAGGATGTCAAAGGTTCCTAGCAACCAAAAGGGGGTGCTGGCACTGGCCTATCTCGCCCTGTCATTATATGTGTTTCCACAGGCACACAGGATAATCGAGCCTAGATGAGGAAGGAGTGCGTTGGTGCTGGTCCTGGCAGAGACCCTCAAATATATAGACAGAGCTAAATGGAAGCCTTCTTACCTAAAATGCTTTAAAAACTAAAGTAGTTGGTACTTCTACTCAACTTGAGATGTGGTGCATTAAAGGCAACTTAAAATAACTTGAGGGAAGAAGGGTAAATAAACCAGGGATGATTTATCTCTGAGGAATAACGGTGTGACTGCTGAATAATTACATGCACCAATCTTTATTAGTATGCAAAGTAGCTGGGCTTGGTTGGCTCCCAGCACTGCTCAAAGGACAAAAAGCCAAGAGAGCTGTGCACATGCTAATAAATCACACCCCACCCCTCCCTGTGTGTCATGGCAACCCCCAGACCCCGGGGGCCTCTCTGTGTGCAACTCTTCTCTGGGAGATAAGCGGCAAGTGTTTCATTTCTACCTTCCAGTGATGGATTAGCCTCCAGAGTTCCTCCAGAGAAACACAAAAATGATTTGGCCCTCTCTTTGCACAAGTTTGATCTAAATTATTGGTGTTTTATTCAGCAGCTTCTGCATCTAACTGTTCCTGCCCTCCTATGGCTGGAGAACTAAACACCCTTGCAGGAATCAGGACTTAGCCTCCTCTCCCCTTGGGTCCCATCAGACGACCTCAGGAGTTTAGTCCAGCTCTTTTTTTATTGGCCCTAAGAGCTGCTTGAGGTAGCTAATGAGAAAAGAACTGCAAGGCTGCCTTCTCCCCTTCTGAAAAATCTCTCCTGGCAAGCCCAAGAACACGATGTGGCTGCTTTTTATCTCTGAGGATTGAATAGATTTGAGCTCCTATGTAAGGATTTTAGAGGGTTTAATCTGAGCAAAACAATAATAGTTCAAATAGTGACCATTTAAATTTCTATAGAATTTCAAGCATGCGAGGCACCTAAACACACACGCGCACACACACACGCCATGCATAAAATGGGGATGATTACAGCCTTTTATCATATATGATACACATACCATATGATGCATGATATATATCATATATAAACACCAATACACACATCCTTGCACATGGTTCATACACACACACACACTTGTTACAACATTCCTACAATATAAGGACTTTTATTATCTCCATTTTATGGATGAGAAAACAGAGGCTCAGAAAGTTAAGTAACTTACTCAGTAGCTAAGCTGGAATCCAAATCCAAGCATCCTGGCTTCAGAGGCTATGTCCTTAACTAACGCACTAAAATGTATGTGTCGTTACTGGACTTAAATTTTCAAATAGCTTTCCATAACTCACAGGATAAAGACCAAAACCCTTATAAGGATGCACAAGCGTCGCCTGCGAGATTTGCCCCTGGCTTCACCTGATGCCACTCTCCTCCTTGCTCCCTGGGCTCCAGCTGTCCTGTCCTTCTGTTGGCCCTCCACTGAAACAAATGCCATCCTGGGCAGCTCTTCCCCTCCCTCTTTGCTTGGCCAACTCTTACACATCTTTCTAAAAGATTTGCCTTCAATGTCAAACCCTCCAGAAAGCCATTTCCCAATGTCCCCCGACACCATTCTCAGGTAGGTTCCCCTGTGTGTCCTCATTGTACCTGTACCCCTCCTTCATAACATGCAGCAGACTGTAATTAAACACGTAGAGGTCTGATATTTTGTTTCCTATCTCTCTCACACCTTAGATTGTAAATGCCTTGAGAGCAAGGACTAGGTGTACCCTTTCATCACTGCCTCCCTACTACTTAGCATTGGCCCTAGCACACAGGATACCTTTAAGAACTATATACTGAATGACCTAATAGAGGGGCAACTTGAAGATACACCACGATGCATACTGAAGCACTGTGAAGTTGGTCAAACTATAATATACACAGTAAGATGAAGGCCACCTCCCTCTCTCACCCCATATTTGCAACCACCAAGACCATTCATTTGGTCACGGGTGGTGTTATTTAAATATGAGGACATTTAAAAAAATAAAAATAAAAATGAGAACATTTACTAAGCTCAGTGTACTACACATATGCAAGTACAGAGCTCACTGAATGCCAGGCCCCACACAACATTTTCATTCATCTCATTCTATCCCCCCAAATCCTTAAGAGATCAACATCATTAAGGGGCACCTGGGTGGCCCGGATGGTTAGGCATCCAACTCTTGGTTTCAGCTCAGGTCACGATCTCATGGGTCATGAGACTGAGCCGCCTCCCCTGTCAGGCTCCAACTCAGCAGGGAGTCTGTGCCAAGATTCTCTCCCTCTGCCCCTCCCCCACAACCCTCTGTTTCTGTCTCTCTTGCTCTCTCAAAAAATATTTTTTTTAAAGAAACCCAGGTTTTATTTTTTTTTTAAGATTTTTTATTTATTTATTTGACAGAGAGAGAGAGATCACAAGTAGGCAGAGCGAGGGGGGGGGAAGCAGGCTCCCCACCGAGCAGAGAGCCTCTTGGCTCAATCCCAAGACTCTGAGATCACGACCCAAGCCGAAGGCAGAGGCTTTAACCCACTGAGCCACCCAGGCGCCCCAGTATTTTTTTTTTTAAAGAGATCAACATCATTAGTATCCCCAGATGGGTTGGCTGATACCCATGGTCTCACCCTTAACACTGAGGTTATACAAGCTTATTGTTAAAATAAATCTCTATAAAGTACAAAAGCAAGCTAGGAGGTTTAGAATCCTCTCCCAATCCATTCCCCTCCAGGCTTACTGGGGCAGAATGGTTTGAATGCTCAGACACCTGCACACCAATTCACCCTTTGTTCCCTCACTAGTCAAGCTAAGTGTTGAGGACTTTTCCGCTAATTCCCCACATCTTTCTCACCAGTAACTATTCATGACTTTGATAGAGACTTAGATTTCTATTCACTCAGTCAACATCTACCTATTGAGCTCCTGCTGTTTGCCAAGCATTGTTCTAGACACTGAAGAACAGCACCAAACAAGACAGCAGTTTCCACTCTCCTGTAGTTTACATTGTTTGAAGGAACTTACAGGCTGTTCTGGTACATAAAAAACAGAAGCTAGGACTATTAAAACTGGCATTTAAAGTGAAGTTCCAGGAAGGCAGAAATGGCCTGAAAAATCTCCCAACAACCTATTTTTCAAGGATGTCACAGATAATACATGGCTTTGGAAGGATGGTCATCAAAAGATTCTCTGCCCACTGTACCTGCAGGAAGGTATATTTCTATGATCTCTACAAATCTGGCTACAGAGCAGTTCTTTTCAGTACAAGCTGGAGCATCATCAGGTTTTCCTCTATGAAGCCCCTTAACTTTACAAAAACGCTAAGCTTTCACATGATTTCTTTTTCCATTTGTTTGTATTACTTTGGAGCCCAAGTTCTTCCTATGCCCTATTTTGGCTCAAGTGTGAAGAAGACATAGTTCTGGTGCTGACAGTACATGGTCTGGCAGGGGAGACAGACAATTAGCCAATAATGCAGTGCAAGAGACAAATCACACGGAGCCAAGACTGATTCATTAGGATCTTCGACAATAAACAGAGTTTGCTAGGCTCGTTAGGGCAAGAGAAATGGGGATGAGAGGCAGTAAAGAAAAAAAAAAAAAAATCCAGATCAAGGAGACAGCATATTTGCAGGGAAGATCTCCTGGGTTTGCCTGCCCAGTGTCATTACCCTTTTAAAATTAGTAGCATGCTTTTATTTTTTTTTTATTTTTCTTTGAAGAATCATAACTTCTGTTGCCTATTCTCAGTGTCTGTGGGTTGGACCAAACCCACTCCCAACTCCTAGAGTGAATACATGACCTATATCTGGCCAGCCCATGGTAAGTTCATGGATGGGCATGGGAGCCAAATCAGGATCAAAGGAAGGATAACTCTGAAGAATGCACCCAGAAGTCACTAAAGAGAGACAAACTAAAAGGGAGGATAAGCAATTGATAAGAATGATTGATTGAAAAGCTCCAACACATATCAAATAGGAGTCTCTGAAGTGAATGAAGACAATCTATGATTCAGAAGTGAAAGCAACACAAAGACATTTTCAGATATAAAAAGGCTAAGAGAGTTTACCATCCACAAACATTCGCCAAAAGGACTGTCAAAGTGGGCGTCAGAATAAAGATATCGAATACAGAGGAAGGTAAGAAAGTTGAGCCCAGAAATTGACAAAATATGTTGGCATCTATTTTAAACGTTCACTAAAAATAACTATTTCAAAAAAGATTAAACTAGAAGTCCAATTAATAAAAACAGAATGGATGGGGCGCCTGGGTGGCTCAGCCGTTAAGCGTCTGCCTTTGGCTCAGGTCATAATCCCAGGGCCCTGGGATGGAGGCCCGCATCGGGGAGCCTGCTTCTCCCTCTCCCACTCCTCCTGCTTGTGCTCCCTCTCTTGCTGTGTTTCTCTCTGTCAAATAAAAAAATAAAATTAAAAAAAAAAAAAAAAACAAAACCAGAATGGACAGATAATGCCTGGTGACATTCATGCCATGGTATCACTGAGGGTTTCTCCACTTTGGCACTAGTGATATTTGGGTTGGATAATTCTGGTGGTGGAAGGCTGTCTTGGGCACTGTAGGATGTTTAGCAGCAGTGGAACACTCTACTCCCTAGCTGACAACTAAAAATGTTTCTGGAAATGGGGTGCCTGGGTGGCTCAGTCAGTTGGCCATCAGACTTGAGCTCAGGTCATGATCTCAGGGTCCCAGGATGGAGCCCCGCTTTGGGCTCTTCGCTTAGTAGGGAGCCTGCTTGTCCCTCCCCCTCTGCCCCTCCACCAGCCTGTGCTCCCTCTTTCAAATACATAAATAAAATCTTTTTTTAAAAAAAGGTCTCAGGATATTACCAAATGTCTCCCTGGGGGCAAAACTGCCCCTGGTGAGAACTACTACTTAGTAGTAGTACAATCTATTGTCTTCAAACTAGTGTACAAGAAATAAACTTGATGGACCTAAGAGAAAGAAATACAGAGGGAAAAAAAAGTAAAGGGAATATATGAACAAAAATAACAAAATTAGATGATTTATAAAAGTCTGAATATGGAGAGTGCTTCGGTGACCCAGTCAGTTAAGTGTCTGCGTTCGGCTCAGGCTCAGGTCATGATCCTGTGGCTCTGGATCAGCCCCACATCAGGCTCCCTGCTCAGCGGGAAGCCTGCTTCTCCCTCTGCCTCTGCTGCTCCCCCTGCTTGTGCTCTCTCTCCTTCTCTCTCACAAATATATATTTTTTTTAAAGTCTGCATATGGGACACCTGAGTGGCACAGTTAAGCAACCAACCCTTCTTTTTGGCTCAAGTGGTGACCTCAGGGTCCTGAGATGGAGTTCTGCATCAGGCTCCAGGCTCAACAGGGAGTCTGTTTCTCTCCCTCTCCCTCTACCCCCAACTCACACGGGCTCTCTCTTTCTCCAAAACAAATAAATGTTAAAAAATAAAATAAAGTTTTAATGTACTTGTATCATATGTAAATAGATAAATTTACCTTTTAAAACATAATGCTGCATTCATGAAATAGAAGATTTAATATTAAAATGTCCATATTACCCTAAGTGATCTATCTATAGGGATAGGGATTTGCAATCCCTACCAATATCCTAATGACATTTTTTTGCTTTCGGTCTCTCTACATTTGCCTATTTTGGACATTTCAAATAAATGGAATTATACACTATGTGACTTTTTGTGTCTTTTTTTTCACATTTAGCATTTTATTTTCAAGGCTCATTCATGTTTTAGCATGTATCGGTGCTTCATTCCTTTTTACAGAGAAAATTTTCTGTTGCTGGATATACTATCTTTCATTTATCCATTCATTAGCAGATGGATATTGGGTTGTTTTCACCTTTTGGTTACTGTACATAAATGTTCAAAGAAGCACTATTTGCAAGTTTTTATTTGAATACCTGTTTTCAAATATTTGGGATATGTACCCAGGAGAGGAATTTCTGGGTCAAATGGCATTTCTGTTAGATACATTTTTAAAATCAAAAGAGTGAACTATACATACTACTAAACAGAAAAGTGTATTGCAGGTGTAGTTTTCTAGAAAAATATATTACTAAAATTGACTCAAGAAAAAATAGAGAAATGACAATGAGCCAGTAACCATAAAAAAATAGAACTGGGGATCAAAATTGCTTTTCCTGTCTAATATGCTCATCCCAAAGGTAAGAAAAAAAAATTACAGGCAAATTTTATCAAATTTTCAAGGAACAGGTAATCTTCTGGCTGATTAAATTTTTTCAGAAAATATAAAAAGAAAGTCATGACTCACTTAATTAGGGTAGCATCACCTTAGTAACAAAATCAAACAAGGACAGCATAAGAAGAGAAAATTATAAACCATTCCCACTTATCAACGTAGATGAAAAAATTTCAAATACAGCATTATAAAACTGGATTCATCCAGTTGAACTGGATTCATCAAGGTCTAAAAATAATAATACATCATGATCAAGTAGGGTTTATCCCAAGAATCCAATAATGGCTCAAAATCAGAACTCCTATTAAGGTAATACACTGCATTAAGAGATAAGGGGGAAAGCATATAATCATAACAAGTGATGCAGAACAGGCATTTTATAAAATTTAATACATGTTCATTATAAAAATTCTTAGCTAACGAAGTATAGTAGGGAACTTTTCTAACCCAAGAAAGTTATTTATCAAAATCTACTGCAATGATCATGCTTAAAGGAGAAACTATAAATGGAATCCCACCAATGTCAAGGACAGAAAAAGAATGCCTACAGTGCTGCTTTTATTCATCATACCTCCCTTCGTCTTCAAGCTAATGCAATAGAAAATAAATGTAGAGGGGGCATCTGGGTAGCTCAGTAGGTTAAGTGTCTAACTCTTGGTTTCAGCTCGAGTCATGACCTCAGGGCTATAAGACCAAACCCCTCATCAGGCTCTGCACTCAGTGGGGAGTCTGCTTGGGATTCTCTCCCTCTGCCCCTCCCCCCGTGCATAGTCTCTCTCTCTCTCTCTCTCTCTCTCTCTCTCAATGAAAAAATAAAATCTTAAAAAAAATAAAATGTAGTGTCAATAAATAAACATACGTAACATATTAACTGGTATCATTATATATGACAGTTATATTAATAAATGTATCATATATAACTAAATTATAATATCTATATTCCTCAATAAAGACTTAGATGTCTTATTTATTTATTTAGATTGGAAAAGTATAGCCAAAACAGTCTGGACAAATTACATGGATAACAAATAGAATATCTATGAAGATCTACCACCAAGTTATTAGCATTATTAAGGGTATGACAAGACAGCTGGATAAAGATCAACATATAAAAGTCAGTATTTCCAGAAACAAAGCAAACAATTCAAAATTATAGGACGAAAAAAAAAAAATCCCATTCACATGGTACAAAAATGTGTAAGGTACCAAGAGATAAATTTCATTATTAATTAAATATAAAAATATATTTTATTGAGAGAAAAGAGAAAATGTATGCATGAAGCATTTAAATGTATACATTTAATACACATTTACAGACATGAAGTCCTCAAAAATAGTGAGACCTATACCGTATTCATCAGTAGGAAAACTGTATAAGAAACTCTTCCCAGGGGCGCCTGGGTGGCTCAGTGGGTTAAAGCCTCTGCCTTCGGTTCAGGTCATGATCTCAGGGTCCTGGGACCGAGCCCCGCATCGGGCTCTCTGCTCGGCGGGGAGCCTGCTTCCCCCTCTCTCTCTGCCTGCCTCTCTGCCTGCTTGTGATCTCTCTCCTCTCTGCCAAATAAATGAATAAAATCTTAAAAAAAAAAAAAAAAGGCAATTCAAATTATATATATAAAAAAAAAGAAACTTTCTCAGATAAGTCTTCAAATTCAATGCAATTCTTATCAAAATTATAATAATTTTCCATCAGATTTTAACCTCTTATTGTTTAAATTCATATAGAGGTTCAAAGCAATAAGAACAGTGAGGACTTTGGAGCATGTGGAGATGGTTTATGAACATCGGGTAAACTTGAAGGTGCACATATCCTCTGACTGTACAATTTCACGTCCACATATCTAATCTAAACACAAGAAGGCGAGTTCACAAATCTTCATCATAGCTTTGTTTGAAAAAGTACAAAATAACGTCAAAGTCCATCAGTATGAGAACAGATAACAAATTATAATATAGTCATACAGGGAAATATTATATAGAACATAAATTGAATAAACTAGTTACATGTAAAAATATACATAAATCAAAAAACAACGTGAGCAAAAAAGATGCATGAGATACCATATTTTGTCTGTGGATTCATAAATATTTAGAATATATCTATGGGAATAATAACTCAGGCAGGAAACGAAAACAGTGGGAATGGGGGACTAGTACCCAGGGGCTTCAAATGATCATACCTAAAAAAAAATCTTTACAAATTCAGAACAAATATAAAATAATATTAGATGTGATAAAGTTGGAAGGTGGGTACAGGAGGTTCATTATATTATTCTCTATAATTTTCTGCTAGGATTTCCCATTTTCTGGATTTTGATGTTTTTATTCAAATCTAAAATCATGTTTAACATTTTACTCTAATCTTCATTTTCTCCTAAACTGTCAATTAGAGTTAAAAGCTTTGTTGGATTCAGGTGCAATTTATTTTCTTGTTAACAAAGCATCATAGGGGGTACTGGGTATTACCTATTGCATCATATAAGGGGGTACATAACATCTGGTTTTCCCAGTTTCATGATTCTAAGATTGAGAAGTGGGTCCAGGTGGTGTCATCCTGACACATCCATCATGAAACCTTCCATCATCCTTTTACTTAGTGGTTTTAGCAGTTATCGATCATTATTGCCTAACTCTATTATTTCATTAGGAGCTGTAAATTGGTGATTTTCTAGTGATTGCTAGGGATTTCTAAGTCATTAACCATCCTGCCTGCTCTTTTTGCCGTGACCCTTCAAGAAAGAACCTTTCCTTATTTTTTTTTAAAGATTTTTTTAAAAATTTATTTGAGAGAAAGAAAAAGAGAGCAAGCACGAGCAGTGAGAAGGTACAGAGGGAGAGGGAAAAGCAGACTCCCTGCTGAGCAGGAAGCCTGACACCGGGCTCAATCCCAGGACCTTGAGATCATGACCTAAGCAGACACTTAACTGCCTGAGCCACCCAGGCACCCCAGAACCTTTCCTTATTAACTATTTACCTTGGTATATGGACATTTGATGATAGTTGGAGTTGGGTGGTGGGTGTGTGAGAACTTGTAAACTCTCCTCTCTACTTATGAATGTGTTTGAAAATTTCTATCACAAAAAAATAAAACAAAGTAATAAAAATTTAAATGCATAGAAGACTGAAAGAAAACACCCCAAATACATTACCATCATTAATACGAGGATGGCAGGATTATTACAGGTGACCTCTATAGACTACTGTGTTTCCAAATTTATTGAGGAAAAAAAAATGATACATTTTAAAATTTAGAAAGCCAGACAGAAGAGAATAGTGGTGTGATAACGAGGGGGAGGTGGGTGTGAGTGGAGTAATTTAAATCAAGAGTTAGGGTCAGTATCTCTAACAGATATCATCCGAAGGAAGTGATTTGGCAAAGCCCTTGGAAAGAGCTCACCAGGCACAGAAAACCCAAACCCAAGGGCAGTGATGATCTTAGAATATTTGCAGAATAGGAAAAGCCAGAGTGCTAGTGAGACAATGGATGAGTATCATTAAGTTCTTAGTAAAAATGGACATCAGCTGATCCTCCAAATCACCCCCAAAATTCCTGCTGGTTTCACTTAGAAGTCTGTGTTCATCAAGTTACAGAACTCAAATTGTGCAGGAAATCTCAACCTCTGTCCCTACCAAGTAGGTAGAAGGCAAAAAACCTGAAAACCCTAAATAATGGATCACAGTGGCTCCATAATGACAAGGCAAAATAGTGATAATTAAATGATTTTAATAGTGTGTCAAAATGAAGGATAACAGTCTTGGAAAATGAGGTTGGTAAATCATTACCCCTCAGGCTTGTATGCACACCCCAGTTAGGGCATGAAAAATGCAGAATGCAAAATCCCTGGCCACACATTTTGGTTTAGCACAATGTTTGTTCCCACCCTATTAGGGTTACTTCTGAGCCAAGCACAGCTGGGCTCCATTTTCAACTCTGAGGCAAAATGAGAGCTAAGCTCAAATTTATCTCACTTACTGAGCACTTTACTCTGTGCCCTCAAGCTCTATGCTAGACACTGGCAATAGACACCAAAGATATCTACTCTGACTGGGGAAAACAAGCAATGCCAGGGCGATTACAATGTGTAATGGGGTGGGGGGACTGAGGCTGCACAGAGGAGTGTCCCCTAACTGAACGCCCCAACCTCCTTTGGGTAAGGGGAGCTTTCACAAAGGGGTAGCACTTGAACTGGCATTGAAGAGTGAGAAGTTACTGTTTACAAGAAGGGAAAAGAGGGCATTCCAGGCAAAAGGAATCAAACCTACGAACTTCAGCCTGAAAAGAGAAGACAAGAAGGAGTCACTGCAGGTGACATTTAAGTTTATTTAATTTCACTGGCACCAAAAGTTCTGAAACCAGAATGCTTCTTGCATCCTTTGCAAACACCCACACTTAAATCCATCACCACCCACTGTCCATGACAGCATGATTGAAAGGGCCTGACCTCTACAAAAGAATTTCTCTTTTCCCCAATACATAATGAGTTTTTTAACCTTTTGTTGTTCCACAAGTAGTTGTATAGGACAAAAAGGAATAAAGGGGGAGGGGTGTAAAATTCATCCCCATATCCTCCATGTAGGCATATCCATTGTAACATTTTTTTTTTAGTTTTTTTTTCATTGTAACATTTTGATGCAGTTTCTGATTATTTTTTTGCTGTGTGTTGAAATAAATTCGAATCACACTAATTGTAAACTGAAAATCATTTTCTCTTAATGCAAAAGTCTACTGTTTGGAAGGTTTCCAAGCCTCATTACCCCACAGCCATCATCTCCTCCTTATGAAATTAGTGTCAGGAAAGGGTTACAGTGCCCATTGGCAAAAGGGAGGAGATTTATCATCTAAGGGGACTTCTGGTAACAGAAGGGTTGATGTGCTTAACAACTCACACCAGGATGCATTACACCCACGTCTGTCCACTCAGCTCTCTTCCATGGCAACCAGAATACTGCCTTCACAGGGATCTAAAAACTTCCCAACACTTAAAACACCCTAACGTGATATCCCAGGGTCAGGGGCAGCTAGGAAAGAGTGAATTATGTAGTGAGTCTAGACATTTGTGAAACTGTATAAATGCTTTAAACTCAGAACCTATCTACTTCTGTCCCCTCAGATGACAGACTACTTGTGCCATATCTTTAGCATTGCCATCTCCTTTGTTTACCTTGTCTACCAGGTGTAACCTCACTTCTTTATTTCTCAGCTGCCAGATTCTCTCTTGTGTCCTGATGACCCCACCATACTTGCTGCCTTAGCTACTCAATAGACAGGTATCACACCAGAATCACTAAAAGAGGAGATGAGCTCCTCGACCAGGGATTCTGGTCTCCATTCTGGTATGTGTAAGTACTTAACTCCTGTATCACTTTTCTATGGCTGCATAACAAACTATCACAAACTCAAAACCTTAAAACAACATCCATTTATTATTTATAGGATCTCTGGAATAGTTTAGGCATAGCTTATCTCAGTCATATGCTAAGTGTCTTTGCCAGTTGGCAATCCAAATGTTGGTTGGGGATGGGGCTCATCAGAGACTCAAGGGGGGAAAGAACCACTCCAGGCTCTCTCAGGTCATTAGAATTCATCTCCTTGCAATTTTAGGACTGAGGTTCCTTTTTCTTGCTGGTTACTGCTCAGAGACTGATCTCAGCTGATGGAGGCTGCCTCAAGTGTCTTGCCATGAGGCATTTTCCAAAGGTGCCTTTCACAATATGGCAGCTTCCTTCATCAAGGCCAGCAAGGGAGGTTTCTCTGTGCACCTACTAGTAGTGACATGCACGCACACATGCACACACACCGAATCAATCTTCATTATTTGTGTATCCAGTATTTGTGAATTAGCCTACTTGCTAAAATTTATTTACAACCTCCAAATCAAGACTGAAGTGCTTTTGGTGAAATTTGGGCAAAAATACACATAGCAGGGAAAGCTGAGGTGCCCAATACACATTCCCAGCCGAGGTCAAACAAGGTGATACTCTGCTGTCTTGTTCCAGCCCTTCTACAGAGATGACCAGAGTACAGAGATGGTAAAGGGCAGTTCAATACAGTGCAAAGGGCTCTGGTTTTTGAGGGAGTTGGATGGGGTTTAAATTCCAACTCTGGTACCTCTTAGTGGGGTGGCTTCAGGCAAGTCACTTAACACCTCTAAACCTTATGTTCTATTTTATAAAACAGAGAAACAGAATCTACCAGATGAGCTGTGTTTAGGATTTAATATTCTGTGTTAGACAAATATATATTTGTATACCATATGTATTTTTTTCACTGGGAATGCTGAATTAATGAATACTGAACCACTATTCCATTGTTTCTAGGGGAAATATGTGCATATACATATATACTTATGTATTACGTATGTATGATGTACATATGCATTTATTAAGTATGGCAACTTTAGAGAACATAACTATCAAATGAGAATTGAATGTACATACATACATATATAGATGTACACACATATGCATATGTATGCACATATATGGTACATATTTATATATAAATGTAACAAAGAAAGGGACATCTCATCCCATTACCTTTGTGGTCCTCTATTAGTTAGAGTCAAGTCACAGGTCTTATTCCAGACTCAAGGGGAGTGAATTACACAAGGCCATGAATTTTTGGGTCATCTTAGAGTCTTCCCATCACACCTCCTAACCACTAAAGTCTTTCCTTCCCTGAACACTGCCTAGCATGGAGTGCCACTATAAATGGTGATTGAATTTATGGGGAATTCTCTCCAATGCCAGAATGTCCACTAAGGAATACCCAGATCCCAGCCTTGAAACTTCAGTCCTAGGAGATTTCATCAGGTTGGAGCACCTGCTGAAAGTGCCTTCTTGAGTGGACTCAGCCACACACAGGCCTGTGAGACCAATGTGTTAATACACACACAACATGTAGCATTCTTGAAGAAAATTTCAGATGGTACAAATGTTATTCCATTTCATTACTTACAAAAATCTTGACTTAAGATGGTCATTGGACAGTATTACACAACATTCTGCCATCTACTGTTTATCTTTCAAATTCACTAAAGCACGTTTCCTCTTTCTACAGACAAAGTAACATTCCTATGATCATAGTCTGCCTGGCTGACCTCAGACTTTAGCAGAACCATTCCACTGTGCACGTCCCATAGGAGAGCACTGGTCTCAAACTGCATGGCCCAGCCCAGCTCCCTTATCCACCTCCCACTAACAGAGATTATAAAGGGACCACCAGCTTCCCAGAGCCTTGTATGCTGCAGGGAGTATTTCTGTTTCATGGCTTACGTCACAATGTTCTTTCATCACTCAAGGATCTTTGGTTGCAGGTAACAGAATTTAACTATGGAAATTAAGCAAACAATTTATTGAAGGAATATCAGGAAGCTTGGAGAACTGAAGGAGAATAAGAAGTTTATAAGTTAGCACTGGGAAACCAGGGAGTTGGTATTTTGGATAGCCTCCTTGAGAGCTAGGTAAATAAGCTCATCCTATTTTCTACCTTTGTGTCACTCCAATCAAGGTTGGAGTCTGGAAAAAAGGTCACAACTGACCTTTGTTAGTCACTTACCCCCCCCCTTCTTTGGGAGTATGGGGCTTCTTTACCATTCCCTATATAACTTCCACCTACTAGGTACAGTGGTTCCCCAAAGCAAAATTAGGGTGCCATTGTCAAAAAGGGAAATAAATCCTAGATATGCAAAACAGAACTGTACTATGTACTCTGTGAGAAAATCTCAGCTCAGATATCATCAGAATCTACATCAATTCCAGGGAAGATGACTTCCTAGAGAGACACACTTGCCACGATCAGTTTTCTTTATCCATCCATCCATTCAAAACACATTTATAAATAAACACAAATTATGAACCAGGCCTTCTGCTAAGCTTTTGGGATGCAAAGAGAAGCAAAATCAAGTCACTGTCCTCAGATCCTTCAAAGTCTAATGGGAGCGTTTTTTAGAAAGCAAATTGGTAATGATAGTAGTGATAGTTGTGTCTACTTGAGTGCCTTTTTCATGCCAGGCACTATGCCAAGGAGGTTACATTTATTATTTTATCCAATTCTCACAATATTTTGTTGTAAGTACTGATTCTAGCCTTTGGAGAGCTGTGTACAGATTTGTCTGAGCCCCAAGCCCTTCTTAAGAACATCATGGATTAGGATGCGTGGGTGGCTCAGTTGGTTAAGCGTCTGCCTTTGGCTCAAGTCATGATCTTAGGGGCCTGGGATGGAGTCCTGCACTGGGCTCCCTGCTCAGTGGGGAGTCTGCTTCTCCCTCAGCCCTTCCCCACCCCCACTTGGGCTCTCTCTCCCTCTCTCGCTCTTTTTCAAATAAATAAATCAAATATTAAAAAAAAAAAAGGAACATCATGGGCTGTTGGGAGTTCTATACCGAGGAGTATTCCTGTTAGGAGAACATTCTCTCTGTGATGTACAAGGATTTCAATGCTATTGACAATGCTATGATAACAAAAACACGCATTTGGGTGGAGTTAAGTATGGCTGTGCTCAACATACGCCTTATAATTGGTTAAACAGATGACACCACTGAGAACTAAGACTCTGGGGAGAAACAATCCATTTTACCTGAGTTGACCTCAATGACCTCTCAGGCTATGCTCCTCCTTCCTTACTACTGTCCAGCTCTCCCTTCATTTCATCAAGCACATCCAGGTCTTATCCTCTGCAAAGCTTTTGCAGGGGCCAGGAACAATCTACCTCTGGCTCCTTGCTGGGCTGCTGCTTCTCAAGCTCTGAGTAACAGTGTCAGAGAGACACTCGTTTGACCATGCTATCGCATTGTTCCAACATCATCCAGCTTATTTCCTTCCTCATTATCATAATACACAGTTAATTGATTGATGTGTCCCGTCATTTTGTTTGTCTGGATCCCTCAGTACAGTGGTTGCTGCAAGATGAAACAGACCTTGCCTGTGCTGTTCTCTACTGTATATCCTGCCCTAAAGAAATTCTTAGGACATAAGAGTTCAAATATATTTAATGTAGAATGATTGAACAAATGAATGAATGAATGAATGAATGAATGAATGAATGAATGAATATGACCATAACATAAAAGTTCCACAAGAAATCTTTGTCTTGATAGGTCTCTGGTCTTTGCAGGAGACAAAGAGGAATGAGATAAGGGCCAAAGAAGACAATTCTGATATGCCAAATAAGACCCCCTATTCAGCTTAGTGCAACCATTCCTATATGCCAAACAATCTTTAGGACTCAGCAGAAATTTTAACAGGCAACTAATGCTATCTTCTCTTCTCCTCAACCCCATTACCAAATTCACCACTATTATAAGCACAACTGCCATTTGCCAATTGCCTCCTATACCATATACAGTACTATGCTCTAAATTTATGTGACTTATGGAATTAAAACTATTTATCACAACCCTGCGAGATGGGTATTATGATAGCCACATTACCAATAGGTAACTGGTAAATGGTCTGCTCAAAGCCTTACAATTTTAAGTGATGGCACGAAGATGAGTAATTGCTAATGAACACTGTAGTCAGCACTACCTGGAATGACTGCCCTCTCTTCAATTCCAGTTCTCGGGGCATGACCCGGGCACTGGGGTGGGAACCCAGATGCCATGTTTATGTCACATAGCTAAACCTTCTAGACCACAGAGTGTTGATTCAAAGTTGGGTACCTGACCCAAGATGGTCCAAATAAAATCCCACTTTTGAGTTTTTTGAATGGTTATCAAAGGAAGACATGGGGTCCATTTTTGGTAGGTGGAACTATAAGTTTTGAGCCCCTACAGATGGCAGCCTCATCCCTATAGCTGGTCTATGGGAAGAGGTATTTCACATCACATACCAAGACACGCAGAGATGAGAGATAGGAAAACAGGATCCTGGCAATTGTTAAGTCTCTAGTTCGAGTTTTCTTTGAGACCCAGGTGCTCTACTCTACTTCCTCAGGTTACCTGGAATATCCTAACATTTCTCCAACCAACTTTCCATTTTGCCTGGGTGATCCTTAGTCATTGCAATTTTGTAGTCCAAAGTGTCACATTAACTACACATAAGCCACTGGGCAGGTAATCCATTTCTCTTTAGTGTTATCCATGCAGACCAGTTCATGTTTGGTCCAGTCAACTGCAGTACCTCAGGGCTGGAGAGTAAAGGATATCCCTGGGCATTTGGAAACTGCAGGAATCACCTCTCTGTAGTCTCACACACAGAATACATGTTTTAAGAGGCCAAAATGTATTAAAGAATTCTGCCTAGCAAAGCAAGGGCAACCAGCTTTGCACCAAACATAAATTATCCCTTGCAATGGAAAATGAGTAGCCTTTAAATCAAAATGGCTCTCATTGATATGAAATTCTTGTTGCAATTCGAAAAGCTTTTTTTCCTTAAGTATTCATTCCTGACAAACAAAATAAATTGTCATGCCAAACACATATGAAGATTGCAGAGATGCACCTCTATTAAATTCTACTTAGCAGCAAAGCGACTCAGGTGTTATCTAAATTTAGCCTTCCAAGCTCCCTTTCTTTCATATCTAAACACCATTTCTTGTGGCTTTTGCTTAGACCTCTAAGAGTTTAATAAATAGAAATACTTTTCACAATGCATTAAGATTAGGTCAGCTGGAGAGTTTGACCTGGTTGGATCAAATCTTATATTGATTTCTCAAAGTGTATTTTTTACTAAAACTTGGACCCTTGCAGAGGAAGAGAAGAAAATGCTTCAACTATGAGTCTAGGTAACAAAAAACAAAATGAGTATACATCTTGTCCATTTCCCTAAAGGTACAGAGTAGAGAGGGCTTTGTCTCTGAAGCTGGTAGGGGATGATGCCATTCACAATCCAAACTAATTTTTTTAAATATAAATTGTTCACTCAACATTGAGATCATCGATACTAGATATCTCAGACTCTAAGGTAGAGCCACAACTGGGAGATCAGGGTGACAAACCTTTCAGTACTAAAACTGGGACAAACCAGGCAAACCGGGATAGCATGCCAGCCTAGGGGGATACTGATTTGAGAGTGACATTACAATGACTTTCTCTAACATGCCTTTCAGGGAAGCTGATGTCTTAGACTTAAACTTAAGGCTAACTTTCATGGGGCACCTGGGTGGCTCAGTCGTTAAGTGTCTGCCTTCGGCTCGGGTCATGATTCCGGGGTCCTGATATCGAGCCCCACATTGGGCTCCCTGCTCATTGGGGGGGCCTGCCTCTCCCTCTCCCACTCCCTCTGTTTCTGTTCCCTCTCTCACTGTGTATCTCTCTGTCAAATAAATAAAATCTTTAATAAAAAAAAAAAGGCTAACTTTCATGTTGGTTCCATTTACCTAATCTGTGTAATAGCACCAAATCATCTGAATGACGGTAGTTTTCGAAGTGGTTCTTTATCTTTGCTGCCTCTTTTAATACTTCTAATAGTCTTTGGGGGTAATTATGAGTATTCCATTCTACAGCTGAGAGGCCTAAGAAGTTAAACAACTGTCCGAAGGTCATTTATCAGATTACTGAGGAGAGGATTGTAGGCAGCCTATTCCATATACCTCTGTCTCCCTTTGCAAACACTCCACCATGCTAAACACTCTTAAGTTTCATGGAGGCACCATAGTCGCTAGTCTTGGGCTTTTGCACATGTTGTTCAATTCCTATTAAGCACACATCACAATCTTAATTTTCTGTCCTGCTATACTGGGAGCATTTTGAGAGTAATCTTCTTTCTGTGCACCATTATTTCTTTGCACCTGAGTGATGAGCTCCAAGTCTACCACATGGTTAGTAGTCTATAATAAATATCGCTGGATTAGTACCTGAATGAATATCTAACCTGTGACATTCTAGAAAATAACTTTGAACTAGTGTTCCAAGTGTCAATAAGGTAGGGATGTCACTTGTTCGAAAGAAAAGAGAGAATGGAAAAGCACTGGGATGGTGGATTGTTCTCTTGGAAGCCTCTCAGATTCTCAGCCCAATCTGCCTCCCTGGCTCCCATCCCACCCAAGACACCAGTGAAAACTGTAAAGGCAACAGGTAGCCCCACCCTGCCCTAAAGTCTAAAACCCCATACTGGTTTTGCTACTCCCTCATTCTCATGCTTGTGATTGAAGTCACAATCACATCATGCCTAGATTAAGGCTGAGTAAGTGTCTCGGTGCCAAAAATAATACTGGTTTGAATTTCTTAAACTAGGGACTAAAATCTTGTCATCTCATCAGAAGGAACAAGCCTCTACTTTCTATTTCTTGGCCACATTTTTGGAGTCAAATGCCCATCCCAGGATGAGTATGAACCAGTGCCAGAAAAGGAAGCATGAAGAGAAGTCCAGGGAGGTTATCAAACAGCAACTGAAATCTTACCTTCAAATGACACATACTCTCCTCCCTCTATTGCCACAGGTATTATTTTTATTAAAAGTAATTGATCTTCTTATGTACTTTTGGAAAATCTATATGTGGAGAAAAATCAATTCGTGTGGCCCTTAGAAGGAGAAAACTGGGTAAGTACCAAGACCAAATTCCTTAGTGGATGATCACAAGTCAAGAAAGGAGACCCACTGTTGAATAATCTCTCAATAGCCTCCTGCAGAGACAAAGCCGGAATCCTTCCCTGGGGGTGCAGGAGAGAGCTCATCATCTGGCAGTCTCCAGGTTTGGCTCTGACTGCACTTTCCCTTTCTGTTCCCAGAAACCCCTCCTGTTACCCTCCTTGGAGAACTTCAAAAAATACAAAAAATAGAGAAAACACTCATTCCTATGACCCAAATATACAAATATTTATATTTTGTCATAACTTCTTTCCAGTCTTTAACAGAGCATTACAAATAATGGTAACACCATGGTGCCCCATCTTATTTTCCCCAATTCAAAGCTCCTCCCCGGTAGCCACTGACAAGAGCTCAATATATATTCTTCTCCTGATATGATTCCATATCCAATGTTGCTTTGTACATAGAGTCAAAAATTCACACAAATAGCTTCCTCCTCTTGCTTTCTTCAAAGCTGTGTTTGAGCCTGTCCATTTCGATACGAGGAATCAAAGTGCCAAATTACATAAAAAAAAAAAAAAATCTGTATCCCTGACACATTACAGTCTATCACATAAATACACTGCATTTTCCTTATCCAGGCCTCCACTAATAGGCATTTAGGTTATTTACAAATGTCAGCCATTACAAACACTGCTGCTGTGAACATCCTTGTTCACATCTCTTTGTGCACATGTAAAAGAGTCTGTCCAAGGCACACTGATCACAGGTGGAATTTCCATGTCCTAGGAATGTGCATTTACAAATTTGTTAGATTCTACTAATTTGTCTCTCAAATAGGATGCAAATCCTCAGTCCCAGGCCTTGAGGAAGATACAATCTCCCCTCACTCCCGCCCCCAGGGATGTCTTTACATATAGTCTGAGATGACCTCAGCTTGGGCCAAGAGCATGCCCTTTCACAAATGAGGATGGATTAACTTACATGAAAAATAAATAAATAAATAAACCACTGAATTTCAATTTAATTCTCTGTAATCACACTTGCATCATTTTAAAAGCTAATAATGTATCTGCATTCTTCCACCTTGTGATAACTTAATGAATTAGCCACTAGCCCAGCAGAAAATAACCCCTTGGGATAACATGTCAAAATAGAGTAGGGCACTCAAGCTTGCACTGCGTTGATGGATTTAAGGCAGGACTTTGGGCAATAATAATGTTGTTTGGAAGATGAATCTACTCATAAGAGCCCCTCCATGACAAATGACTTACTTGGAGGCTATTTATGAGGTCCAGGTGGGAGAGGTATAAACTTAATTAAAGTTTGAAAACATAATAGAACCAAAGGCAGTGCATCAATTTCTGGGTGTCCAGTCAAAAAGCCAGTGATGTCCTTAATAGGCTGGTGATATCTACCTCTTGGAGCTACAATATAGAGTACCCAACCCACATGGTTCCAGTTGCTGCTGATCTAGCTAAAAAGTCCACACCAACCACTACACATACTTCTTTTATTTTCTCTCCATGCCGGCTTATGAGATCAATTCATCTCAGCTGGGAGAGAATCACAATTTCTATCACACACGCTTTACAATGGATCCTACTAAAACCAAGGATAAGGCTGGCTGCCCACCCCCATTCATTAATGGCCCAGTCTATCTGTACCTGGGATATTACATAAACTGTCACTGCCCCATGCTCTGGAGCTTACGGATGCCTGGAACTCAAGTGTAGCATCACATAAAAATATTTTAAACACTCATGTGAACCACAACCCAGGGAATCAAATACTCCCAAGCAACCTTAAAATATAAATAAATATAAACAACTCAGGACAGGGCCCAGATATACCAGCCAAGCATTCATTTTGACACACTTCATTATAGTCTGAGGCAATATACCTGAAATATAATTTGATAGCTTCAATGGCTCCCTGCAGAGGAAGAAGCTGATTAAAAGAGCTGGATAACTCCCAACTTTGTGTCCCATTTAAAATACATCCAGAAGTCACTTCCCTAAGCAGTAGGGGCATTTTTATAGTGTCCTTCCTTGGAACTCTTGAAAGGACCAAGAGGAAGTTACATGCTTGCATGAGGCTAGTCCTAAAGACATATAAACACACATCCCTGTAATAGTGGTGACAAAAGAGGGGACAAGTGTTGTCATGTGGGACGTAAAGACTATTGTACCAACATAGGTCAAGTCTGCAGAAGAAGAGGGATGCACCCCAAGACCTTTGAACTCCACAGCCAATGGAATGGAGTGGTTTTCACCCCAGGATGCTTTCCAAGACATCAACTGGCTGCAACCCAGAGCAACTGAGTCAGAATCTCTAAGGAGGGACCCCTAGTATTTTTCAAAAGCTCTCCCAGTGATTCAGCTTTGCACCCAAGGTTGAGAAACTCAGGTTCAAAGAATCTGAGACTTCGGTAATATTTTCTAGACTTAAGCAAAATCAAAACAATCATTTCCTTGCTTCCTCCAACAAAATGGAGGCTAACACTGCAGTTGCAACTACAAATTTACTTTCTCCATATTAATATTGTTCAAATCCCTCAGGGAAGAGAAAATAATAGGTAACTTTTAGTAAGAGCTTATTATACAGCAGGCATAGTGCTAAGCAATTTCCATGCTTTATCTCAGTAAATCCTTACAACAACCCTAAGAGGTAAGCATTCCTACTATCCCTATTTTATAAATGAATGAGCAGAGTCCCAAAGAGGTTAAATAATTTGTCCACATTCACAGCTTCGGCAAAAGGCAGAGCCTGGGTCATGCCCACATCTGCAAGTTGCGTGGCTCTATATTTTACCAGTGGTTTTGTTGGCAGCCAGTCTTTGAAATGTGAAGTTATCACTTTTAAAGAAAGAGCAGCAATATATTTCACATATCTGGTTGTCAGTTCTGGTGAGGAAAATTCAGGAACCTCTCAAACTCTTCCATCAACTCAGTGCGTGGCTGCCAAGGATTTAGACACCTCTCTTTCAATGTAGTGTTGTTAGAGTCAGACAACCTTAGATAAAAACACACAATCCTCTTATTCCAGCCATGATACTTTGGGTAATTATTTATCTTATTATGAAACTCAGTTGCGTGATCTGTAAAATGGGGATAATACCTACCCTCCCAGTGTTATCAGGATTAAAAGTAATTACATTTATGAAAGCTCCTGGCATGAGTTAGGGATTACCACATAATAATCTCTTCAACCGCAAGTGTGTGTCAGAGGCACGGAGACTGCAGAGGCACGGAGATTTGACACGGAGATGTCAAATCGCATCTTTCTTATCTCTGGCACCACCTGATAATTATAGAGTGAGTCTCTTTTTTCAAAGTGCTTTTCCATCGATTATCTCAACTTAACCAGTTTATATCGAACACTAGTTGCAACAGCTGCATGTTATTTTTTTTTATTCTTAGACCCCCAAAGGGGATCAATGGTGCCCCATGATGGTAAGGTTTTTAATGGATGCAAATTTGCAAGGCATGATGCATTTATTAATCCCTCATTGGAGTAAACTGTAACAAAGCCAGCAGGAGCAATCATTAATTTACATTAATAGCTTTCAGTGTCGTATACCCCAGTGCCTGACATGAAACAGTAATCTGAAACCAAACTATGACTGTGTCCTACATGAGTTAATATATCGCAGCCCTCTAGACCCAGTGCTCATGCATTTCAACAAGGGGAAGATGTGTTAATGCATCCCAATGCACACAGGAAAATATTCAGACTCCTTACCATACCCTTCAAAGTTTCATCCTCTCCAGAGCCATCTCACATCATTTATACTGTCTTCTTCAGCCAAGTCAACTTTTGCGTTCATTTCTACCTCAGGACCTTTGCATATGTTGATAACACTGCCTGGAACATCCCACCTGCTCTTTACATGCTTGGATCTTTTTAGTCCTGCATGTTTCAGATCAAATCTTACCTGGTCAGAAAAGTCTTTGTGCTTATCTAAGATACCCTCCCTAGCAGCTCATCATCATTTTACCCTATTTCCTTCAACAGCATTTAAACAGTTCAATTTTATCTTATTTATAGTTATGAATTTCATATTCTGATTATCCCACAAATATAAGTCCTAGAATGCACTGTTCATTACTGTATATCTAGTGTTTATAACTATACCTGGGGCATAGCTCTCCATAGCTGAGTGGAAGAATGAATAGCTGAGTGGGGCATAGCTAAGTGGGAGAATGAATGAACCACCTTAACATGGGCATCTTCTCTCAAAGTCCCAAAATGTTTTTCACAAGAGCCAAATGCTTTTGATGATCCCTAAGAGTTAACATTTTGGCTGTGTCCTCAGACTTTTTTTTTTCCTACTCAGCACTCTTCCTCTCATCCACCTCCACAACTCCTACCACCTCTACACATGAGTGCCAAATTTATGCCTCAAAGAGGCTTTATTTGTTGAGATGGGAGACATGTGTATTTGTAAGGGAACCAAAAACCTGTAGCATGACTCAATAAGAAGGTCATCGTCATTAAAGAAGAAGGACAATTCCAAGTATACAGTGGAGGCCTACACTTGGATTTGTGTCTATTTTAGCTCCCCATAGTTCCATGTCTGGGTCCTAGGAAAGAGAAGGGGTGCTCTGAAATTAAATAGGAAGGGAAGATTCACTAGGATTTTGGGGTATAATGGTCTCAACTCCAAAATGATTTTTTTTTTTTTTTTTTTTTAGATGGGGCTTCTTTAGTCCTCTATCAAGCAAAAAAACAAAAACAAAAAACAAAAAAAAACCTCCAGCAGACTAAGGCCTTATTTTCATTAAGCATCTCACCCCAAACAATAAAACGTTTCTTGATGATGTCCTGTATTCACCCTTTCATCCAAAACATATGCCCTTCACACCTTCCTTTGTTCCTAGCCAGTCTTTTCTTTTTCAAAGTTTTTGTTGATAAACTTCTATTAAATCAATCAGCTTCTTACTCTAATCTTGCCTTCAGTTTTTGTCTGATACAATAAACACATGGCAGAGATATTTTTTTTCCTCCTTTTCTTAAAACAAGAAACGATTTCTAGGTGAAAGATAACAGTAAGATCTAGCATTCACTGAATATATACTAAATACCAGGCACTGTACTAGACACTTTGCTTTCATTATGAAATGTACGCCATATGATGCTGAGGAAGGAGGTTCAGAGGAGGGATTAAGTCTGCCTAATGCCACACAAGAATCTGTGATGTAGTCCTATCTCCGATATGGATAGCTGTGCTGCCAAAACCTACTGTCTTCCTCACCACACTAAAAAGTTCATTAGCAGCTATTAATTCACTAGAGAACTTCATGAACACGACTGATGATCAGCAACATTATCTAGGATGTAGGAGCATGACTTCACTATGTTGTTTAGTGCTGTTTAGTTTTTCTTTCTGAGAAAGAGCATGAGGCTAACAGGCAACTCCTAGCTGGACTGAATGGAGATGTGCACTCATGGAAAATATCACGGTACCTTTGATAGCCTTGCCCTTTCTGGATACTCTGCCTGGCTCCTGTTTACCAATTAGCTGAACAGCGCTGTATTGCAACAAGGCATAAATGGAGTAATGAATTGAGATGCAGGTTTCATAAAAGTGATTAACTGCTAAATTCCAGTTCAGCTAACAGTTCAATTATCCTATTTTGCATCTCAGCCTTCCATCCACTTCTGCATTCACAGAGCCCCAATCACTGAGGCACCTACATCCTTCGCATTACCATTAATTAAGCCATCGCTCTTTCCCAGGAATCTGTCCACCCTCACTCATGAGCTGGGTTTGCAAAGGAGCACAGGAAGAGAGAAACAGCTGCAATCGTGCTGGAATAGGGGGCTGACCCAAAGTGGATTTAACAACCCTGCACATATCACCATCACCTTCATGTGAGAACACAAATGTAGACAAATGCCAGGTAGCACTTCTCTGAAGAAAACGAGCAGTAGGAAGTACCAGAGGAGGAGCAGAGACCTTAGCTTAGGTTCTCATATGTCCACCACATATGAGGAGCTAATAAGCTCCTGTGCAATTCAAGCCCCCAGAAGTAAGCAATGATTAACCAGGTGATCATTCAGGACAGTACTCCCTATTTGGGCTTATTTGACTATTGGGTACTATTTGACTTATAATGTCAAGAAGACAATCATAACTCCCTCAACCCCATCTCCACACTCCTATCCCAGCACACCTAGAACTCTTTATTTCCTGTACCGATCAGGGTTCTTAGATACAAATGACAATAACTGCCAGAGATTTGGTTATTCAGTAAAGGAGCTCTTCAGAAGGATATTAAACTGTCCACCAAATTGCTATGGAAGCCGAAGAACAAGACCAGCCACTGAGATAAAGAGGTGCTGTACACATACAATGGAATATTACTCAGCCATAAAAAAGAATGCGATCTTGCCATTTGGGATAATATGAATGGAACTACAGAGTACAATGCTAAATGAAATAAACCACCAGAAAAAGACAAATACTGTATGATTTCACTCAGATGTGGAACTCAAGAAACAAAACAAATGAACAAGTAAGGGGAAAAAAAAGATACCAAAAAAAACCGCAGACTCTTGGAAACAGAGAACAAACTGGTGGTTACTCGAGGGAAGGTAGGTAGGGGAATGGGTTAAATAGGATAAAGGGTATTAAGAGTACACTTATGGTGAGCAATGAGAAATTTATAGAATTCCTGAATCATTACACCTGAAATATAACACTGATGTTAATTATATCTGAATAAAAAAAGAGAGAGAGAAGACCAGCCACTTACAGCCAGATGATACCACAGAACAGTTGGATTTGGACCACATGGCCCTCTTCAGAGGGTACTGACTAGCTGGTGCTATCATAAGAACAGTTTCCAAGCTCTCCCTCCAGAACCAGTGTCCCAGGAGGAAGCATTAAATTGGCCCTACACTTACGTGCCAACACAGAGCTGCCAAGAGAGAGGAGGGGACATCAAAATAAAGTTTCTGCACAGCAAAGGAAACAATCAACAAAACTAAAAGGCAACCTATGGAATGGGAGAAGATATTTGCAAAGGATATATCCAATGAAGGGTTAGTATGCAAAACATATAAAGAACTTACACAAATCAACACCTGAAAAACATATAATCCAATTAAAAAATGGGCAGTAGACACGAACATTTTTTCAAAGACAGACAGATGGCCAACAGACACATGAAAAGATGCTCAACATTATTCATCATCAGGGAAACGCAAATCAAAACTATACTGAGATATCACCTCACTCCTGTCAGAACAGCCAAAATAAAAAACACAAGTAACACCAAGTTTTGGAGAGGATGTGGAGAAAAAGGAACCCTTGTATACTATTGGTGGGAATGCAAACTGGTGCAGCTACTGTGGAAAACAGCATGCAGGATCCTCAAAAAGTTAAAAATAGAACTACCCTATGATCCAGGAATCACACTACTGGGTATTTACCCCAAAATACAAAAACATTGGGGTGCCTGTCTGGCTCAGTCAGTAGAGCGTGCAACTCTTGATCTCAGGGTTGTAAATTTGAGCCTCACATTCCATTGGGTATAGAGATTACTTAAAAATAAAATGGTTAAAAAAATACAAAAATACTAATTCAAAGGGATACATGCACCCCTATGTTTATTGCAGCATTTTTTACAATAGTCAAATAATGGAAGCAGTCCAACTATTCGTGAATGAATAAGGAAAATGTGGTGTGTATGTGTATGTATGTGTGTGTATACACACACACACACACACACACACAAATACCAGGTACCATTACACATACACGCACACACACACAGAGGAATATTATTCAGCCATAAAAAGAACGAAATCTTACCATTTGCAATGATGTGAATGGATCTAGAGAGTGTTATGCTAAGCAAATAAGTGAAAGACAAATACCTTATGATTTTACTCATATATGGAATTTAAAAAAACAAACAAATGAGCAAAGGAAAGAGAGAGAGAAAGAGAGAAACCAAGAAAGAGATTCTTAACTATAGAAAACAAATTGATGGTTACAGAGGGGAGGTGGGTGCAGGGAAGGGTGAAATAGGTGATAGAGATTAAAGAGTGCACTTGTAATGAACACTGGATGATATATGGAATTGCTCAGTCACTATATTGTACGCTTGAAACTAATATAACACTGTATGTTAACTTTACTGGAATTAAAATTAAAAAATAGATTCCAGATGTTAAGAGATCATATGGTATTTGTCTTTCTCTGACTTATTTCACTTAGTGTAATACCCTCGAGGTCTAACCACATTGTCGCAAATGGCAAGGTTTTGTTCTTTTTTATGGCTGCATAGTATTCCTGTGTGTATGTGTGCATACACCACATTTTCTTTATCCATTTATCCATTAATGGACACTGTAGACTTATTGCGGCAATCACTTTGCAATACGTGCATATACTGAATCATTATGTTGTATACCTGAGACTACCATATGTCAATTATACCTCAATAAAAAGAAAATAAAAATTTAAAATATAAAAAATTATTATTTTTTAAAATCATAATACTAACATTTACTGAACATTACCATGTGTCTAATAATAGGCACTTTCACGCACAATCTCATTTGATCATCACAAGAACCCTGTGAGTTGGTATTCTTATCTGAATTTTACATATCAGGAAATGGAATCTCCAAGAGGTTGAGTGGCTTGCTCAAGGCCAAATAACTGGTAAGAGGGAGACTCAGGATTTTAACTCAGGCCGTCTGGATCCAGCATCCCCTTAACTCTTACGTGCTCCCTAAGTTATAGGTGAAATATGAATAATGTATGTATGGTGACAGATACACAATTGTTCAATAAATATAATTTTAATAAATAAAAGATGGCTGGATGGCTAGATAAGTGGATGGATGGATGGAGAGATGGACGGTTGGACGGACGGACGAACGGATAGACGGGTTAGAAAGGTGAACAGAAGGTATGATGCCTTAATCCTTTAAATGATCTCCATCCTGGCTTGCTCTGTAGACAAGGCTTAGCCCACAGAGCCTCTAGGCACAGAAGATGTTGTTCCCAGAAACAGGGGTATGTCTCCTAAAACCGCATTCAACAAGAGCTCTGTACTCCCTTCTTTACTTCCAAGCAATGTCTGCAACTTCCAGGAGCTGCTAGAAGAGAAGTGAAAAGGAGGCAGAGAGTTTCCACATGCACCATCCCCAAGGAGAGAGGACATCTGGAACAGATGCCATTAATCATCCATCTCTCCCTGACAGATGGGCTGCAGCACAGTCTTGGAAATCCATAGGCTGGGCCCCACAGCGACACAGGCTGTGAGATGACACACGGATGCCATCCAAGAAGGCTCAGTGTTGAGGTTCGATTGCCATGTTTAAACATAAACAGCTCGTTTTTCCCGTGCCTTGTTTTCTGTGTTTCCATTATCTGGCAAAGTTGGGTCCAATTGAGAAGGAGGCAGCTGTGTTTGGGAGCAATTGTCTTCTTCCCATTGGGCACGTGAGCTGAGTTCTCTATTGTCCACATCTGTGGCCGCCTGGCTGAAAACCCAAAGAGATGCTTCTATCTTTTTCAGCACAAACGCGTTCAGCCCAAAGCCCAGAAACAACTCTGTGGTAAATGGCCTCTTACAAACAGAACCTCCTGGGCTGTTCATCCCTCTCCTCCTTCCTTACCCAAAAATGTGATATTTTCAAATACCTGTGCCATATACCAAATACCTGTGCCAAATGCCTTCAAATACCTGTGCCATAACCTGCCACACACTGTATCTTTGAATCTGCACAAAAAATGTTTTACCATAGGGATGGAGAAATGGCATCCCTGAAATTACAAAGATTTATAAAAGTCACCAAACAAGATCTGACTCTGAAGTTGATGTTTGTGCCACTATATGATGTTCCGTGCACACTAGGAGACGCTTCCAGTTCTCAGCAAGCAGAACCTGAGTGTTGCCAGAAAGCCCCCCTTCTACCTTCACTTTCTAAATCCCTTCATCAACATTTTTTAATAAAACCCCAAGAAGAACCAGAATCTTATGGAAGAGAGGTATCTTCTGGAGTCAAACCTGAGACTGAATCCTGGATCCATCACTATTCAGTTTTACCTGGATATGGTACCTCCTATCACTAAAGCTCAGTTCCCCCATTTGCAAAATATACATGAGTATTATATCCATTTTAGAGGAAAGTGGAGATTACATGAGAGAGAAATCATGTTCATCCTTTGAGTCTTAGCATAAATATCAGTTACTCAGAAACACCTTCCCTGCCCCCTAAATCAGGTTAAATCCAGCTGCTTTTCACTATGAAGATTTTCACCATACCCTATGCTCCTCCTTGTATAACATCTATTACGCTTGTAATTCCTTCTTAACTACATGCCCCCCTTGTAGACTCTAAGAACTATGATAATTGAATATATCTTCCTTGTCTTCCACTCTATAACCACCTTCTAGGACAGCACTGGACACATAATAGATAAGCAAGGAATAATTATTGAATTGCAATGGATAATGTTTACAAAGCAACTACCACAATCCCTGGCACACAGTAGGTCTTCAGAAGGCATTAGTTCCTTCTCCTTTCCCCCTGGATGTACTGAGATACATGGGGTTTCCTTATCCCCTCTTCTTTACTGCAACCAGGCTTGATGTTAAAGAGAAAAGTTGTAGGCTGAAGCAGGTAACACAAGCCGAATGCTGAACACGGCCGTGCTAACAAGCCTTCAGCAACACAAAAAAGGGCTGCAAGCCTAGAATATGGCCAGGGATGATCATGACATACTCTGTAATGTTTATGTATATAAAGTAGAAGAGTGAGGGGTAGAGACAGATGGTTGACAGGATGGCACAGGAGGTAGCTAAAGAGAAAGCAAAGAAATCCAAGTCAAAAATGGGATGGGGTTAAAAGGGTGGGGTGGGGAACTGCAGCTGTGGCCTTCCACCCAAAGGTAGACATAAACTTTGCCCAATCAGAAGAGCTGCCTCACAGACCCCCTTCCATTTGATGGAACACCTAGTTCTGGCCTGCATGACAGCAACGCCAATATTTAAATGCCAAGTGGTGGCCTCCTTGGGGCTGGAACATGGAAATTCACTGTGAACTGACCTTTGCTAGGAGCCAGGGAGAGGAGAGGACAGGCAAGGGAGCAGTTCTAGACCGAGTCTCCAGGACAGATTTACTCAACCTAGGGCACCTTCTCTTACTGATTCCCGACCTTGATACGGACCCTGTCACCCTTGAAGCCGTTTTGTGCCTGGCTTCTGAGTGCCAGGCACATGCTTCCTTCTGACCCTGTAATGTGAGCTGTTTCTTGTTGACTGGCTCCGTCCTTGCCCCTTCTCTGTGACTCCTACTTGAATAATGAGCTCTAAATATATTTTCTTGTTCTAAACCATTTTTCTTTTCTAATGCTAAATTATAAGGCTTGTGTATGTCAGCAGGAAAACGTGCCCTGCTTTTCCAAAGGATGCAGAGATGCTCTAGACATTCTTCCAAACTGCTGGGAGGAGGTGGGGGCATTTCCACTGTCTTACCAGCCCTGGAGTAGACGCTTGTCCATGGGCAGCACATCTCCTGGCAATTACTGGCTCAACCCCAAGCTCCCCAATTATTTCTGAAAAAGTTCAGGATGAAGAAAGACCTGCTACTAATTATTTAAAATAAAAACCGAGACACACATACAGCGAAGGACCTCTACTCATACCTCCTTTATTTCTACATCTGGCCAGGACCATCAGTTATCATTGAATTTTGCTGGGCTTCTTGTAAGTCCCAGAAATTACAAGTGAACCAACAACAGCTAGAGTTTTCTCCTCTTGACATCATTATCTCCAGCTAATGGAGGTAGTGGTTATAGGAAAAAAGAATCAGAGATGGATGATTCTGAGTCTCTCACTGCTGTGCCCTTTCCTAGGAAAATAGGACTTATTCTGAGCCCTGTCTGACTGTTTTTGTTTGAATCAGGTGAAATACCAGTCTTATAGGGAACATGACACACTTTTTTTTTTAATTAATTGTATTTTAATTTTTCAGTGTTCCAAGATGGAACATGACACACTTAACCATTATCTACAAGTTAGGCCCTTTGTAGAGAGAAGTTCCTGTCCATTAAGAAAGAGATGTGCCTAAAGCCATATTTAAGAGAGTTTCAGCATAACAGACCTAGAAAACAGCACATGCAAAGGCCCAGTGGCATGTCCAGGAATAGCAGGAAATAATGAAGTAAAATACAGACAACATCAAGCATAAAGTCAGGAGCCCTCCTGGTACTTGCCATCTGAATAACCGTGGGCAAGTGTCTTGGTCTCTGCAACGGAGTCTCCTCATTGGATGGGTTGGGGTCTCCCTAGACAGTCTCAAGGGCAATTCAAAGGCTCATGTACGTTAATATAAGAAATCAAGGTACCAGCATTAGAATTCTTGTATCCCCATGGTTCTATTCTCTGCCTCTGGGCTGATATGAATACACCCAAAACAAATCAGGAAACATAATCCTCTAATCAGAAACCTGAGAAAATCCAGGGAAGTGGCAACTCTTTTATTCCAATTCTCAAAAATGCAAATCTCTCTACCCATTTAACCGGGTTATCCAAAGAACAGAGGATAGGATTTTATTATTCATCACTTTGAGAGAAAATTGACTAAATGTGTGACTTTACCTAGAAAAAGGCTATGGCTGTAATTTAAATCTGAATATACTGCCAGGCTGGTGGATGGTATCATTTAACTCTCCCTCCAACCCACCCCCATCCCCCTGCCCCACATACTCCAACTTGTGTGGAGATATTGAAAAAAATTAAATAGCAATTTTAAATTATAAAAGACAAGGGGCCTTATATTCACCGATGGTCTCCTCTCTATGGGCAGCTCTGAATTAGCAAAAGCATAGAGTCCTAAAAATAACAGGGCAAGAGAGAGACACTCTTTCACAAGGGTTTGCATGAGCACTTTGATCACTTGCCCATCAAACTGTGCATTTCTGTATAGGAAACGAAGAACAGCTTGTCTCCACAGTCTATTATAATTACCACTAAATGCTCCAGAAACTTGGCAGTTTTGAATTTCATAACACCCATGACTGACATTCCTAATTAATACTATTGTTTTTCTCCTCTGGCTGAATTTCCTGAATGCCAACATGCATCGCATACACTAAAAACAGACATTAAAGAAAATAACATCAGTGTTAATCTCCAGCACAAATATATCAAATGCCTCAGTGAAGTGTATAGAAAAGAGCTGGATTCCTATAAATAATGGAGCATCCCTGCCTGATCATCTTTATCCTCCTACGCTAATAAGATGATAATCTTTCTCCTCCTGTGTCCTTGCTCTCAGATTTCAGAACAGCTTTTGGTGAAGTGCACTCCCAGCTCTTTTCTTCTCTTGCTTTGCTTTTAAGTTGCAGATTGAAACTTTCAAAGAAAACCTTCTAGCTTAAGTTAGAAAAAGCATCCACTGGGCACTCTATAAATAGGGAATCCACAGAAGACAGCAAGATGGTCTAATTTGTGCTTTCTAATGGATGCTTCTCTGGTTTGCGTGGGGCTAAGAGCATCCAGCATTTGCTGATGTCCTCGTTTACTATGTTAGATGGTTTAGAGCAGGGAATTCAGCATCAGGGGGCTCTATGTTTTTAATCCTGCCTCTGCTATCTAGCAGGACCATTTCCATAAGCTCTCTGAGCCTCAGTTTTCTCATCTGTAACGGGGAGACAATAATAGTACCCATCTCACAGGGCTGTTGTGAGAATCGAATGAAAAAATATTTAGCAAAGATCCTGGCACATAAGAAGTACTAATTCAATGTAGTTATTAGGTTTACCATGAATACATACCCATGTCTAATAATATACCAGGTACATAAGAGAAACTCAATAAACTCATATGGTTGAACTGATAAGAATGACATCCCTGTAACGTGTCCAGGACTTTCAACTGCATTTGAATAAAAAAGGACGTTGTGTGAGTTGAGGATCCACACTGTAATGAGGGATAGCTACTTCTTCCCCAGATGCCCAGGACCTCTGACAGTATCAAAAAGCAGAAATTTGAAGATGAAAATTAGGCCTTGTGGCTTCAAAGACATATGCATATATGATTCTCCATGTTCTATGTCTCATCCCATAATCGCTAGTTTCATTGGTGTTGCTTTTGATCTTGATGAGTTCCCTATGGACATGGACTATAGAATAATTTTACCCACTCAGCATTCCTATCTTGCTTCCTCTAGTTTTTCATTTTAATTCAAAATGGGTAAATACATACTGTGTTTATTATGGTAAAATACAACAACATAAAATTGACCATTAGTGACCTTTAGTGCTCTCACAATGTTGTGTGGCCCTCATCACCATCTAGTTCCAGGACATTTTCATTGCCCCAAAATGAACCTTCACCTATTTTCACCCACCCCCCTACCTCCCCTCTGACAACCACCAGTTTGTTCCCTATATTTAAGAGTCTGGTTTTTTGTTGGGTCTCTTTTTTCCTTTCTTCATTTTGTTTCTTAAATTCCACCTATGAGTGAAATCATATGGTATCTGTCTTTCTCTGACTGAATTCACTGATACCCTCTAGATCTATCCATGTTGCAAATGGCAAGATTTCACTAAAGTACACTTATCATGATGAACACTGAGTAATGTATAGAATTGTTGAATCATTATGGTGTACACTGAAACGAATATGACACTATATGTTAATTATACTTGAATTTTTTTTTTTTTTAAAGGAAATGTCACATCCATTAAGCAGTCCCTTCCCAAGCCCTAAAAACCATATATCTGCTTTGCATCTATGAATTTGCCTATCTGGATATTTGACATAAGTGGAATTCAGACAATATTTGACCTTTTGTGTCTGGCTTCTTTCATTCAAGTATGTTCTCAAGGTTCATTCACCTTGTAGCATGTATCAGTACTTCATTACTTTTTCTTTTTCTAAAGAAGGGGGAAGGGGCAGAGAGAGAATCTTAAGCAGGCTCTACACCTAGTGCATAGCCTGACACAGGACTCCATCTCACAACCTTGAGATCATGACCTGAACCAAAATCAAGAGTCAGACACTTAAACAACTGAGCTACCCAGGCACCCCAAAACTTCATCCCTTTTTATGGTTGAATAATATTCCACTGTATGGTTAGGTCACATTTTGTTTATCAATCAGCTGATGGACATTTGGTTTTATGAGTAGTGTTGCTATAAACATTCATGTACACGTCTTTTTGTGGACCTATGAACTTGGATATGTAATTGCTAGGTCATATGGTAATTCCATGTTTAACTTCTTCTAGTTTTGATACCCTAAGTTTCTACTCAAGAGTCATCCCTTCCTTGTGCTCTTTCCCTATGGTTTGACCTCAGGCAGTCAGCTTATTGCACCCTCTTTGATAGGTCCGACTTAGGGATGGATATGTGACCCAGGCTAACTCAAGGAACATAAGCAACAGTGGATTTTGCAGAAATTCAGCCGCTAGACGAGCAAATATGGTAAAACAGAAGCTGCCGGTGGCCATAATTCCACTGAGAGCAGAGAGCCTGTCTGAGAATGAAGGCAAAACACAGGAGAGAATTTGAGACCAATTCTTTGAGGCATCATTGAAGGATTCAGATCTATCACGCCTAATAGGAAAAAAAAACACACCCTCTGGAATTTTTAGCTTTGTGAAATATCATCTTGTCTTTGTTTAACTTAGTTTTGGGTTGCGAATTTTTTGTTGGTATTCAACTATTGTATATGGGTGCTCAGGCAATACTAATGGATTGAGTGCATGGGTAAGGATTGTTCCCTTTTAAATTTTGTAACATGTCATGAATACTACATATGTAGCTATGATGCTTAATTTTACATTTCGACTTGACTGGGTGAAAGGGCACCCAGATATTTGGTTAAACATTATTCTGGGCGTGTCTGTGCAGGTGTTTCTCAGTGAGATTAACATTTCAATTAGTAGACTAAGTATAGCACATTGCCTTCCCCAGTGTGGGTGGGATTCACCCAACCCACTGTAGACCTGAAGAGAACAAATAGGCTGAGTAAGGGGGATTATGAGGTACAAACTTCCAGTTATAAAATAAGTTAAGTCACAGAGATGAAAACTACAGCATAGAAAATGTAGTCAATAGTATTGAAATAACATCACATGGTGACTACACTTATCATGGTTAGCAATGAGGAATGTGTGGAATTGTTGAATCAGTATGCTGTACACCTGAAACTAATGTAACAGTGTATGTTAATTGTACTTTGATTTTTAAAAAAGGCTGAGTCAGGGAGAATATGCTCTCTCTTCCCAACTGTCTTTAAGCTGGGACACTGGTCTTCTCTATTCTCCTGACTTTGGAATCAGACTAGAACTTATACCATCAGCTCTCCTCGTTCTCAGGTGGTTGGACTCAGATTAGATCTATACCATTGACTCTCCTGGATCTCCAGTTCGTCAAATGCAGATCTTGGGACTTGTCAGCCTCTATAATCACATGAGCCAATTCTTTATAATAAATGTGTGTGTGTGTATATATATGTATATGTGTATATATATATATATATATGTATACACACACACACACATATATATGTATATGTAAATATATATAATCTTATTTCTATCCTATAGTTTCTGTTTCTGTGGAGAATCCTAATAACACTATCTAATTATGGTAATGCTTCCCCTACCCAAAGCATGGGCAACCAGCCCCAGAGCAATTGAGTGAGATAACAAGCTAGGGAGAATCTAACACCAAAGGGGTCAAAAGTGTGCTCCATCTGCTACCAATCCAGTGATTTCAGACCTCACAGACACATTTCCCAGATAATGGTGAACTACCTCATGTGTAAAAACAGGCATATAAAACAGGAGTGGGAGGGAAGAGAGGAGGAGCATGCTGTCAAAAGCATTGTCACACACGAAGTAAGAAAACTGCCATCTTTCTGACAGTGAAGAGGGGAGGAAGAGGGTGCTGGTTCAGTTAAATGAGGAGTTACGCATAGCTACCTACCTGTCACTTCCCCAGAGCCCTTGGAGGCTACAGTTTTATCTCAAGAGGAAAATGATCCAACCTAGATCCAGCCTGTTTATGTTCCCAGATAAGGGATTGCAGAGAAGCCTGAAAATGTACGATTGTGTCACTGATTACTCCAGAAGTACTTTCCAGCAGCCCCAGTGGTTATTAGAACCACCTCTGGTGCTTTATGCTACCTATCAAGCCTTATGTTCAAAGTGCTGTTCTTTCTCATAGATCTCTAAAGCTCTGTGTTAAGCTTTGGAAAAAGATACGATTTTTGCTTCAAGGTTTATTCAGCTTAGCCAAGACCTCAGAGATGACCTTAATTTTATATTTTTCTGAGTCCTTTTTAAAAGTCCTTTTTAAAAAGTATACTGGTTGATGATGTGGGTTGCTAGAATTCTCCCCACCCCCGCCTGGTGGACAAAGTGCTGTAGCTCTAGAAATGTCTCATTATGAAGCCAAGGCAACCACTGTCATCCCCTGAAAGTGGTCCAGAGGCAGATCCCTCAGACTCTGCAGAGATGTCCTTGCCACAGGTAGTTTTATTACATAAGTTCAGCCCCATTTCACTGCCCCTTGACTCATCTGGAGAAGTGATGAAGGGGTTATTTCTTTTTCTTCTTGCTACTTTGTAATTTCTGTCTTGGTGCTAAAGCTAAACAAGAAAATAATATTAAGAGCTTTTCCAAAGAAACACCAACTAGAGAAGATAAATTAAAAGAAAGCCATACATGAAGCAGAAAATAAGAAAACCTACAGAGCATTTGATCAACCCAAATAATACAAACAGGCAACATGCAATCTTCAAGTACACATTTTTAAATTTGTGAATCAGACCACAAAGAAAATCTCAAGATTTTGTTTAAGTTGATAGTTACTGAACTACAATTACTCCTTCAATCCTGTAAAATTAGAAATAAAGAACCCAAATGCCCCCCAAATTACAGGTAGACTTAATAATTTAAAAATCATACTAAAAGTGAAAATCAAAATGGAAATTGCAAACTACATAGAACTTAATGACAAGGGTTTGCAGGGCAAATGTGAGGGGATACAGCCAAAGTAGTTCTCAGAGGAAAATGTATAGCCCTAAATGTATGTATCAGAAAATAAGCAACAGGAAGTAACTAAGCTCAGCTTTCTTTCAACTTAAGAATGTTTCAGTGGGTGGGGGTGGGTGTAAAATAAACGCAAAGAAAATATGATAATTATGAAAGTTAAAAGTAACTTAATGAAACAAACAAAAAGAAACGAGAACCACAAACACAGTGGGGTCCATCAATAAACCAAATGCCTTTACTTTGTAAATGTCACAATGATTTGTCCTGAAATTAGGTGGAGGCCCAGGTATCTTTCTTTACCAACCTCAATTTAGCTTGGGGTGGAGTTGGAACAGCCTTTCAAAGAACAAGCCAGACCCCCAGGGCCACACATTTGTAGGCTTTTCCCCATGTTATTTGTGTGTGTCTGATAAGGAGACAGAATGAAACACTGATGGGGGTCCACAGAGCTGAGAGAGGTTAAGTCCATGTAAACCCAGCTGTGGTGAAACCACGACCAGTCCAAGTGAGATTAGTGAAGGATCCTAGGTTAGCTCACAAGCATCACATCTCGGCCACCCTGGTATTTTCAAGTAACAATTTCTCTTTGACTCTTTAAAACAGGAGAAATAAGGACCTACTCTGTTCAGAAAAAATTAAAAAGAGGGAGGGGAGATGTAGGTTATAATTCCTCCTTCAGGTTCCCAGCTACATCACTTCCTCAGCTATCTAAAGTAGACATCCCCGCCCCAGCCCCAGGCCCCTCCTTATCACAGCACTTGCTTCCTTCTGTGGAATTCATCACAGTGTAGAAGTATCTTGTTTACTTATGACTTTAAATGACATATTGTCCCCATCTGTCCCTATGGACATTCCATCCCTATGGAATGTAGGCTCCAAAGGGACAGATCGGGTCTGTCTTGTCCACTGTTCTCTTCCCCCAACTCTCATATGATACCTGAGAGATCCACAGAATATTATTAATGAAACGATTGCAGTAATATGCCTTGTCACAGGAACACTATACAGTATTACTGAAGCCTCTCCTGAACTCAGTTTACTATGCCAAGGGATTGCAAGGTCTTTGCTTAGTTTCATGAGCACCCACAAAGAAGAAATGAAAAGGGAAATGAAATAATAAGGGTCATTTGGGCACTTATTTCATACACTGGGAACTTAATCAGACACTGGTACCTTCAAAGAGTTTCCCTTGCCTACCTCTCCAGCTGGCGTCCCTCTTAATGGGCTTCCTCCCCACATCGGATGCCCAGTCAGGCTCCAAAAGGCTCCAGTCAATCAGCCCTGGCCCCACAAGCCTCCCTCAGGTGCATCCTTTTCTCTGCCATTAGACATGTGAAGAAGCTGACATGTCTGGAAGATTTCTCTTGTAGAATCTGACAGGCTTGAGTGGGAGGCAGTTTTGACGGCTAGGGCCTGATTATCCCATTCACCCTTTGACATTTCCTCGGCTCTGCTACTCTCTCGACACACTCGTGCCAACAACTGCTTTCAGCAGATGCCTCTGGGAAGCCAAGGCCTGCTGACACCAGCCCCCACTTCTGTGGGCTCTGAGGGCATTGTGTGGCTCTGTCCAGCTTCAGCAGGCATGTGGACATGAGGTCTCTGAAAGAGTCAGGCCCAGGACAAGTGTGAAGTCCCAAGAGGCTAGAGCAGACCTCTCTTTCCACCCATTCTGAGTTTTCTAGGCTCTAAGATTAGTGGCACTTGGGAAATACAGGAAAACAGCTAGAGAAAGTCTAGTCATGTACCAATTCATTTATTCACTCATTCATCCACTAAATATTTCCTGAGTGCCGATGATATACCAAACACCAAACCAGGAGCTGGGAATAGGACTGTGACCAAAGGCTCACTGCCCCCCAGGACACCCGTTGTTTGGGGAAAGAGCAAACACACCATCTCAAATATTTTGTCAACTGTAACTAATGCTAGAAATGGAAGGAAGAAGGTGGTGTGTGAGATAATAAGCAGGAACTACTTTTAGGGGTAGAAGTCAGAGACTGCCTGTCTGACGGGATGGATTTAAAGCCGAGAGTTGAGAAGATGGAGCCAGCTGCCTAGAGAGCAAGAAGGAGGGCGTTTAAGGCACAGAGGACAGTCTGCAGGTGCAAAGTTCTGAGATAGAGAACAGTTTGTTTGGGGAGATGAAAAGAAGGTCAAGGCAGCTAGAGCACAGTGATCAGGGAGAGAGCAGGCATGATGAGAGAGAGGAGGGATAGGACCAGAGTGTGCACGGCCTTGTGTGTTAGGAAGGGACTGTGGAACTATCTTTATTCTGAAGACAGTGAGAAATCAGAGAAGAATTCTCAACTAGAAGGATTATTACTCTTCTATGGGATTGAGGAATTAGGAAAAAGGAAAAGCAACTTGTAACATGAGGACCAAATGCCAGCATGTTCCAGCAATGGAAGTCCCATTTTCTGATATGTAAAGTGCATTTTCTGGGACAAAGACATAGATTCTTCACCTTGACTACAAGAATCCCTATTGGAGATTAACATCAAGATTACTGAGTCTTACAGGAGAATCTCTAGGAAGAATAACCAAAATCTGTTTTTTTTAAAGGCAATCACAACTTATTCCAGAAGACAGCGTAGCTCAAGAAACCCTGAGCCAAGAGATGCAGTTCCTTCAAAATATTGCTACTTAAAAGTCAGCCACTAAAACAAATGAAGCAGGAACAAAGCAGACAGATAGGACAGCCACGACAAGAGGCACAGGGAGAAGATAAAAGAAGGGCAGGCATCCAGGAGAGAAGGCAGCACACCATAAATATCTGTCTCATCAATGGGTAGGTCCCAGGTGGGCAAGGAATCCCACAACACCTAGAATGTCTTGAGCACTGACTGGTCCCTAAAAAGAAGGCTACTGCCCCATGTACACATATCTGCTTCACTTAGAACTAAACGCAGAAGAAGCTGGAGGAAGCTTTCCTACCAAGTTCCAACTACCAACTTTAGGACCCACAATTGCCTCTTGAATGTCTGTGATAGGGAAAGCCAAATGGCTAGGATAAACAAAGGCAAGAGGACCCAGAATATGGTGCTTTCCAACTGCTTTTACACTAGCTTTCTACAAAATGTTCCACATGGCTGCATCTCCTACAGCACCTAGCGTTCTGCCTTGAACTGAGTAGGGCCTTGGTAAGTGCTGACTACAATCCACACACGAACTGGCTATAGGAGACTAAAATTAAAAATTAAATTGCATCTTCCGAGCTCTCAATGGTGATTAACTTGACTAAACCCATTTTAATTGGCTATATACAGGGATTTTGAAATCTGTGCATTACTGACATTTGTGGCTGTATAATTCCCTATTTGGGGGCCTTTCCTGTGCATTTTAGGATGTTTAGTAGCATCCCTGATGTTACAGACTACATGTTTGTATCTCTTCACCCAAACAATTCACATGGTGAAAACTACTGCCCACCCCCACCATGGTGATGGTATTAGGAGGTAGGCTCTTCATGTGGTGATTAAGTCATGAGGATGGAGCCCTCATGAATGGGACTAATACACCTACAGAGCTCCCTCACCCGTTCTACCATGGGAGGACATAGGGGGAAGATGGCCATCTATGAACCAGGAAGCCGGCCCTCGCCACACACCAAATCTGCCAATGCCTTGATCTTGGACTTCCCAGAGTCCAGACTATAAGAAATATATTAGGTTATAGCAGCCCCAAAGTACTAAGACACCTGGCCCTTACTCACTAGATACCAGTAGCACATCCCCTTTCCCCCACTGTGATGACTAAAAATATCTCTAGACATTGCCAGAAGTCCTCTGTGTCTGTGTGCACACGCACATATGCATGGGGTACCATGCAAAGTCACTCCCCGTTGAAAACCACTGCAATAGATGATAATAACACTTACTAAGCATTTACTATGTCCCAGGCACTGTCTTAGCCACACAATAGTCATTTTTCTTTAATTCGTATAACACGATGGTGAGATAGGTGTTACAAACCTCATTTAACAGATGAGGAAACTGAGACAAAGGGGCAACAGCACAGCTCCGAATGCTGAGCCTACTTGCCTGTTCCAACCAGTACTAGCTCTCTTATCACCACACTTTCAGTGGCACTGGTGACTTACCACACAGAGTCAGAAGAATTCCCTACAATTCTTTACTTTTTATGTTTTAAATTTTCATTAACAAATTTTGAAAGGAAAAAAGCTGTCGGAAAAATAAAACTTTTAGGGTTTTACCCTAGGTCAGCAGTGCAGTCCTCAAAGTGTGGTCCGAGTCCCCAAGACTCTGTCGAGGGATTTGCCAAGTCAAAACTATTTCACAGCAATACTACGAGGTTTTCTGCCTTCTTTGTTCCCACCTCTCATGAGTGTACAGGGGAGTTTTCCAGAAATTGCAAAAGGTGTGATGGTATCACTGTGTAGCAGATAATGGAATATGCAGGCACACATTCCCGCATTTCCAAAAGTTTTCAGTTTCAATTTCTAACACAGACATAAGACACATGTACAAAAGCTCTTCAGTATGTTTACAACTATAAAGACACCTTGAAACCAAAAACATTGAGAACACTTGCTCTAGATTTAGAGAAACTCAAAGGTATGCTAGTCAAAAGGAATGTGTAAACCTCAATGGAATTAGTTTTTAAAGAGGGATTTAAAAGCATATTTGGGGAACAAGTGGGAAAATCTGAATATTCACTGTATTTTATTTTTTTTTATCTTTTATTTATTATTATTTCTTAAGTAGGTTTCACACCCAGTGTGGAGTCCAATGCAGTGTTTGAACTCACAACTCTGAGGATCAAGAGCTGGTCTGAAATCAAGAGTTGGATGCTTAACCTACTGACCCAGGCCTCTTAGTACTTACTGTATTTTAGATAACATTAGGGAATTATTGCTAATTACCTCCTGGGTGTGTAAAAGTTGTGATTAGGAACAGAATGTTCTTCGAAGATGCAGGCTGAAGGTTTTGGTGTTGATATCTGCAATGTACTATGGTCACATATATGTGAAACATGCCCACACACATACATGTGTGGACAAAGCAAAGTGGCAAAATGTTCACAGGCATTGGATCTGGGTGGTGAGTATGCAACGAATATTTTATGATTCATTCATTATATATTTTTAAATTCAATGCTTAATTATAAAGTTGGAAAAATGGATTTGATTTTGAGCGATGAAGAGACATGGAGAAGGAAAATAGGAGACTTTTTAGTTTCTCTCATCTAAATCTTACCAGGAAAATGGCAGGGGTAAAATGAGTGGATGACTGGATGGACATGCCATTGAGCCAGGGCTCCTAGCCATGTCAGAACAAAGCTTGGGGCTAATTCAACATGGCACTTACCTCCTCAACCTCATTTAGAGCCATTCTTAGAGAGACAGGACTCCCTCCTGGATGCGCTAACTAATCAGTTTCAATCTGCATACACAGCGGCAACTGAAGCCAGCTCAGAATCCTTCAGGCCCTATGTTGGGACTCTCATCCCCATCTACTCCTCTGTCTCAGAGTGCACTCATTCACCACTCAGCTGCTTTGGCTCACCTCTCAGGCGTAGTAGGCACCTTAAAGGATCATGACCCAATTTATGGATGTTAGTTTTATCAGCTTAGTTCTAAACTAGTTATTTTAAACACTCTACTTCTATGGAGAATACAAAAAAAAAAAAAAAAAAAAAAGAACCCTGCAGGGGGAAAAGTGTCAAAATTATCTAAACGGAGCAAACCGAAACCATAAATTTCATCTCTCTTCAAGAGATGATAAAAACACCCAATTGGAATAGCACCCACGTGATTTAATAAACTTAAAAGAACACATGACACAACACATGGCATTCATTACTCATGTTGAAATGGTAATAAATTCGGAAGTCTGGTACAAGCATCTGGAGAGTAGTATCTCCCTCTAGGTTCTAGTTGTGAAATGATGAGCTAAAGCTTCCTTCCTAGTCAATAGGCTTTGCCAAGGAAGCCCACCAGTGGGGCAATGAGAAAACCTTGGTGAGAGTTTCCTGGCCATAAAGACTCAAAGGGAGTCAAGAGCTTGCATAAATCACCCTCTCAAGGCCACACTTGGGAACACCATTTAATATCAGCCAGTCAAGCATAAGAATTGTGGTTCTAAACATCATTTCCCTGACCTCAATCCTCCAGCACCCCCAAATAACCTGAGTCTCAATCTTTCTGAATGCACAAAAAGGCATTTGTATCTAAACCAGAAGTTCTCGAACTGTTTTGTAGGTGCCTTAAACTTCCATTTTGGTCTAATGAAGACAATGCTAACAGACTCATATAGACTGAGAACAAACTGGTGGTTATCAGGGAGAGGGAGTGAGGGTATGGGCAAAATCAGTGAAGGAGATTAAGAGGTACAAACTTCCAGGTACAAAATTAAGTCACAGGGACAGAAAAAGAAAAAGACTATGAACCCCTTCTCAAAATGTTTTTAAATTCATAAAAGTAGGACACAAAGGATTACAAAGAACGTCAATAGTATTGCAATAGAGTTATCAAAATATTTTAAAAACAAACTGGGGATTTGGCAAGAGACCAGTTTCTTTATTAATGGATTAAATAAAAAGATCTAGCAGCAGACCTAATAACAACCATAATTTCAAAGTAGTGAGTGATGAGCATAAATAATATTTTGGAATATCAACATCAACTGTAATGTGATATGAAAAGATGTATGATTCGATAGATGACAGTCACAGATTCTGTTAAAAAACACTGCTTTGTCGTCTACATTCATAAATGAGGGAAATGCTAACTTTGCAGTTAAAGTGAAAGTACATAAATATGTCTTTTTTTTCACATCCCAGTTCAGACTCTTTGAATTCTATCCATGGACCCCAGGTTAAAAATGTCTCACCCCCAACCTCAAGAATCTTGGCAGTGGTTAATCTTCAAGACACAGTAAGTTGGAGGAAGATGTATTTCCAGCTCCAGGGCTCACCCACTGAACTTGTCTCTGCCTTTCTAGCTCTGTCAGTCTGTGGCTATCAACTGCTATTTCCCTTCCTACCCTAGCCTCATGCCCTGTCTCCTGACTTGGCCAGGCTTCCTCTTTCCTGACCATGCATTCTTCCAACAGTGTCTCTGCAGTTCATTCCTTCACCCATCCAACATACATCTCTTGTGTCCATATTATGTAACAAAGGGGGACTTAAGCCTGAAATAAAAAAGATAAAAGATGCATTTCCTAACCACTAGAAGCTACAGCGCCTCCTTTCCCAAGACTGTAAATTTTCTAAGATCAGGAGACCATGTCCCTGATGTTCTCTCTGTACCTCCAATGCTCAGCATACTAACTATACAGAAACATCAATAAGTATTTCTTGGATGATGGAGAGCTGTATGAAATGATGAGTAGGTGGGTTGGCAGGTAAATGTGTGGATATAAAGGTAGATGGGCAGATGAATCTTTATCTTTTGTATATTTATCACTGTACCTACACTTTGCTCACCTCAGCTAAAATAGCCAGTGGCTTTCCCAGTTTGGTACTGGTGCCCTGAATCCCCTTCCATGAAATACAATAGTCAGACTCTGCTCTGGTGAAGGATAGGCAGAGAATGGATGACCCCTCCACAGAGCAAAATGAAATGCAAACTCACTGCAGTCTTCCCATGTCAACAAGCACCACTCCCAAGTTTCGTCAAGGAAATCAAGTGTCCCAATCTTATTATCAAAATTCAATGATGACCCTAGAAGATAGTCATTCAGGGTTCATATTCAGGTCATGTGGTATGACTCCCCTCAGCTTGTTTCAGCTACAAACTTGGATTGCAATGAGAAATTTGCTCTGCCTGTGTCAGCATGCCTTTCCAGCCCTAACTGACATCTAAGTCTTGAGGTCTTAGCCCCCTAGCAGGTTGTTCACCTAAGTTCTCAAGCAGCTGAAGAGGATAAAACACCCCAGGTCAGCTGGCATTTCTTTATCTCCTCTCACCACTCACTTGCTGGGTTAATCTTGACATAGCTTCTGTGAACAAGGGACTTGTTCCCCATAGCAGGTGTCCTCTCTGGTCCTGCCCTAGAGTCTAGACCATGAAATAGGATCAAGAATCTACAAGTCTCAATCTATTCTCTCCTTTATTCACCAAGTAAATGCTGAATACTTCTGTGAACTGTGTGTGTACTGACCAATACTCCAGACTCTGGAGTCAGACTGAGTTCAATGTTCTTTTCCACCAGCACTAACTGGCCTTGCAACTGTATTTTATTCATTTGAATGTCAACTTCCTCCTCTGTAAAATGGTGATAGTAAGATCGGCCTCCCTGTCTTGTTACATGGATCAAGTATGAAACAGATTGCAAAGGGTTTGTCGTACATTAGCAGTTTATATATTAGGTAATATTTGTGTTGTTGTTGGGAAAGCAGGGTGAAAGACCATACAGAGCTCGCTCTGAATCTGGAGAAACCAGGGGTCTACAATTCAACCAGGTCATTCCCAAAGAAAAATTAGTGAACAGTTCCTCGATTAGGAGACACAAACCATACATATTGAGTGGTGGCTATGGGAGCTGTAGATCTTATGTCATGTTCTTATTACCGTCACCATCATTATTACCAACAAGAGAGTAGGAGGAAAATTTTGGCGGTGATGGATAGGTTTACGGTATAGATGGTGGTGATGGTTTCACAGGTGTGTACTTACGTCTAAATTCACCAGTTGTATATATTAAATATATTAGAGTTTTTGTGTGTCAATAATACCCCAGTAAAGTGGTTTTAAAAATAATGTAACCTTCTTCCAACCAGTACACTTAAATGAGTGTAAGAGAGCTGTGAAATGTAACAATAATAATTATATTAGCAACAAATAACAACTCTAACTGTGCATTAACCACTGCACTAAGTGCTTGAAATCAATGATTTCTTTCAGCTTTCACAACAACCCTTTAAGGCAGGTATTACTGTTCATATTTTATAAAATAAGTTACTGAAGACCTCAGAGTCCAAAAGATTTACCTAAGCACGTGAATTTAAGTAGAGAAGCAAAGATATGAACCCAGTTTTTCCCATACCCCAAATGACTCATGTTAATATTTTTTATTATTGATGATAATTGATATTATTCATTACTCTACAACACTTATTTCTGATCACTCAATAAGCACCTACTACAAGCTCAATACTAAAAATTGCTCATGATACAATGGTAAACAAGACAGACATGTTGGATACCATTCTTCCCTTCCTAGAGCTCACAATCTAGAAATACTAGATTGGGAAGATAGTCAATAATCACATGTCTTTTTTAAACTAATTCCCAGTGTGCAAAGTAGTTCCAAGGAGAAATAGAAAATAATATGGGGGCTTAAATGGCATCTCCTACTAATTTATAATGCCTGCAAGGCTAAGGCTTAGGTGTATTCTCAAGTTCCAAGAATCTATTATTAAATCCCACCTCCAACCCCCAACTCTCTCAAGGATTGTGCTGTGTCTGTGAGGTGTGGGAAAAGCACAAAAGGCACACCCATTTCATTTGCCTTCAAAGCTTTAAAAGGACACGCAGAATACCTTGCTGTGCAAAAGCCAAACATGACAGCTCCTCGGCCAATTATTCCCTCTATAGTTGTAATAGGACTCACTTTGGAAAATTCTGGGTAGGAATTTAAAGCACCATTCATCACTGAACCTAGCCCTACCCATCCTCAGTCTTTTTCCAGCCAGCTGTTGCTACAGATGTCATTTCCTGCCAGATGTGTTCATAAAAAGCCTCAATCAACCTCCAATCCCAAGCAGCAGGAGAATGTTTTCAACTTTTGAGGTCTTTCCACTCTGACACAATGGGACTCGTGACTAGCTTTTCTACACCAATCTCATCCCATGAAATGGATGAAAGCCACCAAGAAGTCTATATTGAAAGATTCATGGAATACGTTTTCCCATTGCTAGTCCTTGACCTGACATCTTTATCACAAACAGTAATTTTCATAATTACAGAAGCCATGCCATTCCAGAAAATGCAGATCTCCTGTTATTCATGATTCTTTTCCAACTCTGAAGGTAGAAAATTCAACACCCGAGTTTCCCTGACTTCTATCAAATGTTGGGCCATACCCAAATTTCAAGTGAACACAAGCCCTGTTTCTTGAGGAGTATTAAAATGATTGATGAGATACATAAGTTTATAACCTCGGTCGGCCGGAGTCTTGGGTAACACAAAAACTCTTGATGCACCGGTTTTCTCATCTGTACAATAGTAATCATCACACTACCTCTATCTCATGGAGATGCTAGATGAAATGAAATAATACATGAAAATGGCTAACATAACTGGCATAAAAAAGTACTATTCCATAACTATCCCTTCCCCCACACCACTGCAAACATGTAATAACAGTTAAAAGAAGAGTTCCCCAGGGAAGATATGATTTCTGGCTCAAAATACTTAAAGGACTGGCATAGGAAAGAAAGACCAAATCTACTCTGGGTTTTCAGGATAGAATCAGGACCATTTATCACCCATCCATTCATCGGCTCAACAGATATTTTCTGAGTACCTAATATGAGCCAGGCCCTGTGTCCATTGCTAGAGCAACAGTAGAGAGTAAGACAGACACTGTATTGGCTGTTGTGGGGTTCACAGCCCGGGAGCCAATGGATGGCATTACAGGAGAGGTCTTGAGACACACTGTGACCTTTCTAATATTTAAAGCTATCCTAGAAAAAAGTGGAATGTACTATGGAATAGTCATTTGGAGTCTTCAGACATTGTAAAAGGGACTCCACATGAGATGGAAAGTTACAATTCTGAAATTCCTTTCAACCTGGCAACGCTTTGAGAAACAGAAGTCCAGAATTCATCTTCTGGAGTTTAACTAAATGCCTTGCCCTTCTATCCACACAGCCAGTGTTTATTAGCCCACTTTAATGCCTAGCATGTGGCAGCAATTAAATACATACTCAATCTATTATACCTATTTCCAAGGATTTAATACTCATTTCACACATTATTTACCATATTGCTATTTCTTTTAAACCTATCACGTATTTAACCCTGTCCAAGAGTAGGCAGTTTAGGAATATCCTTAGATGACAAGAAATGGCATAAAAAGTATTGAGAGTCAATCAACTCATTAATAAATATTCTGGCTCTAACTCTTATCTGCTGTGTAACCTTGGACAAGTTACTTAAACACCAGAAGCTTCCATTTTCCCACCTAGACAATGGAAAGAGTTGTCCTTAACATTTAATAGGGAGAATTAAATGAGGTTGGTGCCTGGCACATGTTGGGTACTCAATTAATGTACTTCTCCCCAACATCAGATATAAGAGTTAGTCATTTGGAATGGACAAGAACCTATAGGTCCCAAGTGCTGGGTAACCAGACTATCTATGGTTGATCGATACATTAATAATGTCTTCAAGATGAGAAGGAAAGTTATCCTAACAGTTAAATAGCCAGGCTCTCACATAAGTGTGCACAGACATGGATTGTCCATCTCCTTAACTAAATGACCTTGAGTAGTTCACTTCCCTGGACCTCAGCTTCCTACTGTGTCAAGGGAGAATAATTATGTTAACCATACAGTGCTATGAAACTTAACATTTTCATGTGGAACACCGAGGACTAAGTGTGGCACAAAATAATCACTCAATGAAAATGTAGCCTTATTATCCATATATAACCATATTGTGTGTGTGTGTGTGTGTGTATATATATATATATATATATATATATATATATATATATATATATATATCTCCACTTATATGAATATACATACATATTTTTTTAGAGAGAGGGGTGGGCAGAAGGAGAGGGAGAAAGAATCTTAAGCAGGCCCCACACCCAGCATGGACTCTGATGCAAGGCTTGATTTCACAACCCTGAGATCATGACCTGAGCTGAAATCATGACCTGAGCTGAAATCAAGATGCTTAACCAACTGAGCCACCCAGGCGCCCCTCTAGTAGCCATATATTGATTATTAGGATAGTTCCTAATGAATCAAATTTGGTATTAAATGCCTCAAACTAAATGGGATTTGTTTTTTCCTTCTTGTTTTTTTAGCCTAAACTTTGGAACAGAATACAGAACACCATTTACTGTGGTGGGGGAAGATCTCGGAGCTCCTGGGAAAGGAATTGCTGGGATCTTTTTATTTTTTCTAAAAAGTTCTATGAAAGCCTGAGTGTCTGGAAGAGACTCTCTAGAAGAACATGATACTGACATAATGGAAAGGAAAATGCTGTAACCTACCACATGTTCTAACTACACAACCACATTTCTCAAAGGGATATTCATCTTATTCTCGTTTTATTTCCAAAGGTTTATTAAAAGAGAACAAAGGAGTTACACATTATTATTCATTAATTCAAATATTTATGAGAGCTAAACATTGCTCTAGCCATTGTCCTAGGCATTGTGCTGAACCTGGAGTTAAGATGGTGTGCAAATGCTACCCTTCGTGGAAACTAAATTCCAGATGTTAATCAAATGGGCCACATTTGAAGATGGCACCACCTGTCAGCCCGGCCCTTAGACTGTTCTCTTAGATGTGGAGACAGATATAGCCCAGTGAGTGCATTCTCCCTTGGATCTGGGAAGGTTGGTCTGGGGTAGGAAGTGCAGGCTGGACTCAGACTGCAATGCAATGCAATGCAATGTGTAATCCAGAATCGGAGAGTCTCTACTAGCTGTTGAGAACTGTCCTCGGTGCTGAAAGGGTGCTGGGATAAGGAACAGCACTTTCTACCCTCTGGGAACTTACAAATATAGAATGTAATGGAAGCCAGAAGAGTGGAGGTGGGAGAGGAGAGGCTACAAGGGCTGCAGGAGGGAGAGTCACATCCCACTAGGGAATAAAATCCTGGAGGACCTATACTACATCAGGCCCAGACTGTCCCAGGAAATTCTGAGGGAGATGTGAAAGAACCTAGGACTTTGAGAGACTCATTAGGGCTGGGTGGGAAAGGAACAGTGTGTTTTCACATCCAGTATAGGCCAGGCTGGCCCAGAAATAACTGTGCTTTGAGTCTTCTGGGATAGTTCTGAATTGGAGAAGAGAACATAGCTATGAGGGAAAACAGAAAGAAACAACATTCCTTAAGCAACCTCTATGTCCAGTTGTATGGCTCTAGGGAGAGTGGGGGAGCCCTGATTTGTAGTGTTGGCTGATTTCCATAGTGTAAATACTCCCACTATGTATGACTGATTTCAGGCTACAATGGCTTAACACCACCCTTCAAGATTCAAAAAAAAATAATAATTAACCATAAACTCTCAGAAGTTGATATGGGCAAGCTCTAGTACATCACTGATTGTGGGCCAAAGAATAGCTTGAAGTGCTTTACATGTATTATCTCAGTGAACAGTCACAATCTTCAGAAGTAATAATTATGAGCCCATTTTACAGATGAGAGGACCGAGGCCCAGAGAATAAATTCACTTGTCCAGAGTGACTAAGCAAGAGCATGGTAGGAGCTAGGATTTGACTCAGATGCATCTGACTGTAAAGTCCATGTACTTTTCACTGCAGGTGTCGAACTCTTGACATCACGCCCATCAACCAAAAGCTCACACCAGCTGAGCCCCACCTGCCCACCCTGCTGAGTAAGTGACCGACCAGATGGGACCTCAGAACATCCGCAAAGTGAACAGGAAGATAGACGAGCAAACACTGGACTTATCTCCTCATCCTTCAGGAGCTGAGAGAAGCCCTCCTGCCTGCTGGCTTTGGCTGAGCCTTGCATAGCCTCCTGAACTCAGCATCCTTTCTGAAAGGGCACATATGGCCTGGACTCAGTGGCTGCAAGAAAACTGGCTGGGCTTGAGCCCCAGCCCCGGCCTGTGGAAATGAGCAACTCTAAGCACTTCTGGAAAATGAACAGTGTCTCCCATAGTGGGCACCTGCCCCTGAAGTCAAGCATTCCAAAGAGAGAAGGGTAACTACTTATGAAGCAGTAAAAGAGGAGGGATGCACGAAGTAAGCAAGCAGGAGGCAGTCATCCCAAGCCCAATACTCAGTTCAGTAAACCACAACTTCACACAAGTGAGCTCATGTGCATATACAGGATGGGGACGAGAGAGTCCTGGGAGGAGGGTTACCATTCAGTCCTGCCTTGAGAAAAGACAGTGGTGATGCCAACCGCCTATATGCCAAGTACATTACACTGCATAACCCACTAGTCCGTACAGTTAGCATGTGACTTGGAAAGCTTTTGCAGATGAGATAGCTGAGCCAGGAAAAAGAAAGGATAGAAAAATCTATCCAAAGTCCTACAGCTAGGAAGTGGCAGGGATTTTGGTTTGTCTATCTCATTCCAAATTCTATGTTCAGGCTTCCGTAACTCTCTAAAAGGGACACAGTGCACCCTCCAAGTAGCTGGACATCTGCACCTACCAGTCCCAGCTAAGTTTCTAAATGTTGGGTGGCTGGGTGGGGGGCCCTGGAGCAGGATATGCAAAGACTTCAGGAATGGAGGTCTGAATCATATAGTCTTCGAAAAGCACAAAGAGGTTACACAAATATGATCTTGTCACCACTCCCTGTCACTCACTGCTGAGTAAGGATTCTGCTGAAAAGTAAAACTAACTTTTCTTAGTGTCCTATAACATGTGATCCTACTATGCCTTAGAGATAGAAAAGCCAGGGGTTAAGTGCACAGGTTTTGTGGTCCAACAAATTTGCACTCACCTCCCGGATCTGCTACTTTGGGCAAGTTAGTTAATGTCACTGAGCCTGCTTTACCGTCTGTAAAACAAGGGTTGATGGAGAGCAGCTACTTCACGGGGTTGTTGTAAAAAGTCAATAAGATCAAATAAATGAAGTGCTACATGATATCTGATGACTAGTAATCTCTCAGGCTATGTTAGCTCTATAAATACCATCATCATCACCATCATTAAAAATATTTTGTTATCATTACACCCTTTCACTGATATGCAAATGAAACTTATGTTTGGGCAAGATTGATTAGAAGAAATTATGTAACAAGCACTCCCTATATATGTCCAGAGAGAAAAGTATGCAAGATTCAGGACAGGATGGAAACCAGTGTGGATTCAGGCAGGCTGAAATGGCTCACAGGTGGACACTGGGAACATGGTGCCGTAGATGAAGTGTGAGTGGTGCTGAACAAGGTCACGCATAGGACAAAACAAAGGGTGTTCTTTCTCCCAAAGAAATACTGACTCCTGACAGCCCTGGAAGGGCAGAAATTGATACGGGTTCTAAAAGCAATCTGTGCTTTGGGTGCTGCAGCTCTGGGAGCAGTCAGGGGGCACGATTCTGTGTGTCACTGCAAGGCGTGAACTGCAGAGGGCGTACCTGTGTCCAATCAACACTCTGCAGGTCACTTCAGGGATGGTCATTAAGACTCTAAGACTCTCCCCCAGGAAAAGGGGGAGAAAGGAAAGGAATGGAAAAGGAGAGAGAGAAATGGAAGCCAAAGAGGACCATGGAGGAAAGAAAAGGAAAAAAAAAAAAAAAAAGGATAAACCAGAAGGATAGGAGGGGATAACAAAAGGAGAGAGGAGTGAGGGGAGACACAGCACTCAGCACTGCCCTAAGGCATTCTCTATATACCATTTACCTGCTGAATGTCTGTCTCTTCCACCAGCCCTGCCCCCCACTGCCCCATCCTCCATGAGAACAAAGACCATTTCTACCTGTTGTCAAGCACGCAGTGAGTACTCAATAAATGTGTGAGGGAGGAAGGAAGAAAAAGATGGAGGGACAGGGGGAAGGACGCTGGCAGAGAAGGAGGGAGGGGGTAGAGAAGGCTCCTCTGGAACCCCTGTTACATGGAGAGAAAAGCCTTCCCCTCCCCTCTGGTGTTTATCTAAGCAGCTGGCAGAACTAAGGCAGTTTTGCTTAAAAATCATTTCCCAGGGGATTAGCATCCCCTTTCACACTTAAAAGCTTTCCCCAAAGCCAAAGAATGAATTGATTTTCCTATAACTAATCACACTCCTGTTTAATAGCAGGAAGCGGCTGCTTTATTTTCTGTCTCGGTCTCTAGAAAGTGCAGACTGAACACTCACCCCACCTTTCCCCCACCAAGGGCAGGACACCAGAATGTAGAAGGTGCCACTCAATAGGGCACCCTCCCTCTCCCCCAAACCTCTACAGCCACCGCTGCCTCTGAAGAGGGTGACGAGTGTGGCCAGAAAGCCCAGAAAGGGCACTTCACATCTCATGGTGCTGTCAGTGTCAACCTCTCCAGTCCAAGCATTGGTCTGTTTGTACAGGTAAGATGGAGAGTCTCATCTTGAGAACATTTCACCCAGAGTGCAGGGCTGGAGGCTGTGGAGTTCCTGTCCAAACCACAGAGGTTACTGAGAGGAAAAATAATGTGGCAGCTCATCCGTAAGGACCCCAGGTTGCCCTCCAAGCCTGTGTTTACTTAAGCAGCCCAGATGGCCAATGTTGAACAGAGAGAGAGATGTGGTATTTATAGAGAATCTACCCTCAGCTACTCTCTCCTCGACTTACCTTCCACATCCTGAGGTACCAAACTGGAGACCATTCTCAGGAACACGAATATCATCCCACTGCAATGAGGTAGTTCACTTTTGCTCTATGATCTGCACATCAGGGCCGACTTCAAGTTTTACTCGAGTCTACTCAACCAGACTGAAAGGATCCAGATTAAATCCAACCCCACCCACATGTGGTCAACAGGAGCAACTGTTGAGTGAAAAACAGCAAGTTGCACATGGCACCATTCCATTTGTGTTCACTGGGGGAAAAATGAAAATCCACACAATGCTTTGTTCATGGTTATTAGTATTTGTGAAGTACAAAAAAATGAACAGAAAATATAAATTCATGAGAAAGGCTGCATCTCTAGAGAAAGAAAGAGAGATGATGAGGGTAGCTTATCTGTGATTTTTTTAAATTTCATTAAAAATATTAGGAAAGAGCTAACTGCTGATTTGGGGTGGTAAGAACATAGTTATTTATTTTCCATTTTCTTTATCTTGTATTTTCACGTACCTTTAAAGTACATCTGTTTGTTTTTGTTTTGTTTTTTTTACTTTTGTTTTTAAAGATTTTATTTATTTGAGAGAGAGAGAGAGAGAGAATGCACACACACCAGCAGGGGTAGGGGCAGAGGAGGAAAAGAGACTCTCAAGCCGACTCCATGTTTAGCGAGGAGCCCGACCTGGGGCTCAATCCCAGGACCCTGAGATCATGACCTGAGCTGAAATCAAAAGTCAGACTCTTAGCTGACTGAGCCACCCAGGCACCCCTACATTTTTTTTTTAATTTGAAAAAAGGGGGTTCTGTGTACAAAGAAAAGCTAGCTCTCCACACTCAGTCATTTCGTGTCCAAATCTCCATGTATTATTTCTTCCTTTCTAAATCAGTCTTTCAAACTGCACTGCTGACACTTATGGGCGGATCATTCTTTACAGGACTGGGAGGGGTAGGAGGGGGGCGGCTGTCCTATGCACTATAGGATATTTAGCAGCATCCCTGGCCTCCACCCACTATCCACAATAGCATGTCATTCCCAGTTGTGACAGGGACATCGCCAAGTGTCCACCTGGGGCAAAAATCACCCTCAGATAAGAACCACTGGCCTCAATGAAACCATACATTTTATTCTACTTTCTCCTTTTCTGGCACAGTGCACCACACATTCACAGTACATTAGGGTTTTCTGAGGACTTTGGCATTCATTTTCTTACTTTGGTTTTGAACTGCCCCATCTGAGGAGGTGGGGTTGTTATCTCCATTACCTAATGTGTTAACTGAGGCTCAGAGAAGCGAGGCAACTTCTACCAGGCCCTATAGCAGAGTATGGGCAGGATTTGGTCTTGAACGTGGGTCTTCAGACCTGTGTCACTAAGCCATGGTGTAGTCCTTCCTAACCTAGTAACCAGACAAACATCTCTCTCACTGGGGTCTACTCTCTCTCCTCTCCCTCTTCCTCCAAGACAGGAGAATTAAGGGTAAGGGAGGAGAGGAGGGGGAGCTGTCAGAGGAAAGACCAACACTTGCTGAGCACCTACTGTGTACCACAACCTTTCAATAATCTATCTCTATTAACTTCATAATAATCCTGCAAAGCAGACAATAGTATTCATATTTCACAGATGAAGAAACAACTTGAAACTAAAGAATCATATGTACTTGTGGCAAATGCAGCACATTTAAGAGAAAAGGGGGCTTTCTGGTATTTCTAAAATTCAACTTCGTCTGAGGTAGTATAGGATTAAATCCCAGCTGTTCCACTTACAAGCTGTGTGACTCTGAGTGAACGACCTAACCTCCCTATGCCCTACTATTTTTATTTATAAACCCAGGGAGGATCATATTCAATGAAATGGTGCATGTGGAACCCAAATATGACTGGGCTGCCTGAAGGTCTGACTCTGTCCATTGACACATTAAACACACACACACACAGATCCTGTAAGCATTTAAGGACAAAGAAGGTATCTTAGAAGGGGAGCACAGATACACACCGTGTATCTCAGAGGAATAACAACTATATGTACATCCTCCCCTCAGAGCCTCTATGCTGTTGCCCTCTCTTTCTCCCGGCAGTCCTTCCACCATCACCCTGGGCTCTCCTTGTCTGTCCAGGCCCCTACCAAGCCTCTCCCCATGCGATGCTGCCTACTTGTGACTCTCTGGCATGGCAGGTCTCCACTCTGCTTGCTCTTCTCTTACTGGTCAAAGCACCCAGGAGCTAGGAGAACAAACTCTCCATCACCTCACTCTCGAACAGGATCTGGTTCAGTAACCAGCATGTCATATGTATTTAATGCAAGTTAACTATTATGGTGGTTGGTGCTATTTGCAAAAAGCCTACAAGCTGCCAAGCACTGTGCTGAGAACCAGAGTTTTCAAAATAAAGCAAACACAAATTCTGTCCCAAGGAAGTTCACAAAACATGAATAAGCCAACTTGTAGAGCCTATTCCAATTCACACGGGGCTTTTTCTTTTAATTGAGGTAAAAATCACATAACATAGAAGTGTACCTAAACATAAAATCAACCATTTTCAAGTGCACAGTTCAGTAGCATTTAGTATACTCGGTGTTGTGCAAGCAACATTTCCCCCTAGTTCTAAAACATTGTCATCAATCTGAAAAGAAATCCTATATCCATCAGCACTCATGCCCCATTCCCCCAACCTCCCAGTGCCTAGCAAGCACTCATCTGCTTTCTGTCTCTACAGATTTCCCTCTTCTGGACATTTCATGTAAATATTATCAGAGAATATGAGACCTTTTGTATCTGGGTTCTTCCACTTAGCATCAGGTCTCCAAGGTTCATGGGCATTGTGGTGTGTATCAGTACTTCGTTCTTTCTAGGTATCCATCCCAAACAAAAACTTACATACGAATATTCAGAGCAACATTGTTTATGATACTCAAAAGGTAAAAACAAACCAAATACCTATCAACTGATGAGTGGACAAACAAAATGTGGCATAAACATACAATGGAATATTATCCAGTCATCATGGGGCTTTTCATATACATAATTTCAGTTAATCAACAGAATGAGATTGTGCGGGCTCCTGGGTGGCTCAGTGGGTTAAAGCCTCTGCCTTCGGCTCAGGTCATGATCTCAGGGTCCTGGGATCAAGCCCCGCATCGGGCTCTGTGCTCAGCAGGGAGCCTGCTTCCCCCTGTCCCTCCCCCTGCCTCTCTGCCTACTTGTGATCTCTCTCTCTCTCTCTCTCTCTCTCTCTGTTGAATAAATAAATAAAATCTTTAAAAAAAAAATACTTTAAAAAAAAAAAAGAATGAGGCTGTGCAAGGTATAGGATTTTAGACCCCCAGTTTTTGGAGGAAAAGACAGAGGATCATAAACATTGCCAGTGTCATATCTCCCAGCCCTACCTGCTTCGAAATCAGTTGTGTTCCTGAAAATGGGAGTATCTTGGGCTAAAGACCCTGACTCATATCCCTGGTGTGTGTAATGTAAGTAGTTATGGAGTACAGAGTCTTTAATATGCCCTACAAAATTCTCCCTTGCTCCACCATCACCACCACGGGCGTTTCCTTCCTTCCCACAATGGTCGAAATCACTCATTCACATTCGCGGTGACATTAACTATGCCCTTATCAAGGATCTTTGGCTTCTTATGAATCACTAATTCACTTTCCTGCACATAAACTGCATTCTCTTTCATATATAGCTTTAACCTATTTAATTAGAGCCTTAGTTTACTTTTTTTTTTTTAAGGGGAAAAAAAAAACACTTTAACTCTACAATGGGCTAAAATTATACCTTATGAAAAGACGCGATTGTTTCCTGACCATGAACTTTTGCTTTTATGAATTGCTAATTTGGTTAATGGGCTCATTCTGCTCTGAAATTTGCATCATGAAAATTACTAGCTTCGAAGAGTCCTCTGTGTACAACGCAGTTTGCACGTTTTGTTGTAAAGGTCACATTTGACATCGTAAAACAGCGGGCCCTTTTGAAAAGGTACAAGTGTAAGAAATTAAGTGGCCCCATTGGTATAATGTCATTGTTAAGGAGGGAGAAAAGATTTTTAAGTTAATTTTTATTCATATTGTTTACGTGCGTGCAGGCTGAGTTTGGTTCTGTGTGAATCCCTTCTCATGGCTGGCACGTTATTTGCTTAACCTGTGATTCAGGGACACCAATAGCTGGAAAGCTTCTGCCACCAGCCCCAGTGGAATAAAGAGTCTTGAACTGGTAAAAGAATCAATAAATAAAATAGAGGGTGCCATTACCCCCATCTGAGAAGACTCATGCTGTGGGTAAAGTAGACAATAGGACAGACATCAAATCATAATTTAAGTGCTATCAGGAGGGGGACCCTGTACCTAAATCTATCTTGCTGTGATTCAACAGTGCTTGACAACAATAAATAAAGAGATATTCACTGCCCCAACTAATATAAGGTTGATTTTTGGATATTCCTAGGCTGGGTTTGTGAGGTCAGGTACACAGCATCTCAGTAACTCTGAAAAGAATAACCCAACTTGGGGCACCTGGGTGGCTCAGTCGTTAAGCGTCTGCCTTCAGCTCAGGTCATGATCCCAGGGTCCTGGGATCGAGCCCCGCGTTGGGTTCCCTGCTTGATGGGGAGAGTGCTTCTCCCTCTCCCTCTGCTTCTGTTCCCTCTCTCACTGTGTCTCTGTCAAATAAATAAATAAAATCTTAAAAAAAGAAAAAAAAGAACAACCCGACTTGGTGATTTTTGGAAGTCTTCTTGTGTTCCAGGGGAAAGTGGGGCCAAGCCCACACGCACATGGGCAGTGAGAAGAAAATATTGCATGAGACTTGGCCACCTGTCTCAGTGCCCAAGGAAATGAGCAGAGACCATCAATGCCCTGGCAAAAAAGATGACTCAGAGTAGCCAAGAAGCAATCTTGGGTTAACGGCAAGACTACTCTGCTCATATGCTATACAACTTTTAGAAAGTTTCCTTACTCTCCTGATCTGGGTATGTTTTGTTTTGTTTTCACAGCTACCACGAAGTGGTGATCAAAGCATACACCTGCGATGGAGGATTTTTGCTGAGATTTTTAAAAGGTAACGCAGAGTGCCTCGTCATGTTAGATGATCTGGAGGAGAGGGAACAAATCAAATACTAACATGAAGACATAACCTTTTCGCTTCCTGCCAGAGCTCCAAGAAGTCCCTACCAGAGGAGGCAGTGGACACCCTGGCTTGGGCATCGGGTCTGGCATGACTGAAGGGGGCCTCGCCAGAGGAGGAGTGGGTTGGCAGGGCAGCACGGGAACCCCACCCCTGCAGTACCATGCACCCTTCTCTTGGGACTGGACCAGCCCTGGGAGGAACTGAAAAGGAAGACCAAGTAGGCACACAGGTAGTGACAGGTGAGCGAGGGATCCCATGCTTTTGAATAGAGACTTTTCTAGGGGCCATGCATGGCCTTCCCATCCTCTGACCAAGTCCTGGGTAGAACACAGGCTACAAGAACACCATCAGAGGAAAATAGTCCTTTGTGACAAGGAAAAAGAAAGACCTCCCTCCCCTCCCGGGAGCACATGGGGCCTCCCTCCTTCCTTCTGTAATTACCTCTCGTAAATTCCCCATTCATCTGCATGCTGGTTTCTATTCAGCAGGATTCGAGGCTGTGCTGCTGGGGAGAGGGGGGGCGACTAGGCACATTCAAACTTGCACAATCTCCAATCACCGCACCTGATGGGGACGAGCACTTGCTTATGTGAAATTTTCATTTCAATCCCAGGCTCAGATTGCACCGTTTCACAGCCACGCTCCCAAGCACTTACACACAGAAGGCTTTTCATCCTCCAAGTCCTGCACAAGTGTTACCTAATTAATGTTCAACAATGTTACCAAACCTCCTTCTTTTAAGACGTATCAACCTGGAAAGGTCTGGAATTAAGGATTTTGATCTCGAATGGATTGCTTTCATGTATTTCGGATAATTCACACAGCTGCTTAAAGACAGATATTCATCGACTATAAACAGCCCGGAGTTCGAGTAGCTACACAAATAAACCTTTCCTTATCTCTCCCAGCAGCCTCCCTTTGCCTGCTTGGGCAGTGAAGGGATCAAAAATGCTCCCTTATGGAATGATTCGATGAGCACTTGGACTCTAAAGCAAATGATTCTTCAGCCAGGCAGAATAAACTACCAGACCGAGACCCTCTCTGTGGCTTTCCGTAAGTCCAGACAGGGCCCCTAGCCTTGCTCCTCAAAGTGAGGTCAAGACACCTGGGAATTCATTGGTAATGCAGAACCTAGAGCCTCACCTCAGACCCACTGAACCATAATCTGTATTTTAGCAAAATCCCTGGGAGATTCGTGTGCACACTGGTCTTTAAAGCCCTTCACGAACAGAGTCCTGGACAACTCTCAGGCAGGACCTCCCCCACTTACCCTGTTTTTGGCTTCCTTGCTGTTCCTCAAACACAGCAAGCATGCTCCAAGACATGTGCCTTCACTGTGCTCTCTGCTCAGGCTTGCTTCCCAACCCGTTGAAAGGAACACCCCTAGAGGGCACCATTCATGTGGCTAGCAACATAAATGGTATCCCCCATGGCCTGACTCCAATGTACAATATGAATGGTGTCCGCAGGAGTTTGGTGGCACAGTTGCCCTGTGCAAGGCCCTACATAAGTACCATCTCTTCCAAGAAGCCTTCCTTTCACCATTATCTAAAATAGCACCCCCTTCTTTCTCTCCCACCACACTGTGCTATTCTTCATAGCATTCACCACCATCTGACATTGTATCACATATCCATTTGTTTAGTTTATTACCTGTCTTTCCTTGCTAGAATTCATTCTCCATGAAGTGAGGGACTCTGTCATCCCCCAACCCTTACCCCCACCTGCCACCAATGTAATGTTCAGCCCGTAGAACACAGTCTAATAACTGCCACACGATTTGTGCATGCATGCGTGTGCGCATATGATAAAATGAACTTTTCTGCAAAATAAACTCATTTGTGTAGATTCTTCAGAGTGATGCAGTCCAGCTCCATGTTGAGGAGTGGGACTCCACACCTGGGCAAGGGGCCACTTCTGTTCCTCAGCTGCTACCGAAGTCCCCTTTGCATTCTTCCTATTTATCTAGGCTCTGTATACAGCAAAAGTGGCTAATATGATCACCATCAGATGCTGCACCCAGCACCATGGAAAAAAGAGTCAAATGCCTGGAGAACACCCCTGACAGAAAGCAAGGCTCTGTGCAGGGAGGGGTGAAAGATGCTTTGTCTGGTTAGCATAATGCTTCTTACCTTAGCAGAAAATAGCTTATTGCCAAATATTGTTCAGCTTCCAAGACACCAGATGAATGAATTGACAACGATAACAAGGAGAACAGAATGACACCAACCCAGGGAATGTGAGACCATGCCTACACTCTGCCAAACACCCAAGTAAACATAGTCATCTGGTTCTACTCAAATGCCTGACAGGTTGCATGCATGAGTGAAGCAGGACAGATAAAAATGGCAGCATTAGTGATGATGAATGGAAACTGACCCTGATTACTCAGTGTTGGGGAAGCAATAAGAAGT
>CM052890.1:29644348-29781649 GCA_028534135.1 Potos flavus
AACACCCAAGTAAACATAGTCATCTGGTTCTACTCAAATGCCTGACAGGTTGCATGCATGAGTGAAGCAGGACAGATAAAAATGGCAGCATTAGTGATGATGAATGGAAACTGACCCTGATTACTCAGTGTTGGGGAAGCAATAAGAAGTGGTGGAGACCGTAGTAAACAGAGTCCATCCTCCTTCTGAAGGGGGCAGCCAGTATCCATGGGGCAGAGTGTAAATGGAAAAAGCAATTCCCTTCTTTCTCCCATTCTAATCTTCCCCATTTAGAATCTATGGGAATAAAAAATTTATTAATATTGGATGTTATGGGGTGGGGGAGGGTTGGAGACAATCCTAGTCCTACTTTCTCATATTTCCTTTAGATCGAAAAGACACCATTCTGGATCACTTCCAGGGGTGCAGTATGTTTACTGAGAGGAACAAAGGGTGTGGCCGAGACATTATACCAGGCAGCAGCAGGCAGAGGTGAAGGAAAATGGAATGGAAACCCCTGTAAACTCCAGCCTACAAAATCAGGATGGCTATTCACCAGGCAGCCACCCCAACGCCTGGGCTGTTTGCTAACAAATCACCTTGATCAAACAACCTTTAGTATCTTTAGTCAAAGACATACCATGGGGAGGAGTACGATAGTGGTGACAGAATCAGAGAGTCTGGGTTGGGCTCTAGGCTGTTCCAACCTACTATCTGGGTGGTTGGGGGCAAGTAACCTTTCCAAGCCCCACTCTTCTTAGTTATAGAATGGCAGTAATATTTGTGTCCCCTCCATAGGGCTTACAGGGGTTATTAAATAATCATGTATGTACCACACTTAGCATTGGCTATAAGAATAAAAAATTCTCCATAACAGTTGCTGTTCTGTGTTGCCTTCAGTTATTTAGAAAAAGAGATCTCCTATGAGGGGCAGGGATGAGGATGGGAGGGACTGTCCATTTTGCCCAAAGGATGGAACAGCCTTGGACTTTCTACATCTTCAGTGTGGAAACATGTCAGAAAACTGGACTCCTAGGTACCTTCTCAAAAAGGCTTGGTGTTCAGCCAAAGAAATGGTGGCATCTTCTCCAAGGGATTACAGCTGGCCATAGCTAAGGGGTAGGAGAAGTTCCCAGAACCCAGAGTGCATATAAACCCAGCTCTCCTCCTTCCTTACCACACAACCAGGGACAGAAATTCTTCAACACGGGAACCTGAGTTCTCTCTTACTGCTACCTAAATGTATGCATCTCTCTCCATCCTCACAGGGTTCTTCAGCCTCCTCGGTGAATTATTGGATTGACCAGAAGCAGAGAGTGGTCAAAGGGTGTCAGTTCCTTGTATCGTACAAGGCAAAAAGGGATCATTCATTGAATAGTTCATAGATGAATGAAAAAGAATAAAAACTGCATTTATGGGACACACAGTAGGTGCTCAATACACTAGATACAATACATTAAACACATTATAAACATTCGTTCATATAACCCTATGAGTAGATATTACTATCTGAGGAACAGCAATATTATTTCAAACGCTACAGGTCATCTGTAGGAAGTAACAGAGCAGGAATGAGACCCCTGGAAACCTCGCTCTAGAGATCACTTCTCTAATGACTAAGGAATGGCTAAATAAACTGAGGTCAGAGGCAGGACTATTCTAGAAACTCGCCACATTCTTCCACCTTAAATGGTGACCTAAAGCTTAATTATCAGAGTCTGTTTGAAAGCCCGCTTTTAGGTTGATTTGCTTTTTCTCAGCAGCGTGTCAGCTGCTGCACGGCATGATAGCTTATTTAAAATATTGGGTAGAAATAAGATTCACTGTGAAATTAGTTGTAGACAAGCTCAGAAACTGCTAATGATGCAGAGATAATAAGGGGATTTGCAGAAAACACTGATATTGCATTATGATTAGTGAGCAGAGCGTCACCCCTTGAAGCCTGCAGGGCCAAAGCTCCCACAAGAAGAACAAATGCATATGCATTAGCAGCACATGCTGGCAAATCCAGGCTCCGGAGGCCAGCGGGCTCAGGCCTCCTGGTCAGAGGCTCAGAGCTCAGCTCTGATTTGCAAAAATGATTAATTTGTGGGTTTTGAGAATGAGAAATGTTTACTTCCTAGATCTCGGAGAAACCAAAGGCCGGTCCTAAATCAAAATCCCATTTGAAAATGAAAACAAGCAAGAGCAGCTCTGGAAGGCAGCCCTGTGGTCTTGCCTGGTCCGCCGCCCAGGGCTCCTTGGGCAGCTCTCCCAGGGTCTGATCTCAAGTCTACCAGAAACTTCTCTAGGTCCATATGCCTGCATGCCTAGAAGAGCTGCTTGTCAACCCAAATGTACCGGAGTAGTGAGATCAATTAGTAAATCATATCTCGCCATACCAGTTAGTAAATATTGACTGCCCTGACCTTGCCAAATGGCCCTAGAATCACCCTCCTGACCTCTCTATGACCCAGCAACTAAAGGGTTTATAGCTGGCACCATGAATGTCCTCAGATCCTAATCCAGTACTGTGGCCAGTATCCATTCTAATCAAATGTCCAAACATGATTGGATATTAAGTATTTTTAATATCGTCCCTCCATTCCCAGTCTCAGACATGCCTCACTGAAGTATCTGTAACATGAGAAATGGGCTACATGCTAACAATCAAAGAGGATAAAATTCTCTAGAAAAGCCTAATACTACAAATCAATAAGACCTGTGTCCTGCTCTGGCTCGATCTATCCCCTGGTATTTACAACTGCTCCCAAGATGGTGCATATTGTTTGTGCACCCAGGACGTGTAATTTGGCCAAGTTACAGTCTCTGCACTTTTGGCAAAGAAGGGGGAAAATGCAAATTGTATGCATGTCAATGACTAAGTCACCTGCATAATGAGATGCCAGAAAGTTTGAGGCTAAAACACTTATTTACATGAAAAACAAATCTGTATGGGATACATATTTCTCTCCTTCACATCTCAACACATTTGTCACTCAAAGCCAGAAGGCTCTACTCAACAAAGTCCCTCCAGTCCCTGGCCCCATTTTCATTCTCTTTAGCTTTCAGCTTAACTCCTTGAGGGATGGAGGCCACCAGGTATTCAAAACAGATGCCGCTACTTTGCTGCCTAGGGAACCACATTCAGAGAGAGGGATGGGCTGCAAGGATGCAAATTCCCACCATGCCAAAACTATTTGTATGATCCTTGCACAGAATGTAAATTATTTATTCAATTTATTCAGTGAGGTTGATACAGCTGAACATCTTGAGATTCTGTCAGATGGCTGACCACCAATACTGTTGGTCCTTTGCTTTTAATTACAATGAAACTGCACAAAAGTCAAAAGTGAAAATTTAAAGAAAGATGGGAAGGGAATGTGGTTCAGTGATGGACTGTGATGAGTGCTGTTTGGGCTGCTTGGTACATTTTCCCTCCATTTCCCTTCTTCCTGTAACAGAGTCTGGGCCTTCCTGAGCACAGGAGTGGTCCTGTGACCTTGTCCTGACCAATCGTGGTAACTTTCTTACTCTGGACACAAGGACCAGTAGAGGGGTAGGTGTAGCATCCAAGGAGAGCCTATCAGAATCCACCCTGGGACTGATACATCAATACTGTGAATAGAAGATTCTCCTTCCTCTGGTATTGCTGAATATGAGGTTACAAAGTCAAGATGCTGCTAGGTATCTCCCCCACTACCTATTGCCATCTGGACAGAGTCTGTCTGCAGAATGAAGCCAATCAGAAATAAGCAGAAATGAAAAACAAATGGGGCACTGTGGCCCTGACTCCTGGCTCTGCATCCTACCTCCCTAGCTCCTCCAATTCTTCCCCAACTCCCTGAATGACCCAGGATTCTTCCCAACTGTTTAAGCCAGTCAATTCCTCTAGGCTTAAATGATTTGAAGTAGTTTCCGTGACTGAAAACATCCAGACTAGCACTCAGTTATGGAAAGGATGGATATAGATCTTTAATCACACTTAAGTATTTGATAAAATATACTTAGCATTTTTGTACGAGTTCTTTAATTTTGTTTTCCCCCTTTGCAATTTAAAATGATTAATTACTTTCAACCTACTAAGTATGCAATTAAAATGAAATAGTCCTCTTTGTTTTGGTCTCTGCTGTATTTGAGATCCCTGCTTTTTATCCACTTGCACGAGCATTTTAATTTGCCTGTTTTCCACACTCGGTAAAATATTAAGAATGAACGTGGAAACGAATAGTCAAATAATTGCACCAACACTACTGTAAGGACAAACTGAAGACTTTGCCAAAACTGAGCCAGTACCTAGCAGGGAACACCAGCATGCAATAACCCAACATGTTAATGTGTTAAAAGGTAAAGAATGAGAGTCTTGGAAAGTTGGACCTCAGGAATTGCAGTCACTCATTTAAGTGCAAGCCCCTAGGTGGCAGTAGAGGGAACACTCACCATTATCCTCTCGTGGGACTGCTAATATGGTAAGAAACTGGCCATCAAAAGTGCATCTATCTATGCTTTGGAATGAGGAAAGAAAACACAAGTACGTGGTTCTAGAGAGAGGAATGATAGTTTCAGGACATTTTAACTGCCATCCAGTACAAAAGTTCTTAAGATTAAAGGTCCTGGAATCAGGGGTGCCTGGGTGGCTCAGTGGGTTAAAGCCTCTGCCTTCAGCTCAGGTCATGATCTCAGGGTCTTGGGATCTAGCCCCCCATCGGGCTCTCTGCTCAGCAGGGAGTCTGCTTCTCCTTCTCTCTCTGCCTGCCTCTCTGCCTACTTGTGATCTCTCTCTGTCAAATAAATAAATAAAATCTTTAAAAAAAAAAAAAAAAAAAAAAAAGGTCCTGGAATCAGATGACCTGGGTTTGTTTCCAGCCTTGCAGTTTTCTACATATATTTGAGAAAGTTATTTAACTTCTACGCATCTCAATTTTCTCATCTATTAAAGAAAGATAATAATAGTCCCTATCTCACAGGAATTACGTCAAGACTGATTCAAGATCATCCTTGTCAAATATTAGCACAGCATCTGCCCTATAGTAAGTGCTCAGTAAATCACACTTCTGGTGCTTACTACATTACCCCATCCACTGTTCCCTTTCGGGCCCTGAGAGCAGAGGACCAACACAGCCAGGGTTAGGTAGTTTGTGGGCAGAAACTGGAGGTGATTGTTATTTTGAGATGAATCACCGCTATTATGTAGGACAGCAAAATTCAACTTTTCCTAGAAGACACTGAAGCCCTTGCCTTGTTGAATAAAACAGCAGCAGCAATAAAAATGATGGCTCTCATTTACTAAGTTGTTACTATGCTAGGCATTTTTCATCTACCTGACACTTACCACACATATAGAGTAGATATCATTTTCTCCATCTCACAAAAGGTAAAGGAATATTGACCAGGAAACAGCTCAGGTAAAGTGACTTGTCCAAGGGACACAATGATGTGGAACACAGCAGGTGTGACTCCCAACTCCATCCCTGTTCTCAAACATCAGACTATGACCAATTGAGCTGTCTCATGACATGATCCCTAATATAAAATCATAAGAATTATGAAAATAATAACAACAATAATAATAATCTTTTGACTGTCTGCATGTGACAGGTGCCATGACAAGTAGGTGACCTGCATCCTGTGTCCTTTATGAAGAGACTCCTGGGCACACATAACAAGACCCTTCCTCTGGCATCTCCATACCTTCCTTGGCTCCCTAACTTAATAACACTGGAAAAGAAATCTCAGGTATCAAATATCCCTTTGAGATCTCTGCACAAAAGCTTACGGAGAGCAAACATGTGGAGGCTTAGCCCTTCTTTGCAATGTAGAGATATCATATCACCTGTCTGCTTGTCCATTCCCTGGCCCTAACAACACTGCAAAACCACCCCCAGGGTCCATCGCGGGAAAGGACTATGCACTGGGAGCTGCCTTCAGCAAAATTCTGTCTCATTAAGAGAAAAGATCATCTGAACAATTGCCTTTCACCAGATTCTGACATTTATTGCATTCAAAAGATACTTAGTAAGCCCAATACTAGGTACAAAGAAGAAAAAAGGGAAGATCATCAAGTAGCCCCACTCTAGGGAGTGAGAAACATAAAAGCAGGTGTGCACAATAGTGTGGGCACAATATTATATAAGTTACATTATTACTATTATAATAATAGTATAAGTATAAATATATAAATATATATAAGTTATATTACTAGTATATAACATATTCTTATATTATATTCAATAAAAATACTTATATAATAAGTTATATATAATAGAAGCAAAGTAAAAGCTGCAATGGGTACATAGAAAACTTTTTTAAAAATTTATTTTAGAGGGGCGCCTGGGTGGCTCAGTGGGTTAAAACCTCTGCCTTCGGCTCAGGTCATGATCTCAGGGTCCTAGGATCAAGCCCCGCACCAGGCTCTCTGCTCAGCAGGGAGCCTGCTTCCCCCTCTCTCTCTGCCTGTCTCTCTGCCTACTTGTGATCTCTCCGTCAAATAAATAAATAAAATCTTTAAAAAAAAATTTATTTTAGAGAGAGGACGTGTGTGCACCTAAGCAGGAAGAGGGGCAGAGGGAAAGAGAGAGAGCAAGATCTCAAGCAGACTCCCCACTGAGCATGGAGCCCAACACCGGGCTTGATCTCACAACCCCCAGATCATGACATGAGGTGTAATCAAGAGTCAGACGCTTAGCCAAATGAACCCCCCCGGTGCCCCAGAAGAAAGACCTGAAAGCATAAGGGACTGAGGGGGAGGGGGAATCAGAAAGAGCCTGAGAGAGCCTGGCCAGTAGTATTGATCATCAACATGATCACCTTCATCAGAGCAAATTCTGACATACAGTGAATGACCACTTGAGTTTTGTTTTATTTTTTTTTTTTAAACACAGATCCAGTACCTCCAAGTGTCTATGGTCACAGTTTTGGAAACTGGTTTGGCTGTTTGTCATGGACAATTTCCAGATGCAAGTATGACCTTTCCAAAGGAAATAACCTCACCACCCTACTTTCCCACTCTTAAATGTCAACTGTTGCCATTACGCAGCTGTTGTGCTGCAGATGGAGGAAGTAACATCAAAAACCATCAAAAAACCCTATTAGGTTGTTAAACATCAGCAACCAAGACATTTAAAGCTCATAGTGCTCCTCTCTAAAATGACCTCCTCATCCATACATCCAATCTCCCTTGTTGCTTTTCTTCCAACAATTAAAGTCACAAGGTGAGAAGGGTCAGTCCCCCAAATCCTGCCTGGTTTTGAATGGCAAGCGCATGTCCTTCATCACGATAGAAAAAGCATTAAGAAGTGTGTCTGTCTCTGGGAAATGCTGGCTGATCAAAGCCCTGGCACCAACAACTGGAGAACCAAGTTCTTCCCATGGACAGCGTCATGCAAGTTGCCCACCAACGCTATAAAGATCCTGAGGTGATCTGTGAAGAGAACCCGACAAACTTTTGTAAACATGATAATTATTAGTCAGATGGTGGGGGACAGCGTCTGAAGTACCTATGCCTTCCCCTCACTCACTCCTTCAGAGGCTCCCATACCCCTGAGCCTCTGAGCTTCAAATAACCTCTGAGCAATGGATAGAGATAGACAGGGGAAGAGATAGATCTACACTGACCTCCCACGAGAACAGAAAATGATCATATCTCCGACCATTTAAGAGTCACCAGGCACTGAGTGCTACTAAGAGTTAAGTGTCTGCTAAACATTAGCTCACTGAATTCTCCCTACAACACCACAGGGTACTTTCATGTTTATTAAGATTTAGAAGGTGAGACTTGAAGGTAAGTTGATAAGAAGTCAAGATTTGACACTTCTTTTAACCTTGGCTCTATTACCTCCAACTCAACACAAAGAGCTGCACCCTGAGCCCAGGTCTGCCTGCTAAAATAGACAGCTGGATAAATACAACGTTAAGCTAGAAGGAAACAAGGTCACGACAGGGAAACAGACTCAGGGGAGCCATTGTCATACCAGGACCCTAGGCAGGTGTCAAGGGCAAAATTATTTACATGAACAAGGAGGACAGCTGTGGCACTGGCTCTCAGCTGCACCAGCTTTTCAGTCTTTGGCTCTGACACTGGCTCCACTCTTCTCTTGTTACTGAGTTTTCCAGTGCTTAAATGGCCCATGCATCCCTCTTCAGGCAGTGGCTTTCAGTCTGTGGGAATAGTCTCAGAATTTGTAGACAAAGCCTAAAGATACAATGGAGGACGTTGTGGTCAGCTGGTTCACCCTGGCACAGCCCTACAAGCTTTATAGATGAGTCTGTTCTGTTTAGTTGCTGCACCCAATTGGATTGACTGGCATTCAAATTCTATGTGATTAAATATTGTTACATCCTTAAAATACTGAGGGGGTGCAGATAGAGATAGGGTCTTCCAGGATCACTTCTGGGTTCAATCCAGGTCCTGGTGGCAGCCTGTCACCAACCTGAGTCTTCTAGCCTTTACTCTCAACACATTAGGAGTGGAGAATGAAGAGTAAATGGCTTGTTGCCTTTGGAATCAGTTCGTCTTTTCTATTTAGTATTTAATGCTACTCCAGTGCATTTGTTTACTGTGTGATGGGTGCTTGGGGCCTAGGTAGCATCATTAGAAAGGCATTAAATTACTCACAGTTTACTCTGGTGACAACTGGCATCATCCATAACTTGCTACCCTCACAAAGCTACGAGATATCTCTGTACATGATCTGACTTAGCTTATAGACTGGTCAGGTGCCACAGGACTCATTACAGCCCCTGGAGAAGATGAATTTGAACAAAGGAAGATGGGTGGGAAGATGGGATAAATAGGTGATGGGTATTAAGGAGGGCACTTGTTGTAATGAGCACTGGGTGTTGTATATAAGTGATGAATCACTAGATTCTATATCTGAAATTAATATTACATGGTATGCTAACCAACTAGAATTTAAACAGAATCTTGAAACATATAACCAAACAACAAAAAAGGAATAATATGGCCCTATGAGATCTCACTTTATCCATGAGGCTGCTCATATTTGGCATGTGAAATGTACTAGTCAGAATTTAGTAAATGAGAAACTAGAGATGGATCTGCTGGCCCTGGCTTGCTATCAAGGACCAAAATAACAAGGTTCCCTACATCATTTATCCCAGATGTCTCGGCTGAAAGTTCTTGAAGTGTCTCCATTCTCATTGGGGATAAAGACAGAGCAATACACCAGGATGCTTCAGCCCTCGGATTTAGGATCTTTCCTAGAATTCAAATACTACTTGCCTGGCCTCAAGGGTCCCTTCCTTAGTCCAGATCCTAGGAACCTAGACTCTATCAACAGTCCCTTTTCCCTAGAACTCAGGGTCTCCTTCTGATTTAGTTCCCAATGGAGAGTGTGCCCAGGATCCAGAGGGGTCAATAAAGAACAGAAATAAAGAGAAAAAGAGAAGAAAAAATTAGTCTATGATAAGTGGCACCACACACAGGACCACTGTTTGCATGGCAGAAAGAGACTTCGATTCTTGGCTTCCTTAATCCCGTTAAGTCTTTAACTCAGACATTGGACTGCACTATATTTCTCAATAGACTATCTGATGTGAAGGCAAGCTATCCAGTGCCAAATACTGGACTATTACAAGCACTGAAACTCTAACTGTACAAAGTCCTTACTGACTGGGGTAGTGATGGCAGAGGCAGAAACACTACCACCCTTATACTAACTACTTCACTTAGTACTGGTGATACAACTTCCTCTCTCAGATGAAAAAGACAGTTAGACCTAAGGCTCTGAGACTGCCTTTAAGTACTGCTTTGGCCATTTCCCACAGGTTTTAATTATGTGCTTCTCTTGTGGAACATTAATTCCCTTCTAAATGTACTTGTTACTTATGAACTTGCTTCTTCACTTCTAAAGGTTTAGAATTTTTTTGTATAAAAAAAGATTTATTTTTAGTTCTATTCTTTGTGATCAAAGATACCCTATTTCTGTACTTTACAACTGGGTTTTTTTCTAGGAGATACAAACACATACATACAGACAGACACATACACATACACACATACACACACACACACCATGATTACTATGGTTAAAGGCATAATTCCTATCTGTGGGGTAGACAATTTGCTTTGTGTTTTATAATTCTACCTGGTGACATTATTCATTACCTCTATGTTCTATTTATTTGTTTACTAAATCTGAGACACCAATAAAAAGGAAAATTTTGGAGGGAAAACATTAATTTGGTGCCACTACATGGGATATGATAGGATTTTTCAGCTCAAATTATTTAAAATTACAGAGCCATGCAGCTGAACTTTAAAAAAAAAAAAAAATTATTTCTAATAGTGGAATTTTTCAGCATCTTAATTTGAGTAAAAGAAAAGGTTTAAATAGATTTGAGGGCTTAAATACTTCTGAGGAAATCAGGAACTGCAAAGCTGGGATGTCTAATTCACCTAAAAGTAATTAACAAAAAGTAAGTTAGATCATTATTTCCTCCAAGATCATAATTTAAAAGGAAGCTGATTTATCTGAACTGATTGGAGCTTTCAATCCCAACAGAAATGTAGACACTTGGTTGTTTTAAGGGGAGAACAGAAATGAGACCCAATTAAGCAAAATTCTTTCTTATGGAAAAAAAATGTTTTAGATAAAATGATTGCTCAAATGTGCTCAGAAGGGAGCTGAAGAAAGCAATAGATCTGAGGGTTGTTTTTTTTTTTTCTTCACCTCTACTTGAAACCTCTGTCCAATTCACAAGATCCACCATTAAAAAAATAAGGGAACTCATTTTCACCTAAGCATCTGAGTATAACCAGCTATTTAGAACTGGTGAATGTAGGAGTTCACATTAGCATTTGACACCTGGCTCCCATGGGAGGGACAGGAACTGAAGGCCACTGGAATTGGGGAGGAGTTAGAAGTCGGATTCCTGAAACTTTGTGTGTAGAGTCTGTTATGGACTGAATTGTGCCCCCCTCCCACAAATTTCTATTTTGAGGTCCTAACCCCCAGTACCTAGGGATGTTATTGTATTTGGCAATAAAGTCTTTGAAGAGATAATTAAGGTAAAATGAGGTAATTTGAATGACCCAACATGGCCCTAACCCAATAGGACCGGTGTCCTTTTAAGAGGGGATTAGGATACAGACATACACAGAGGGCACGGGGAGAAGACAGCCACCTGCAAGCCAAAGAGAGAGGCCTCAGAAGAAAGGACCCTGTGACATCTTGATTTCAGACTTCCAGCCTTTAGAACTGTGAAAGATAAATGTCCGTGTGTAAGCCACCCAGTCTGTGGTTCTTTGTTATGGCTGCCGAGCTGACTAATACAAGGTCTCAGATATCCGGGCTCAGCTACAGATTCTCTCTTCTCTTCCCATTACACTGTAACTCCATGAAAGCAAAGCCTACTGTGCCAATGGTAAATAAAGCAGATTTGTTAACTAATTCTTTTTCTATAGGGTAAATTAAAGGACAGAAAAAGTTACAAAGTAAATCCACACCAGCCCTTACGACTTGGCTAGGCAGGAAGGATTACACAGGAGTTAGGTTTGGGACTGCTCCAGTTCAAATCCCGACCACACCACTGGTGCGTGATGAGACCCCCGACCAGTTCCTTTACCTCTCTGTGCCACTCTCATCCGACAACTGCAGTAAGGATCCAAGTAGAGTGGCAACTGATACAGAGGACCACTCAGCAAACTCACTGTTTCATTCAATGTCCTGAGCCTGCACATGTCCAGGAACTGCCCAAAGAGGACACTGACAAAGCATCTTGCCCTATGAGGCTTATCTCCTGGACGAGGTTAGCTAGTAATGATAGTAAGGGCACTTTAGTAAAAACAAAACAAAACAAAAAAGAAAAATGGCTTAAATGCAAATATATAACTTTTGGTCCATTTCAGTGTGTTATATGTAGTGTCCCTGAATCCCATTTAAAATATAATCTGCAGTAGCCCATGATAACTGATGGCTGATACTCTCTTGTGCCAGGCTCCCTGGCACCCCAGTCACCCTCAATCACATTGTCCCCAATCAAGGCAGAATCCCTGCAGACACCTAAGCATTTTGTTGTCTAGCTCTGGATTACCCTACTGGTCAGTCTCTTTGTCATCAAAAGGCCTATTTCCTCTCCCAGAGCCATTCAGCAATCAACTCCCTCCATCTCCCTGTCTCACAGTAAGAGCTCCGTAGTGCCACCTAGCACTCAATGTAAAGGTCCCTGAAGGGTCCCTGAGGCAAGCTCCAGGCCCTGTCACCCTGCATTGGCAGCTGCGTCTAAGCCAGCATGTTTGTAGCATATGCAAGATGGCACAGGGACAGCCTGTCAGGGAGCAGAGGTCTGAATCCATTACCCACACAGTCTATCTCTGCCACAGTGTTTCTGCCTCCCAGGTCAGGGTTGAGGGACAGAAGCCTGAGCTTAAGAAACCCTGGGAGCTCAGGGATTTCAATCTTTGTTTTTAGGAACTTACTGGCACCTTTTAGTATTAAAAAGGACTGAAAAGTTTCCCCTAAGCTCCTTTTGCCAATCCTTAAACTCCCCCAAGCCTTTTGTTCGCCCATTTGTCAAGAGGAGTGGAAACTGTCCACCCTGCTCGTTTCATGGGGTTCTTTAAGAATGGTCTTCAAAAGCCTTTGTATAGGATTTCTTTCTGGGGGTGATGAAAATGTTTTAGAGTTGACTCTGGTGACTGTTACACAACTCTAAATATACTAAAGACTATTGAATTATACACTCTGAGTTGTATAGTATAAGTTGTATAGTATATCTCATATAAAGTATATATATATATATAAAGATATAGTATATCTCAATAAAGCTGTTTCATTTAAACAAAAGCCTTTATAAACCATGAAGGAGAGCTGCCATCCTAGGACTTCACGTCAGCTCTCATTGTGGAACATCGAAGCCAGAAGGAGTCAGTAAACTAGCAAAGTTGCTAAGAACTTTGGGGAAAACTTAATGTGCATATGGCTCTATTTTTTAGGAATATACTTTTCAGGAATAAAGGGATAATTTGAGAAATTGGGATCCATGTTCTTCTAGAAAAATTTCAGATGACCCAGATAATTTTATTTCCACGTGTGCCATGTTTACCTTCAACATGTGGTCACATTCTAAGAACCCCAGTTCTAGTTCTAGACACTAGACCCTAGACACTAGTTCCCGGCAGCTGCTCTTCTTAAGAGGTTTCCACGGATCTCTGTGCCCCATTCCTAAGCACAAAAACAAGAACCCTTGGGTGCATAAATATGTACCTGGACATATATATGTTTATATAAAATTCTAATACAGTCTCTGGATGATAGCTTTATGTGGTTTTGGAGTTAATGCCCAATCTCTTTTTCAGCAGGGGTTGGAGAAAGTCCTTAGCTTAGAGTATCCTTTCCATCATGGTATCTTTCAGGTCCTCCCCTTGCTAAATTATTCCGTGACACAACGGATTAATATGGGTTGTAAGATTCTTCATACATAACAGTGGGATAGGGAAATACGCACTGGGCCCAGTTGAAATCTGGCCCCCACCTCTGTCCCTCCATTTCCCCCTCAATTCTGTGTCATTGACAGGATCTCCAATGTATAGGGAGGCCAATCCTCTGTCAGGCCACCAGTTGGATAAAATCCAACTTCATCTTCCCAAGTCTAGGATGTCTAAAGAAGTGGAGCTTAAGCATCATTTTCCTGCTTGAAATACTGCTACTCTTTGCTGGATCAGAGGAGCAGACCAGGCCAGGGAGAAGTGGGCACCAACTCAGAAGGTGTCATGAGTTCAGGTTTTGGGTGAGTTTCATAGTTGTTTTTTTTTAATATACCCCAGGAATCTACCACACTGTACAGAAATTTACTAAAAAGCAGGATGGGCACAGTAAAAATACTGGGGGTAGGAGAGCAGGCAAGTCCTTCCCTGAGGCCCCCAGGGCACCTGGGGAAGGGTTTGAATCCCCCATGTTCCCAGGTGATTTGCTTGGGTGTGACAGCCTCCATGAGACTCTGTTAAGGGATAAGCACATGTAATGGAGGTGAGCCCAGGTACAGAGAGAGGGGAAGTGACTTTCTCAGGTCTTGCCATGGATCAGACAGTGAGTTCCCAGTGGGGATCTCTCTCCAAGAGTTTCTGACAGCAGCCAGGCAGAGAGGAATGGCCCCCTTCTGTCACCTGCTACTGGTGTGTAAAGGAAAGCAACTCTCCCTGCCTGAGGGTCATTCACAGCTGATGGAAAAGCTCTGTCCGGAGGCAGTCTAGCGAGATTTTCAATCCAATTTCTTTCGAGTGAAAGGCTAACAGGATAAGATCTCTCAGTGTTAACAACCTGGATTGTGAGTGAAGTCTCGGGGTTGGGGCAAGAGATGAGGTCATGAAATCAAGAGCTTACCTCGCGTAGCAATCTAGTCCAAGCCCCAGGTCCCTGAGCCTCCCCTCCAGAGCCTGTTAATCTCATGTCGAACATGTCCCCCTATGGGTACTTCCTGTCTGGGAACTTAGGCCATCTGTTCCAGGCGGTAACCCCACCCTAGTATTTGCAGCAGGAACCTGGAAGGCATGTCCCTGGGCATCCTGCAGACTCCTCAGTGGGGCCAACAGTATTTTCTATGAATGAACACAGCCTCAGAGCTAACACCTCACAGGTGACCCCTTGGGATGGTTCATAAGCCAATTTCCTCATGAGGCTCCTGCACTATTGCCAATCAGGTAAGAAGTACAGAGACCGTGAATGTATTAGACATCATGTCCTATCCACAGGTGACAGCTAGATGCCTTCTAAATAGCCCAGGCTCCCCGAAACTATGTGGAACAAGTAAACAGAGGAGCTAGTGTCCATCAGTGACCAAACACCCCACACTGGGTTCCTGGGACCCATGATCCCACCTGGCAGCAACGGGGAAACTGAGTGTTGGATCCAACACACACGGGTACTGGGACTCAGCAAAATCCATGTTAAAGGTAAGAAGAAGCTCTTGAGCTGAAACTATCCTGACTCACCTTCTAAGCGAGCTTGAACTCAACCCACATGAGAAGGCCAGCATGTGGACAATTCATTCACTAACCAAGTGCACATCTGTCAGCCATTTGCAACACGGATGATGCTCATGGGCATGATGTGGAGTGGAGTCTGTGAGGATTCCATCTTTATGAACTTCCAAAGCAGACGTAACTCATCTAAGGAGGAAATGAGTGCGGTGGTGGGGGCTCTGACTGCAGGGGGCACAGGGGAAACTTTCCGGTGTGAAAATGTTTCGTTTCTTGATCTGGCTGGTGACATCCCAGAAGTATGCTTATGTAAAAATTCACGGAGCTGTACACTTTGGGTTTGTACTTTATAGTATACAAGTTAACTCTTGATTTTTAAAAAAATTTCCAGTCATTTATTGAGTACCGACTGCATACCAGAGCTTAGACACTGATAGTTTGGACGGTAGCCTCAGGTGAGAGTGTTCTCTTCAGCAATGCCATAGATGACCCTGTGAGATGTCGCACCAAAGTGAAGACATTCCCATCATCCTTTCTCTCCATTTTATAATGGGCTACCGCACCTGTATTCTGTAATAACAAACACAACTACAAACCTACCTTTCCCACTCCCAGCATTAACTTGGGAATATAGATGAAGAGAAACAAAGTAAAACCAAAATCAAGACAAGACATCCAGGATTAAGCCCTTGGAAACAACTTATTTTCACTCAATCCCTAGGAATAAAGAAAACTTATTAGGATGGGATTGGTAGAACCCAAAATACATTTTCATCTGCCTTTCTCAAGTTATCAGTGCTAAGATTTCTGGATTTCTAGGGATGCTATTGTGTACAGGATACCCTCTGGGAAAGGAACAAGCATAATCATTGAAGAACATAGAGTCCCAGCATCAGGGTTTTGACTCAACCTATGGCTGGGATTGATTGCTGGGTACCTGTAGGCTGGGCTTTAAGGAGACTGAAGGAAAAGCTCTCCAAAAGACCCCAGGTCTAATGGGCAGGGGGTGAGGCTCACAATTTAGTCTGCAGGGCAATGTTTGACTGGGTCTTGAAAGTAAGTCAGAACTTTCCAGGCAGATAATAGAGAGGAATGGTGTGTGCTAAGTGTCCAGGGGTTAAAGCCAGAATGGAGTCTATGTCAATGTTTGACACCTAGTTGGCCTCAAAATGTACTTACTGAATCTGTGCATGCACTCTGAATAAGCGAATGAATGCATGCATGCATGCATGCACAAATGCATGGGGGAAGGAAGAAAGGAAGGCAGGCAGGCTCAATCCCTCACCATCCACAGCTGGGATTCATGGCCTACCTCTAACTCAGCAACTGCCCTGCTTGCATCTGGACCAATAACAGAACCCCTCCCTCCCAAAAGGTCTATTTAGTTAAAGGAAGGCTGGCTGAGTCAAAGTAAGGAGAAGAGGAGAGGGAAGGAGGAAGGGACAAAGGGGATGGGAAGGATCTGGAGCAGGTGGACAAGGAGAAGGGTAGTAGGGGTATGGGGGGAGGGAGAAGGAAGAGAATAGGTGGGGAGGGGAGAGGGAGGAGGCGGACACCAGAAAGGAGGGCTTGAAGGAGAGGACGAAAGGAGGGAAGAAATAAAAACAGAAAGGGGAGAGGGGACTATGATGGTGAAGGGGACAAGAAAAAAGGAGGCAGACACATCTCTGGGAGCCCATATTCACAGTGGCAGAGTCTCCATGGGAAAATCAAGAGCAATCTGACACAAGTCACTCCTGCTCTAAAGCAGCAAGATGTAGATCTGAGCCACACCCTCTCAAAAAACAGCATCAGGACCTTGCTGAACAACATCCCCAGACTCAACCTTGCCCAGAGGTAGAGATTCCTCCCGAGGCAGTGCTGAGAGTGACAGCTCCTGGAAACGGTCACTAGGTGGCGCATACTCATTGTCCCTTCCCCTGGCTCTCAGTGGCCAGAACCTGAGGCTAGTACTTCAGAAAAGGATCCTGTCACTGAAAGACGCCTGTAGCCAGCCTGGGAGATGTCCGATCAGCCTGGGGTAGCAAGAACAGCCCATGAAGAGGGTCCACACTGTCCCTCTCAACACAGGGCTTGCCTTTAAGGCAATCTCAAAGAAACATCCAGAGTGGGGAGTGGGGAATGGTGAGGAGGGCTGAGTTCAGATCCTGCCTCCCTATCAAGAGCAGTTACAGAACACATTTTATGAAGATGCCTCAGAGTCCAGTCTCAGGGAGAAAGAAATGTTCCCAATCACAGAAGCTCCACTATTATCGGTTTTATACACTGGACATCCGTGTAACAAATAATTTGGGAAGAAAACAAGTCCAGTGCCTTAAAAAGCATTGAGGACCACAGCACTAACTCTAGTGGGCTCCGCTGTGGGGCAGAGATCTTAGCCAGGCATTCAGAATCAGGGGCCTTCTAAAAGCCCCCCAAAACTGATTAAGCTTCAGGTCCCACACATCATCGATCAGCCCCCGCCTAGCACATTCAAAGTGCTCAATCCATAGTGCCTAACCAATAAGATAGGACGTGCTCCACTTTACAGATGAGAAAACTAAGGCTCAAGAGAACATTACATGGTAAGATGGAGACCCATGAAAACAAGACTAAGCTGGGACTCCCACCACATCCTCAGAATGGCAGCCAGCTGCCTTGGCCAAGCACCACTCCCATGGATGATCACTGCAGGGATCTGGACACCACGTTTTGTCCCCACCCATCTCTCATCTCTCTTCTCTTCCAAGTATCCTTCACAGCTCATGGACTAACCCCAGCAGCCTCCCTGTGTTCTTTCTCTCCTCTCACATCACTGAATCTATGTGTGTATTGTCCCTTTGTCTATATAAGGATGCCATTGGAAGAAATGTGAGTGTGTGTTTAATTTGTGTATCTCCACTCACCCATAGCATCTAGTACCTGGTTCTGCATTCAGCAAGGACTCAATAAATGTGTCTTCTCGCTATTGGGACAGCATAAGTGCAGGGGGTAGGGATGGAGTGTTGACAAGTGGAAAATGAGAGTGTTTCAGAATTATGGAGCAAATGAACAGGGAAATGTATCATCTATAATAAATATACCTCTGAAGAGCCTTAAAAGAAATCAATGAAGCACAACATCAAAGTCCCAGAGAGTTATAAATCAGCAGCCCGATAGACAAAAGTGCATCTGAAATCATTTAAAGTGCACCAGAAATCATTTATGTCTGAGTAATTAGAACACATTGGAACGACTCCGTGCCATTGAACCGAAATTGAGCAACATAATGTTTATGAAATCCCTGTGGACTCAGGCAGGAAAACCAGAAAGATGAAAGTTGCATTGAAAATTCCACCCCACCACCTGTCCAGAGCCCTCTTGCACAGTCCCCAAGGGGGACCTGGAGGGAGATGGAGTTTGTTTTTAACCCATGCCCAAATTTGCTTTCTTCTCCTGGTTTCAAGACATCTGCAGTTCCAGCTGTTGAAAAAAATGTAACTCCCAGGCTGCATGTAACAGAATAGGGTCCCCCTTCTAACCCCCAATTCCCAACCCAAGAGAGAATCTTTGATAAGACAGAAAAGAGACCTAGTAGGCATGAGAATATACGAGAATTTTTCAAAAGAGGTGACCAATCTTAGTGAAAAAAAGGCTGGACTTCCTTCTCAGGGTTCCTACAGGGGTTGACATTCCCTCCCATAGCCCCTTTGAGAGGGGAATTTGGGGGACCTGATGGGATGTTGGAATCCTGCAGGGGGAGAGAAGAGAAAAAGGGATTAGAAAGAAGGATTTCAGATGCCCATCCATGAATCCACTTGTCTGATGATGGCTGGGAAAAAATGATCCCATCTACTTTGATTTGGGGAATAAAATAAAGATAAGGCAAGAATTCTAACATGGAGATATGTAAAGAAGCACCCAGTACCAAATACTCTCCCAATGCCTCCACAAGGTGATGGATCCCAGCCCCATAAACACAATCCCACTATGGCCTGGTACTAAATGGCTTCCTCCCACAAAACAATAGTCCAAACAGGTCGCTTGAACTGGGTCTGACATGCTGGTATCACTGGCAGCTCACAGACAGCTAAGAATGAAAATCCCCTCATTTGCACCATCCCTCATTTCCCCCCCAAACTTTAGACAATTTAACCTCAGCCTCTGGGAGTCATATCCTGAGCTGTGACCTGGCTCCAACAGCAGGCTTGGCCAATAGGAAAGTAAGCAGAAGATCCCTGTATGCATGAGGTGGGACGGGGGTCACGCTGCAGCCCTTGTAGAGAAATATGTCTGTTGACATTCCCCCTGCCAAGAACCTGGAAGGCTTATGTTGGGGAAGCCATCTTCAACTGTGCCAATGCAAATGTACTGTGAACCTGTGGGTGTTTAGACTTTTGAAGGAAATCCACTTGCACGGCAGGTGGAGATGTTGCCCAAGCCTGAGGAAGGCTAACCACTGCCAGGCCACCAGCTGTTTCCCATCTCCTGGCCTCTGAGATTCCTCCCCCATTTCAGCCAAAGTTCCTCAAAGGAGCCAGAGGGATCTTCACAAAGTGCAAATCAGATCGCCTCTTGCAAAACCTTTCAAAACCTTCCATTGCTCTGAGATAAAGACCAATGTCCTCCCCACGGCCTGGGACTCCAATGTGGGCTAGCACTTGTCAACCCTTTTGGCTTCATCTAGAATACCCCACCATCCATCTCTGAGTTCCAACCACTCTAGCTGACCTCTGAGAGTGCCTGGAAATAATCTGGCCACAGGACCTTTACACACACTGTAGAGTGTGTGCCCCCTCCGTCTGGAATCCTCTGCTCCCTGACCTTGCCATGAGACCTCAGCTCATGAGTCTCCTCCTGGGGAAACCTCAGACATACCCACCATCTGGGTCAGGTTTCATTGTAATAAGCTGTCCCACAGCCTTGTTCCTCCTTACAGAGCACTTATCTCTGTTTATAGATATCCTCCAGCATGATTAGCCTCTAGTATGTTTAATCTCTGTCTCCCCACTGGACCGTAGGCTCTAGGAGGATAAGCCAGGTGTGTCTTGGCATATTACTATAGCCTCAGCAGTTACACAGGGCCTGGCACACGGTGAGTACACAATATTGGATGCATGAATGAATGGATGTTTATGGGTGAATGAGTGGATGAATGGATAGGTGGGTGGGTGGATGGATCACTGGTTTTTGTTGACATTGGTTTCTGAGATTGATCATTTTTATCAATTAGAAAAAGTTGAGATCATCAAAATACAAAGCAAAAGGCTATTGAAGGATAAGAAATGCCCAAGTAGAAGCCTAACGAAACAGCAACAATGATGCTGGAGGAGAGGAAGGCCCACCAATTCATTCATTCATTCGCTCACTCATTCCAGTGGAATGGTCTGAGCTCCTTCAACACACAGGCACTAGGATGGTGCTGGGGTAGCAGTGAGCTACTGGGGTCCCCCTCGTGGATGGGGTTTGGATTTAGATGCAGAGGTCTCACTTGGTTTGACCAAGCTCTGGACTGGAGTAACCCTGACCAAATACCTCTCAATGCTTGACACCTACCAACTTTCCAGGATCATACTATTGCCCTTCGTCCCCAAGTGAGGGAAATACAACATTTATGGTCGGAAGTCTGGAAGCTGAACTCCCCTCGGCCTCCAGCAGGCTGACATCTCTCTAGACTGGGGGATGGTAGGCAATTACATTCTACTCCCATCTCAGACAAGCAAGAACAGAGGACAGAATGTGGCTCGATGTATTTTGCTTGTAATGGGATACACTGATGGCATATTGGAAATTCACATTTAAAATACATCTCTCCTTTTTGTAAAATGAGATAGCATCTACCAATCCGGGTAATGAACATCTAAGTTAAATCCAAGCCATGGGCTGGGAGTGCGGGCCCAGGCATGGTCCAGCATGTTCCAGGTGGTCCAGCCCATCTTGACACACATCACAGAGCCCTGCCCCCTCTCCTCCACTCATTTTATTTCTTAGCAAAATCGTTACAGAGAATATTGAACTACCTTACAGAGACGTATTTACTCCCCTTATCTTCCCTCCGTCTCCCTTGATTAAAAGCTATGTGTGATATTTGTAGTTATCAAACATCAATATTTGGCATGGATTTACGAAATGGAGATGCGGAGAAGAAAGGAATCTGACCATTTCTATAAAGGGTAAAACCCTGAGCAAACAGACCGCATTTCTTATTAGGGGCAGTAAAGAGCAGAGACTCATTTCAGAAAGGACCAGTCGGGCTGCACCCCAGCTGGCTTTGTGAAACTGATGATCGGGGCTCAAAATTAGATTCCAGATTTCATCAGGAGAGCCAGCTCCCTTCTGAGGGTAGGGAAGGTGGTGGGGGGGAAGGGGGAGAGAATCACATAGCCTATCTGACAACTATTAGAGCTGGCTGAAAGGCAGCCCTCTTCCCCAAGGAGCTAAGTCCAGCACTCTGGGCAGAGCTGAAATACTAATGAGTTAACCTTTCCTTAGTACCCACCCCTAAGGCTCTACCCATGTTAATTCATTTAATCCTCACAACAACCTGATTTATCAACTCCATTTTACAAACATGAAAAGTGTGGCACAGAGAGGTCCAGCTGCTTGCCCGGGCTTACACAGGAAGGAAGTGGCAGAGCTGGGGGTCAATGTCTGCATTTTGGTTCACAAGTGGAGTTCACATAAACACTGCATCACACGGCCCTCTGGGATCTCCACGGCTGAGCGGCTTGCTCAGAATCCATGTATATGGTGCCTAAGACCTGCGGCCATCCTGCAGGCAAGCCTGCCTCAGGCCCGACCATCACTGACCACATACATGACCTTCACCGAGTTAGTGGACACTCGGTGTGCCCCTCTGAACTGGGGGTGTCAATAACCACACCTGCCCCTCTGGGGTGTCGTGACAACACATGACATATGCATTTAAAGGGCATGCAAGGGAGATTCATAGTCAATGGTTGTGGGAGTGGTAATTTGTACAACTGCTTTGGAAAATTTTGAGGTAGAATCTACTAAGACAAAACACGTGTCTATCATGTGACCAAAGAAATACATCCCTTGGCATAGTCCCAAAAGAAATGGGTGCTTTTGTCCAGCAAACAATGGGTACAAGAGTACACGTACCCCCAAACTGAAAACAACCTAAATGCTCATCAACAATTCCAGACAATAATGGTATAATCAATGAAATAGGATTCAACAATTCAAAGTCAACAATTTAAAAAGGAGCAACTACTGATACATGTAGCAACAGAGCTGGATGTCCTGGGGATGCCGCTGAAGAGAAGAAGGCAGATGCACTTTTACTGTGGAGTTTACATCAAGTTCATGAACGAGCAAAATCAATCTTTGGTGATTAAAACTGAGGAGGATAGTTGGGGAGAGGTAGTAGTGACTTTGGAAGAGGCACAAAGAAGCCTTTTGGGGTGCTCCAAATCAATAAGACTGATTCTTTCACTCACTCGTTAATTCTGTTAACAAGTATTTATTGCATACCCCCTGTGTTTTAGACACTCCCTCAGGAGGTGGGGAGAAGACAAGACCCTCGATCCCAACCTGAAGTTAGATCTAACATTGGAATCCTGTCAGTATCACTGTGTCTCCAGCAGGTACAACCATCCTCAGGGATCTGGAAAAACCGCTAAATAGATTTCCCTCTTTTATCTGGCAGAAAGCGATGGAGAGAAATGGCCGGGATGCTCATCAGAGCAGCAGACCTCTGCACTCCCTGTGCCCGAGGTCGCAAGCACCACTTAGCATTTCATCTTGGCAAGCCTGGCTTGCTTTAATCAGGATCACGTGGCCAAAATCATGTGCGACGTTTTGAAGGGAAAGAATTTAAGCCTCCATGTCTCACTGCCCCGAGTATCAGCTTTGTCCTTCTGCTCTTAATGCTGTTATCTCGTCCACACACTTGGTTTTCTGCCGAGCAGACGCTATAGAAAGGCATATTAGCGATGAGAAGCAGAGCGTGCCTAGAAGCCTGGGCACGGAGCTGCTGACCCCTCTGCTCCAGAGGCCTGCTCCGGCAGGGCGGGGGAGTGAAAATTGCCCAAGAGGGACCAAGGCGTCCTCCAGTCACTCAGCTCCTAAGCCAGGTCCCAGGGAGATCTTTCTAAAATGCGAATCAGATCGAGACGATCACCAGCTTAAAACCCTACTGTGGCCCCACACCAATCACATCAAAACCTCAACTCCTGCCCATCATGGAGCACTGAGGCATGCCTGTTTCTCCAATATCACCTCCTCTAGAATCCGAGGCAGACTGGAGTCCATGCCCATGATGGTCCTTCTATCTTGAACCTGGGGCCCCCACAGCTAGTGTCGAGGATCCCCCTTGCCCATCAAGACTCTAAGTGTCACTTCATCCATGGAGCCTTCTCCAACAACCTATTCATGCCACCACCGAATTTTGTATTCTGTCTCCACTAAGAAGCAATCAGGTTCTGCCTCAATTATGGGTGTTTTTTTGTGTTTTTTTTTTTTTTTTTATTCATTGTTTTCATCCCCTCATTCACTGCAAGCCCTTTAAGGCAGGGTCTGAGTCTACCTCATTTTTGTACCTTTTGACTCTTAACAGAGTGACTGCAACAGAGTTTAAGGGGAGAGGAGTGAAGAGAGGGATAGATGACAAGGGTAAGTGAGGAAAAGGAAGGTAAGGGAGTAAAGGAGGAATGGAGGGCAGAGGATATCCAGTGGATGGAGAAACTCAGTGCAATGGAAGGACTTAGGAAGAATTTTTGAACAAGGCTTTTCCAATGGATCTTGATGGATGGTTAGGAACTTAGTTAGATTGGGGGGGGGGGGGGCAGGCCGTGAGTGAAGCAGAGGGAATAACCTGTGCAAGCGTCCACAGTCAGGGAATATGGCACATGGCAACAGGAGAACCAAGGCTAGAGGAGTGGCAAGATGGGGGCCAAACCCCAAGTTTGCAATCAGAGTTTGTACTCTAATCTCACATCACATGGAGCTACTGAAGCATGCTCAAAAGGAGAGTCATGGTCAAGCATGTGAGGTTGATCAGTTGAAGAGAGAAAAGCCAAAGCACAGGACTGGTCAGAGCTGGTTATATAACTCAGATGTGCCATAACGAGGGCATGAACCAGAGTAGTGGGTCTGCTAGGGATATGCCAAGGGGAGAATGGACAAATTCTGCTGACTTCAAACTGGGAGTAGGCTAGGAAAATGCAAAGGATAGCTGGGGGCTGGGAGGATAGCAATGCCCTTGAATACACAGGAAGGGAAGCATTGGGGAGGCAGGGTAGGAGGCAGCTCTGTGTTGGCTGCTGTGAGTCCCCATGAGATACCTGACATTGGGATGGCACCCATGCTCCCAATGTCTCCTAATTACTAGTCATTAACAATGAACAGTGCCAGTCTCTCCTTCTGAGGACAGAAATGGCCTTAGTACCACCCCTATTTGACATCTATAAATGTGGTGTTACCTATTTCCCATCCCTGGTGACAGACATCGCAACCTGGAATCGGGGTTGAGAGCTGAAAGAGCCTGGTAAACCTACATTTGGAAGGTAGATAAGGAAGCTGAAATCCTTGGAGGGCTGGAAGCAGAACCAGGGATGAAATCCAGCCCAATGCACCAGGGCTCCTGCTCATACATTCTGCTGCCTCTTGGAGTGTGAAACGGCACAGGCCTGTCAGCACTCACAGTGATTATGAACCAGAGCATAAATGATGAACAAACCTGCCTCAAGAAGAAACTGGCTCCTTTTCTTTTTTTTTTTTCTTCCAGAATCTGGCATCAAATCTTAGTCAATCACCAGCGGAAATAAAGGCTGGGTGATTGCGTGTGCATGTGCGGGGGTGTGTACAAGGGAACAGGACGGTGTTTTCTTCCTAGACCTTCACATCCGTCCCTCTAAACAACACGGATCACTTTTGCTAAATTCCAAAAGGTGGCAGCATTCCATTAAATATTCATTTGCTGTGGAGGCTGCAGCAGGGAGTGTCTCACAGAATCGACATGGGGAGGGGGACACCCAGATGGCTGGGGGGTCAGGAAGGCTGCAGAGTCCCGCACTGCCATGGGGGCTGGTGCCTGGGGGAGCTATGAGCCTTTTACTAGGGGAGGAAGAGGAGGATGCTGACTGGAAAGATGCTAGAGCAGAGCACTTGGTCCCAAGACAAGGAGAAAGTTGGATTTGTCGCAGGATTTCCATGAGCAAGTATCTGGGGGTAGACAGACCTAGGTTTATGCCATAGATCATCCCTCTACTAGAGTAGGGGCAGGACCTGTGACTTGGCCTCTAAGCAATAGAAAATGTGATGGAATGCCACGCGTGTGATTATATTAAGACATACATATATATATATATATATATATATATATATATATATATATATATGAGACTCCATCTTGCTAGCATGCCCAGAATAGAGTCTCCTGGTGGCCTTGAGAAAGTAAGCTGCCAGGATGTGAACTGCCTATGAAGAGGGCTATGTGGCAGGGAATTGCAAGCACCTTCTATGAGCAGAGGACCTCCATCCTACAGTTGCAAGGAACTGAATTCTTCCAACAACCACTTGAGCTCAGAAGGGGACCCAAGCTCCAGATGAGATCCCAGCCTTGGCTGACAGCTCAACTGCAGCCTTGTTAGACCGTGAGCAGAGGACCCAGCCAAGCATTCCCAGACCCTTGACACTTGTTAGCTGCGATAATAAACAGGTGTTGCTTTAAACTAAATTACTGGCAATTTTTTGTGCAGCAAAAGAAAGTGAATACAGTGTATTTCCGTTACAGAAGAGAGGTTAGGAATACAGCTCTGGAATGAAGCAGACCTAGGTAGGAACTTGGGCTCTGCCACTTAACTGTACTAGGTCTCCAGGAGAATCAAGAAAGAAAAAATGAGAGTAATAGTGTTCTTCACACTGGGGCAGGGTGACCTCCATCCACATTAGGACACATTTGCTCCACAGTGAACCCCAGAATGGACTGTGAATCTGCAAGTTTCTCACTTAGCTTCATTTCCTAAGTGTCCCCCATCATGCGACCATTTGGCCACAGATGACCCCAATATTTAAAGACAAGCATATGTCATGCCTCCACCATGTGACCTCAATACAACCATTTCATGTGGCACCTACGCAAAGACCTCAATTTGTTCTAATATCCAAAGAAAGGGTGGCTGTCTGAGATGTATCGAGGGGTAGAAAGGTCTCCAACCTGGCATCCTCTAGTTATCTTTAACAGGTAACTTTGACCAGGTATCATTTTCACCTTGCCTGCTCATTCCAGAATCAACCCCGCATCTAAGATGTTCCCAGACATGTTCCCTACACCACTAAATCAGGTGGCCTTATTCTCAGTGCAAGCCAGCTCAGGAGACAGTCAAAAACAGATAGAGTCCCAGAAACACCACTCATTAGCTAGGATACTCTGAGCCTATTCCTCACCTGCAGAAATGGGGGTAGGGACAGTTCTTCCTTCATTGGGCCACTCTGGGTATAAAGGAGATAATGCATTTGAAACATTCAGCACAATGCCAGGTACTTCCTAGGTGCCCAATAATGCTGGCTATCATTGTTATGTCCTGGATCCTGGATGCCAGAGAATGACAACTGCTGTATCCAGGAAAGGCCATTTCTGGGAGGTGGTACCCAAATGGAAAGCCAGAGGTCAGAGCTGGGGGAGCTGGGTGGCAGCACAGGGCAGGGCGGTGAGTGGAAATGGTGGCGAGATGCCAAAGCCTAAGGCTTTCTGGTCCCTGGAGCAGCCAAGGACCAAAAAATCTGCCTCCAGGCCCTGCTTCAGTCCTGTGAGCTTCATTTTCACTCTTCCAAGGGGACTACAGCATTTCTATGACAATTAAGAATAAAACTTTAATAAAATGCCATCAGCTGCCCTGGGTACCCTCACTTAACAACCCAAGACTCACTGCTTAATTTTATAAATAGTCATTACCAACATTATTATTATTACTACTACTGCTATCAAGGAGAATAACCACTCACTGTAAAAAATAAATAAAACTGTAAGAGTCCAAAGAAAAATGTAAAACCAACAATTCAGCTGAATTCCCCATCTGCCTTTCTGACACCTCTCTCTGCATTCAGAGAAAGGGAGATATATGAATATAATTGCACATAATTGGAATCATATAATATATGCTGTATTTCTCACTCAACAATATGTCATGAGCATCTTTCCAAGTCCATAAACATAAATCCTCGCCACGAAATTCTAGCAGCAGCTTGGATTGGACTTTATGGATGCATGTAATTTACTTAAACAATTCCTTATTGATGGATATTGAGGCTGTATTTTTATTATTATTTCTTGCTAATACAACCATCCCTCAGCAAATAGACAAACATAGCTTCTCATACTCATCCATTCATCCCCAAGGTATAAATTCCTAGAAGTGTGATTACTGCATTAGAGTGAACATGTTTTACGCTTTGAAACCTGTGACACAGGCTGCAATCCAGAATTGTTGGTCACCACGTGCTGCCACCAACAGAAGGCACAAAAATGACTGCTTCCACCTATGACATGTTAGGCTAGGAAGCTGACCCATGGATTCCAGCCAGAAAGACATGGACTGGCAGCACTGTGAAGGTCAGAGGTGGAGAAGAAGGAGCAGGTTAGGGTTGTTGACCTCAGAAAACCTCTAAAGTTCCTCAGCTTCCAGTGGGGGAACTAACAGGATAGCATCTTTGCTTCCAGTAGAGAGAAACCACTTTAATGAGGTGGGGCTCAGGGCCAGGGAATAGCTAACCCAATCCAACAAAGCTGAAAATCAAGGGGGTGCTCTTCTAAGACCCTGACAAATGGAGAGGTCAAGCCACCTTTGGCCCTATTGTGGGCAATGAGCATAAAGTGGAGGGTTTTCTCCCCACTTTTCCATCCTTCTCTTTAAAAGCTCCTGCAGAGCAAGGCCACATTCAAGACTCTGGTGAGTCGCTTCCCTGTTCCTTGCTTCATTTTTCCACCTGCAAAATGGGTTCAGTATCTTTAGGTTTTCTTCTCATAGACTTAGCATGAGGTTACAGGAATACTGTGTGCAACTACAGGACGTGCTTATTCCAAGATTATGAAAAGTGTGCTAGCCAGCCTCCAAAAAGGGCCCCCAATGATCCCTCCCCTCTGAGTATCTACATTCAAGTGTAGCCCTCTGCCACAATTTCATTAGGGTTGGTTAGCGTGAGGGACAGAATACGGCAGAGGTGACAGCATGTGAATTGTGAGGAGAGGTCATAAAACGCATCATGGGTTCTGCCTTGCTCTGTCCCCCTGCTAGAGAGCCATGTCAGTAGGACACTCAAGTGGCTTTATGGAGAGGTCCACGTCGGAGGAGCTAAAGCCACCCGCCAGGAACAACGTAAGTGCCCCAGCCCGGAAGTGGACCCCCCAGCCCCGCTCAAGCCTGTGGGCAAAGACAGAGCCATTTCACGAGAGACCTGAGCCAGAACCAGCCATCTAAGCCACTCCCAGATTCCGGACCCACAGAAACTGTGAGACAATGTTTGTCCTTTTAAACCACCAAGGTCCAGGGTACTTTTTCATGTGCCAAGACGTAAAATCCACTTTCCCGATCCATGAATCATTTTCCTATCTACAAAATGGGAAGACCATTGCACAGACGTGCTGTGGAGTTATGACCTGTGACACAGTCGACCAGAGGGGGAGGCCAGGCTGTGTGACCTCGGGCACGTTATTTACTTGAGTTTCAGTTTCCTCACCCACAAAATGAAGACAGAAACAGCACTTACCTGACAGGATCATTGAGGGGACTGACTCAGCACCAAGAGAAAACACTTGGTCAGATGTAAAGTGGGACAAGAAAGCCAGTAATGTGACTGTCACTTCTCATCATTTTTCATCTTCTTCCTCCTCCATTCGGCATCACAAGTGGACACTGACGCTTCTTTCAGGTGATTCACCAATGAATTTATAATAAAAACCCAGCTTCAAAAGTCATTTTGGGGGAACAGAGGCCAAGTAGTGGGTCCTTCGAGTGTCAGTTTGCACCAAGTATCAGCATAGATTAGGAGCACACCAAACACAGGGCACACACGTGGATATGGACCAAGTTCACGTGAACATCTTTTGATAAAAGAATTTACTCTCAACCATTCTCTTGTCACCACTTGCCGTATCTACATATTACCTCCAAACTGTTCTTCATCTGTACTTTTCTAAGTCAACTCACATCTTTAAAAAATATTTTCCAAAAAAAATTTCAAATTGCTACCATAAATGGAAAGCCAGTATCACTTGCTATAAAGATAATCATGAGACCAAACACGTGGTGACTAATACAAATGTGCCCCTTCAGATCATCTCACGGTCACCAGCTATCGACAAACAGAACACACTTTAAGACTGCACCACACTGTTCCCATATCCCAGAGAGGACAAGCAAGGGTGTTTCTGGAACTCTAAGTACAGGGAGCGTCCCTGCCCCGTACACCTGGGTGACACAGGCAAGGGGCACAGGAATCCACACCTAGCACCATCCACCGTCCTTGGTCCTAATGACTCAAATTCCACACCATCATGTGGGCCTTCAAGGCACTCATAAGCATTCCTGTCTCCACCGTGGGATCAAATGACATTAAACTTCCTTCCATTTTCCCACCACCACAGGATCCGTCTCCGTATCAAGAAACAAAGAGACCAGCGTGTGGCCCCTCTACCAGTCGCTGTTCCCCCAGACCTGTCCCCCAAGTAGGCCCAGCCCTTCTCCGAGGGAGGTGTTCAGCTTTCATATCATGTACCACGAAACACAGGCTGAGACTCTGGTCCCACGTGCCTTCTAATAGAAATTCTGCAAGTGCCCAGGAACATTTATTCCCCTCAAACCCAGTTACTCCTCCAGCAAGATCAGTTTCAGGTAAAAACCAGCCCCGGTGATTGATGATGGAGACCAAGAAGGCTGAAAAGGATGCAAAAACGGTTTCTAAATCTAATCCGTTCAGCAAAATGCTTCTACTTACTGAGTCTTCTGGACTGTTCCTGGCACTGGAGAGGAGGGCGGAGTTCTCAGATTTGTAGTCCTGGTAAAAAGAAAAACAGAAACAGATGGGGGAACCACGTGGAAGACAAAGTTCCAATTTGGAGTAACCCGGGTTAGCATGACCCCCGGTCTCTCGCCACATTTACTCAAAGGACTTTCTCTCCCTCTCCCCAGCCCCCTCCTGGAGGGGTCTAGACCTGTACTGCCCACACAGCAGCCCCTAGGTACACAGGACTAATCTGAGCTGAAATGTGCTATAAGTACACATTACCTGCTGGATTTTGAAGGCACTGGTGAGAAAAATAAAATGATCATAAAATCTCACTCATAATAACATATCATCAGTATTTTGTATGGATTACACATTAAAATGATATTTAATAACCTAAAAATAAAGTGTTATATTTAAATACATAAATATACTATGAATATTTGAAATAAAACATATTATAATTAATTTCGTCTGTTTCTTTTTAATGTGGCTACTAGAAAACTTTTAATTCCATATGTGGCCCTCCTGATGTCTCTATGAGGCAGCACTGGTCTAGATTCTTCTCAGAGTGTGCATACTCCACCCTAGCCCGAGGGCCGCACCCAGCGGCCCTGTGGCGGGTGCAGGTTGCCTTTCCACTGATTCACCCAGCAACAGCTGCCGTTCCTGGAGCGCGTGCACTGCCGTGCTCTTCTTGCTCTTTGTAGGCTTTGTTCTTTAACCCTCACGAGGATATCAGAAGTAGGTCTCAATCTCAGCCCCTCGTTACAGTTACAGAGCACGGAGCCTGAGAACCTGTCCAAAGTACCCCAGTGGGGGTGCAGGAGAGCCAGGGCTTGGGCCCCCATGTGAACAGATGGATCGTCGTCGTGCTGTTGTATTCCCCCTCTGAGGCCTTTATCCACTTCTCCGTGAGGCACAGCACATGAGAGCTTGTGACAGTCAGTCACCATCCGACTCTGGGGAGCTGCCCCCACCTCAAAAGTGGCAGCAGTGCCTAAAGCTCCAAATTGTCATTAACTGAAAGTCACTGGGGTTTGACCCGGAGTCACCTCTTCAACCTCCTGGGTAGAGAGAAAGTCGTCTGTGCATTCATGCACAAGCGAGGGAGACAGAGATATAGACAGAGACCTAGAGATCAAAAGAGACAGAAGAAGAAAGACAGGAAAAGAGAGAAACAGAGAGCGAAACAGTGGCCTACTCTCCGGCACTAGCCACAAGTTCCTCGGACCCCTGCATGGAGTTCTGCCAATAGTTCACTTACGCCAACAAGACAAACACCTCTTAGTATTTCCCTTTTTTGCAGTTTTGCCATAGACACTGGTCACAGAAAAATCCAGGGACCAGAAGATTGAAACTGTGCTTGTATCCCTCCTTCCTCTATGTGGAGCATGGTCCCCCATCCCCATGCCACCCCCTCAGTTTACTGAAATGATTAATGAAGAGAGGGAGGGAGAGAGGGAAGGAGGGAGGGATACAAGCACAAATCATGGTCCCCCTTCCAGAGACTGGCCTAAAGCAGCAGCCTGGGAGAGGAGAGAAGGGAAAAGATGTTGCCAAAGGCATGATTTTGCAGACAGATGCACTAATTCTCCTTTGACAAATGTCTTTGGCCTGAGAATCGCTGTTTTTTTCTGCTTTCCTTCTTGGCCCCATTTTATATATGAGCCAACCAAAAACTACACTTGAATGAGGAGTTCAGGCCCATAGCAGATCTCACCCAGTGAACAAGGTCTAAGTGTTCCAGATCCCCTGGTGGGCCTGTCTACTGAGTGGTCATGTCTCTGAAAGGGACTCAGCCCCATGACTGTGCCAGGTGACCCATCCCCCTGCCTACTTCCACCTGGTCTAGGGATGAACACCTGCCCAAGGAGCACCAACCAAGGACTCTTTCTCAGGAATAGGGATCAAGACACATGGAGACAGTCTTTGGGCTCCAGGGGTCCAAAGCATTTGTATTCAAAGCCAGTATTGGCTTCGTAGCAACCAATACCCTGGGAAGGTGAAGTTTGGGTCAAGCTGAAACTAAGCCTTCCAGAGGAAGCTGACCAGAACAAAGGAGAAGGCGGCCCCAGGTGAGCCATTCCTACTACAATGATGAGAGTCCCAGTGCCTGGAAAGAGTTTCAAGTATGGAAACACTCAAATATGATCTTACATGGGAACTTTGTCACCGAGGAACTCCTATCCAGCTGCTCCCTGTAGAGACTTCCCTCCTTCTCTTTGCGTCTTCCTCACTTCTCACCCCCTCCCACCAGCCAGCAGCCCAGGCTCCTACTTAGCTGACTATCTGTCATTGTGGTACTTCCACCTCACGTTAACTAGTCGGGTGCCTTCACCCCCGAGAGGTGGGGACGACACCAACTCAATCCATTCTTCTCAGAAGACTTCCTGACATCTTTAGACCTTTTTGTACCCTGTAACTGTACACACACCCATTTGGATTAGCAGCCCTCACCCTTTTTAATGCAGTCCCTGTCTTATCCTGAACAAAGCAGCTGACTCTACACCTAGTCCCCTGTGCCTATTTCCATCCTTACCCTGAACACAGTGACAAGCACCTATGTAGGACACAGTGACAAGCACATATGTCTAAGCCAGAAACAGATAAGAGATCATATTACTCAAACAAAGGAGAGGTAGTGGCTGTCTGACATTGTTCTGGTTTCCAGAAAGCCTCACTTGTCTCCCTGAGTCCTTACAATAAACCTCTACATCTTTCGACTCAAGCTGGTCCATCCTAATGAAAATTTTTCATTAGGCAAGAGAAGATCTGACTATCTAGCCTTCCCAGGTCACAGACTAGCACCACCCTAAGCAACCTACAGTTGCTGCCCACCTCTTTTCCCTTTGTCCCAAGTACTGCTGACCCCTTCCCTGGGCCTCATCCCTGTCGGTAGAAGTCCAATATTCTGCCCTTGGAATTCTTATCCTCCTGTGTCTTGGTTTAAAGATTTCAAAAGCTAGGACACGAATCACCAACAGTGAGAACTGGGCCAGTTCAAACAATGACCAAGCCAGAAAGCCCCACAGGGCCATCCGGCATCATCCTCTAGGGGATTTGGTGTGAATTGGTGTAAGCTCCCGAAGAACGTGATAGACAACATCAGAATGTCACATCCTTTGGATAAAAATGAACTTTAGAGAGTTTATCCTTCAGATTAACAGAAGACAAAGACCACAGCTAATGAACAGAAATTGTGGTGTGAGTTGGAGGCATAGTGGATTCCCATGGATGGAACTAGTAAGACGGGCAGGGACCCTGGTTGGGAAAGACAGGTGGGGTCAGTTCTTTAAATGTTTACCAAGCTTCTCGGGCCCACTGTACCCAAAAATGTCCTGACCACAGGAGTGTGACACTCGTGGAAAAGTCTGTACGCTGAGAGAAACAGGGCAGGCTGAAGGGCCTGCGAAACCAGATCATGGCCTCCAGTGATCACAGACAACAGGCATCTCTACCATGCTGTGGAGGCTGCACCGGCCAAGGCAAAAAATCAGAGTAACTCCTCAACGTGTGAACCAACTGGACGACCTAACTAACATAATCAAATACTGTAGCTTTTTATCATCTCAGAGTCCTGAAGATCTTTCTAATTACGACCCAAAGCTAAAAGCCATAAAAAGGGACACCTGGGTGGCTCAGTCTGTTAAGTGTCTGCCTTCCGCTCAGCTCATGATCCCAGGTTCCTGGGATTGAGCCCTGGGTTGGGCTCCTGCTTCTCCTTCTGCTGCTCCCCCTGCTTGTGCTCTGTCTTATAAATAAAATCTTAAAAAAAAAAAAAAAAGACCGTTTTAAAAAATAAATACATAAAAGACATAAAAAATGAATAAAAATAAAGTTTTTCAAAGTTTTCTGTGTATAAAATTAGGCCATAAAGTGTAAGACAAAGGACAATATGAAAAAAATATATAACTCACTGAACAAAGGGGTAGTTTCCTACATTTATAAAGAGCTCCCTCAAATAATAAGAAAACACCAAAGGGAGTCAAAGGAAAAATACGAGCAAGGGAAATGCACAGCTCACAAAGCAGATGGTGATGCAAACGTCTGTTGCACACATTAAAAGATCCTTGACTTCACCCATAATAGAAGAAATGCAAATTAAGACGATGTATTATTATTTTTACTGAGATTGGCAAAGATGAAGGCTGAGCCAGGTAGCGAGCTGGTCAGAGAGTGGAGAACAATGTATTCCAATACACAGTGTAAGTACCCATTGGTCAACATTTTAAAACTTGGTAATATTTAAACAGCAATTCTATTTCTTGGAATTTCTGCTATGGAGTATCTGCACATGTGGAAAATGACCAATGCCATTGAAGCATTTTTTTTTTAATTACAAAATATTGGGAGCAACATAAATTTCCATTATTCAAAAACCAACTCAATCAGTCATGATGCGTCCAGAAATCCTCAGGAAAGATAATGAGGCAGCTAGATAGGGAATGATAGAGAAAAACAGTAAAATGCAGAGTGGTTCATATAGTATGCCGCAATCTGTTCTTTGTTTTAAGATTATATGCATATATAGTGTATACACTGAAATCTCTGGAAGATAGATAAGAAACCGGTAAAAATAAATGGCTAATTTTGGAGATAGGAGTTAGTTGGCTGAGCAGAATGGAATAGCAAGGAAGTGGGGATTTTATGCTTCTGACTCTTATATATTCTGAGCATGTATTTTTAATGAAAAATTTTTACTCTACCTTAAAATTTTTATTTTGAAAAGAAAATAATTTAATGGAATAACATATGGCTGTACCAGCAGAGCCCTTTGGGTAGAGATTCATTTCTTGACATTTTCTGAAAAAAATTTAGCTCACATTATGTGGTAAGTGATTTGGAGTTGCTTTGGAGGACAAGAGCCCTGTCAGTGTGGTCTGAATGCAGAAATGCTGGCATTAGGGGGAATGCTTTAAAGGTTTTTACTTGGACATTCAAGTATGTGGCACACGAACTGCACTTGGCCCTTGTGTTCCCAAGGCAGGCAGTACTAATGGAGTACGGAATTTTCCTGCTGAGCCAAAGCGTGCAGTCTCAAACCCATCTCAACACAGTCACCAACACTAGCCATCCATGCATACTGATGCACCAGCTGAAATCAAATCCCATCTATGGGTAGGACAACCTCATGGCAAAGCCCAGAAATCTGGAAGCAGGGTCTCCACTCGCATGGTTCCTTGGCACCTCCACCTGGGCCTAGGTCAAGTTTCCATCACCAGCCTCCCACTACCACCATTCCCTGCCAGTGCCCAGCAGCACAGCAGTGAGGCAGCCAACTTCCCAAGGCCCGTCTTCTGTAAATGTCGCCTGGTACCTACCTGCCACCCCCAGATCAAACCACACAGAGTCCTTCTGAGAAAATGCCCGTTAACCTTCAGCAAGGAACTCAGCTCCCTTGTCTCCCCCAACTTAGAGAATTCCGTGTAAATGTCAGATTAAGCTCTTCAGTCCTCTGCTTTTAAAATGAGAGATAAAATTTAGCTCCCTATTCCCAGATGTTAAAATCTCTGCTTCTCCCCAGGGCAAAGAAATCAATGTGAGTAAGCTCTGTATTTTTTTTTTCCCTTGGAACACGACCACTTCCAGCAATTTATTTGACTGACTATGCCTTCTATTACCATGTAAATTGTTTCAGACTGCAGAAAAAAAAAGTATTAATCTCCTCTCAGTAAGTCATAAAATAAAGAAATCAATTTCAAGGTCAATTTAGCCCAAATAACACCTGCTGCCCTTTTTTGTAACATGCAGACTCCTTTGAAACACTAGGCTGTTGTCTAAGGCATCAATATGCAGCTACGGAAAATCGGGTTTCACATCGGTCAGGGCAGCACCAGGGGAGTCCCTGACACTGTGGCCCAATGGCACAGAGTATGAACTTGGAAATGACAGGGTTAACATGATCCAGCAAAACGTCCCTCTGCAGGCCAGGGCCAGAAAGTAGAAGAGCCACAGTGAGGGTCAGGTACAGTCGGGTTCAGGGCAGGACTCTGGCTGATTTGCTGTGTGACTCTGGGAAAGTTACTTAACCTCCCTGAGCCTCAGAGTCTCTATCTGTAAAATAAGTAAAATGAGGGAGGCTGATCTTACAGGACTCCTCAATCTAGTCCATTGTGGACTTTGTCAAAGTTTAGACACTGTGGAGAACTGGCCTAGGTGGCCAAGTTTATGTAGCTATCTTTATCAAGAGACAAGCTCTGGAGTCTGACTGCCAGCACCCAAACCATCTTTCTTCCACTTGATAGCCACATGATTTTGGACAAGATACTGAATTCCTAATCCCTGAATTCCTTCATTGAGAAGATGGAGGTAATGATGTTACCTCTTTCTAGAAAGAGGGAGCTATCATCCTCAACAAATGGAAAGTAAACTGGACTCAGGAAGGTCAAGTGACTCACCCAAGGTTGCACAACTTAAACAAGAAGGTGGCTCCGGGCATGAACCCTGGAACCCCCTACATCCAACACCACCGTGCCATCCCGTAGACCACAGGGCTTCTCAGTGTTCCTGGCCCTGTGGTGGTGAAGGCATCACACAAACCCCAGGACCTCAGGCAGGAGGCTGCAGCACACATGAGACTTTCTCTTGCAAACCCTGAAGGTTAAAGAGGCATTTCCTTGGCACATTCCTATTCCCTCTACCACCATCCCACACACAAACCAACCCGTGAAGAGGTCACAGAATGGAGCCAGCAGCTTCTCACTGGCAGACCAGGGCCTGTCTATCAGGAAGATAGAACCAGGAAGCCTATCTTTTGGACCTCTCTCATCAGGAGTTAGTTGTTTTTCCTCACCCCACCCCACATGTACCGCTCTGGCCCCAGCCTCACCTGACCTCTGTCCTCATGTAATTTTTTTTTTTTTTTTTTTTTTTGGTCCTCATGTAATCTTAAGTTTTCTGGCTATACCCAGGTGGCCCCTAACCCTCCTCTCTCCATTTCTGCAGCCCTGTGTTCCCACCTGTCCATCTAATCAGCTACCAAGCTGTACTGCCCTACCTAGGAGATGCTGCCACCTGTGAGGTACATCCCCGGTGCTCATGCCTGAATTCAGATCCCTTTCACTGCAGTGGCTTCCTCCAAGGCCTCCCTGACTCCATTCTCTCCCCCGCCCCCCATTCTCTATTCCACACCACTGGGGTTGTCCTCAAGTATAAATTGGTTCGTGTCATTCCCACGTAAACACCCTTCCAGCCTCCCATGTCACTGGAATACTGCAGAGTGCTGCCCATCATTTATGTGGGGATACACTGAGGACTACAGTCCTTAGGTATGCCACTTGGTCATGAGGATATAGAGCAGACCACATTTGGCAATATGCAGCCAGCTACACACTGATGCAGCTACAGAGGAAATGCCTGGGCCTCCTAAAATATCATGCCAGAAAAGCAAAACCACAGTTAACTGAGCATTTACTATGTGCTTCAATGTAGGATCACACAGCTAGTTAAGTGGTGGAAGCTGGAGAGGGTGGGGGCTCTGTGCCACAATTCCAGCTCGCTTTTTAACACTTTTATTGAGATAAAACGCACATACCATTCATTTCATGTGTACAATTCAGTAGTTTTTAGTGTATTCAGATACATGCAACTGTCACCACAGGCATTTTTAGAATATTTCATCACCTCCAAAAAAAAATCCCATTTAATTACCACCCCTACCTCTCTATACCCCACTCCAGCCCTAAATGACCACTAATCTGCTGTCTCTATCAATTTACCTATTCTGGACATTTCGCATCAGTGCAATCACACAAGATGCAGTCTTTTATGACTGGCATAATACTGTCAAGGTTGATCCAAGTAATAGTACATATCAGGCCTTCGTTCCTTTTTTAAAAATGGCTGAAAAATATTACATTATACAGGTAGACCACGTTTTGTTTATCCACTAATCTGTTCAGGGACATGTGGATTGTTTCTGCCTTTCCGTCATCATGAAGTATGCTGCTATAAACATTTGTGTAAACGTTTTTGTGTGAACGTATGTTTTCCATTCTCTTGGGTATACACCTAGGCATTTGTCAGAATCTAGGAATTGTTAGTCCTGTGGTAACTCTATGTTCGATTGTTCAGCGAAACATCGCACTGCTTTCCACAGGGTCTATACCATTTTATATTCCTACCAGCAGTGTGTGAGGGTCCCAATTTCTCCACATTCTCATCAACACTTGTTATTACGTGTTTTTTATTCTAGCCACTCTAGTGGGGGTAAGGCCATATTGGATCATGGTTTTAATTTGCATTTCCCGGATAACTAACAATGTCCAGCATCTTTTCATGTCCTTGTTGGCCATTTGCATATCTACCTTGGAGAATTGCTCATTCAGATCCTTTACCCATTTTTAAATTGGGTTATCTTTTAATAATTGAGCTTTAAGATTTCTTTATATATTGTGGGTACAAGTACCTTATTGGATATATCACTTGCAAATATTTTCTCCCATTCTTTAGGCTGTCCAGCCACTTCTGAACAATGTTTTATACCAACGCGGTTTTGTCATGTCTGTTACAATAAGCAACCAGAGGGGCAAGTCACACATTTTTTCAGTTTTCTTTCCCAGCTCCCACTGGGGGGTTAATACCCGGACACATGTTTCGAGGGCCTCTATTTAACCCATTCAACACACAAACAAAAAATGCTAGGACTTGACCCCATACAAATCATGGCAGATTCTCTGGAAGTGGAGCAAGAGCTTTGATAATTCTTAAATCTCCCTAGGCGATGACAATGTACAGGTAGGCTGTGAACCCCTGGTCTAAGCCATAAGTAAATGCTGTCTTTGTCCTAGAGGGGGCTGTCTTTTGAGGAGTCAAGGTCAGCTCACTGGGTGGCAGGACATCCACAAGTAGCAGTGCCAGATTCCCCACCATGAGATCATGTAGTTCTCATTTACTATGGCAGCTCCTATACCTCTAAATGCTCTCTCAGAAGAGAAGGGAGTGAATCAAGACCTAGGATATTCACCAAGAAAATAATAGCTAAGTGCATGGCTCTGGGACGATGTCTGCAAAGGTTAAAAATCCCAAACAGAGCCAAAAGATAGAAACAATTCAAATGTCCATCGAGGGATGAACAGATAAACAAAATATGGTCTATGCATGCAATAGAACAGGATTCAGTCATAAAAAGGAATGAAGTTCTGATTCATGCTGCAACCCAGGTGAACCCTGAAAACTAAGTGAAATAAGCCAGATATAAAAGGCCTCATATTGTATTATTACACTGGCATGAAACCTGTAGAGACAGAAAGTAGACTAGTGGTTTCAAGGGGCTAAGAAGAGGGGGAATAGGGAATAATACTTTGTGGATACTGTGTTTTGTTTGGGAAGATGAATGTGCTTTGGAGCACAAGAGAGGTGATAGTTGTGCAATATCGTGAATGCACTAAATGCCACATAATTGTTCATTCCAAAATGCTTAATTTTATAATAATTTTACCCTAGTTTTTTAAAAGACCAAATAAATTCCAACCAACCCAAACCTCTATCCCTTTTTTGGTGCCTTGACCGTATTTTCTTTTCAGATAAAAGTAAATATATAAAACCACAGACTTTGACATACATCTGTACAATCAAGAAAAGCTTTCTCCTCTATTCACCTCAAAAGGCATTAAAATTAATAGGGTCTGAATCAGGAACGTCTAATACAGTTACCAATTCACTGAATCAAAAAACAAGCACAGGCGATAACAGAACTGCGGTCCCCCTCAATACAATGAGAATCTCAGCCTCACATGAGTGAGGCACAGCTAACTACGGCCTCCAAGCCCATCTGTGGTGCACGGATGGCATCTGACACCCGAGGGTAACTGCCACTCAGGAGAGAACAGCCCACGTGCCCGTGCTTCCATATGAGGGGAGATTTTTGAAAATAGAAGCTGGAGAGGGATGGTAAAAACCAGTCTGGGAGAGAAATAGCACTTCATTGCGGTGCCCTTGCAAGGAAACTTACAGTATGAAAAATGTCCATTTGCATGTAGGCAACAATATCTGAAAGAGACCTAATGAGACAAGGGAAGGCAGCACATATAGAAATCTGCAAAAATTCTAGGAGACGCGGCATGGAGATAAAGGAGGGCATTAGTGATGCACGATGAAACTCGGACATTTTTCTGGCTCAGATGCTGAACACAGCACTCAAGTTTTTCCAAGGACGAGAACAGCATGGGGTTGGTGAAGGAGACATGGGTTATTACAGGAGCTTTTGCAAGATGAAGTCAGGGAGAATGGCAAAACAAGTGAAGTGTTAAATAAATACTTCCTGAATGGAATCACAAGGGAGAACACTAAAATTAGGATGTCTGACAAGGGCTTTTTATCCAATCTGCTCAGGATTTCTTCAGGGTTCCTGAGAGAGAAGTTGTCAGTGACCCGCATGACATCACAGGCCATTTATGCAGAAATGGGATAGTTGGAGCACGGAGCAGGCTGATTACAGGGATGTGGACTGAACTCAGTGTGACCAGGAATGCCTACAGCAGCCCTGAGACGCTCCTGGAGACAAGTATCTGCAAAGAAAGAGGTCACCGGCCAGAGAATCACTACACTGCAGAGGCTAAGAGCATGGGTTCTAGATTCAGGCAGCCTGGCACTGGAGATCTTGCTCTATCTTTTAGTAAATGCACAACCTTGAATGATTCACTCTACCTCCCGAGCCTTGACTTTCCCATCTATAGAACGGGGATAATAGCTTCATTGAAGGAGGATGTTAAATGAGACAATCATAAAATCCCATTAAATTGTTATCATCCCATTTTGCAGAAAGGAAACTGAGGCCCAGAGAGGTTAAACAGCATTCATGGATGTCCTTAACCTATGTATTGGCTTTTGCTGTGTGTGTCGCATTCTGCGGCAAGAACTGTGTATGAAACATGTCATTTGATCTAACAGCCTAAGAGGCTCAGAAGCCAGGCTGGACATCTCCCTAGCTGTGTGACGCTGTGCATATCTTATAACCTCTCTGTGCCTCAGTTCCCTCCTCTGATAAAATGGGGATAATAACAGCACATTTCCCAGAGGGCTGCTGTGGGGCCAAATGAGTTACTGTGTGTAAAGGCCTGAGAACAGAGCCTGGCACATTCCAGTAACTGTGACAATCCTATTATCAGTGATAAGAGCTCATCTTACAAAATGAGGCCCAGAGATGGTAATCAAATTGCCCAAAGACACATAGCTCATAAGGAAAGCTTCTGTGTGACTATAGTTCCTGCTCTTCTTTTCGAGTCACTCAATAGACACTTTGGGCTTAAATAGCCACTGCCTCTCCCAGGAAAATCCCAGACCCACCTGAGATATAACACGGTGTAGAGGCTAAGTTAATGTGTTTTGGACTCCGATGAGCCTGGCTTTAAATGCAAGCTCTGTTCTTGATTTGACCTGTGACTTTGAAGGTCCTTTTACTTTTCTTTTGGTCTCCTCATCTTTAAGGGAGTAGGGAAGCAGGGATCATAATAGCACATCAATTACTCAATTCATGGCAACCGTCTATGCTGTGTGCCGGCCCTGTGTAGAAGGCGAGACCCCGATTTTGCTAAGTTGTGTCATGGGCTCCTTTCACTCAGCTGCTCTGGAAGCATCCAGAGTCCTTGCTCAGATGCCCGTCCTCTTCATCAGCCCATCTCTATCCTGTGCCCCACGTCCTGTCTCTGTGGCCCGCCAACAGAAATAGCTTCATGGGAATGTTGTCTGATACTCAGGGGACCCGGGTGTAAGCCAAGTACCCAGGATTAGGGTTCCCTTGAGACTGCCTCCCTGCAGAAGAGGGAACCGTCAGCTATTTTAACAGGGAAATAATTGCAAGTTTGAATGTGGGTTCGATGCTGAACAACTGCAATTAGAAGCCGCCTTCTGTTCGGAACAACTGCTGCTTAAATGTAATCCCCGCATCATGCATAAACCCCAAATGAGTTTCTCAGTTTTGCTTTCAACTACACTGACTACATTAGAACACTCTCAGTTCCTTTCCTGAAGCTCACATTGCTTCCTACCACTCTGTGGCTTTTCTCCGCTTGTAGGCAGGCCAAATGCCTTACTTGAGCCATAAAGGCTGTGCATATGGTCTGCCCCCTACTCACCCTTCATCCTCTTCCTCCACACCTTACCCTTGCACACTTTGAGCTCCAGCTGCACCTACTCTCACCCTGACCTTGGAAGCTTTTTAGTTCCTGTCTGCTATTGAACTCCTATACATGCTTTCAGTTTTGCAATCCAAACACCTCCTCCAGGAAGCCTTCTGTGATGCACCACACTAGGTAAGGACCCCTGTGATGTATTCTTGCAGCATAGTGTTCATTGTGGCACTTCCTAAAACTTGTGATTATTCAGTTGCATTAGTTATTGGCATTATTTGCACAATCATTAATAGGATGATGGCCTCCCCCACAGAACTGTGTTCCATCCATGTCCAATGTATGCTTTGTTCTATCCCCAGCACAGCCCCCACTGACACACAGCAGGTACTTAATACATATGTGTTGAATGAACAAGTGTTTAATCATGCAAATGGCTTATTCTATCTAATAAGTACAACCTGCTAGAGGTAGGGGCTGTGTCTTAGCCCTATTTCTATTCCTCACAGAACCTGGCACAATCCCTGGCACGTAAGAGGTACTCAGTCTGAATCGGCATTTTTAATCAGGTTCATGCTTTAGTCCCTGTTTTCATCTTTTTCTTTTAATTTTATTTATTTATTTGACAGAGAGAGAGATCACAAGTAGGCAGAGAGGCAGACAGAGAGAGGCGGGGGGAAACAGGCTCCCCGCCGAGGAGAGAGCCCAATGTAGAGCTCGATCCCAGGACCCTGAGATCATGACCTGGGCCGAAGGCAGAGGCTTTAACCCACTGAGCCACCCAGGCGCCCCTCCTGCTTTCATTTTTGTCAGGAAAATGGAAACACAAGTCCATGGCAGCCCTAGGATCCAATCAAATGAAGTCTCTGAGGACTGTTAGCATAGGAATTTGACCTTGCCTAGGAAGACAAATGACCCTTTCCGTCTCATCCCAAAAAAAAAAAAAACCCAGCCCTGCCCACTGTGTTATTCCCTGAATCATCACAGCCTGCAGACCTCCTCAGAGGGAAGTTGAGATAAAGAGAAACACCTCTTGCTTGGCTGGTCCCAGGCAAGCTCTGTTCTCACCACCACAAGACTGGGAAGTGACAGGGAAGGACCTGCCTCCATATATACTGTTCCAGGCTCTGCCTTTTGAGGAATGGGATCATTAAGATGGGTTATGACATAAATGTAATGCCATCTGCTCAACAGCTTCCTGCCTCTGGACTGCCCTTGGCTGGAATACCACCAATTTACCTTTAATTAAACCCAAGTGTGGTTGTCCCCAAGCCTGTTGGCCAGTAGGATCAGGAGGCACTGCCCCAAGAGCAAAGCCAGGGCAACATCAGACACCACGGAAGGTAACATTTCCACCTGGTCCCCAAAGATGGCACACATGAGGAGCTCAAGACCCACATAAAGCAGATGTTTGGAAGCGAAAAGCTTCCCAAAAAGAATAACGAGTATTGAAGCAGGACCAGCTGGAAGAGGCAACCCAGCCGAGCAGCCCTGGCCTTGGTCTAATGCCCACCGTGCTGGCGGCCTGGCATTGGGCAGCATCCAAGTCACCCGGGTGATTAAGTGGGGAAGTCTGAACCACCAAAGGGAGAAGGAGCCACTTCTCTCAGTCCTTGAGAAGATCTGCAAGCTCAGTCAGCACTTATCCCAAAGAAATGGTGCCAGGCAAAGCTGAGACCCACGCAGCTGGGGATGTTTTCCCACAAGCTCCATTACCAATCAGTCCCTGCAGCTGCTCCCAGATCAGAGTGGCATCCCATCAGCCACTGCTCACGGGAACCCAGAAAAGCAAGTCTGCACTCCCCACCTCTCCAGGCTCAACCTTCACTTACCTGAATATTGTTGGGGTTCCTTCATGCACCATCATTGGGCTAGCCCCAGAAAGACTACTGTGAAGCAAAGAAGCACAGTTCCTGCCCTCTCGGGGCTTGGAGTCTATGTGGCAGATGTTAAGGAAATAATTACAGAATTAATTGGGTAGTTACAGGGGTGATAAGTGTCATGAAAGGAGAAGTCCAGAGTGCTTTTAGATCTCCCGTGGTGTATCAAGATCCAAAGGATGATCAGAGGTGGCAGAAGAAGTGGGGCTAGAAGCAATCCTGGCAGAGGGGGGCAGCTCAGGCAAAGGCCCTGAGCTAGCACTTTAGAGCTCAAACCAGTGTCACTGGAGTATGGCAACAAGGAGAGTAGGAGAAAGAGGCAGGGCACAAGATTCATGGTTTTCAAGGTGATGCTAAGAATTCTGACCTTTCTTGGAGAGCAGGAGGCTGTTGGAGCAAGGTCAGATGTGTGTTTGGAAAAACCACTCTGGATTTTAGGGGTGCAGGAGTGGATGAACACAGTAGAAGGCTGCAAGGGGATCCAAGCATCCAGATGCTAGGGAGGTGGATGAAAGGAGAGACATGGAGAGAAAGGTATTGCGGGAGTCATTTCCTAGGACAGTAGAGTTCAAGGGTATGGGGAGTGAGGGAGGGGAGGAAAGGCTGACTTCCTGGCTTCTGTAGGAGCACCTGGGTGGCCAATTACAGTTCCCTGAGCTGGGGGACCTCCATGAAAGTGCCAGCTGGGGAGAAGATGGTCGGTTCCCTTTTGACCTCGTTGGAGAATTAGAGGTGTGTGTGTGCTTCATGCACTTGAACCTCTGGGGCTGAGGGGGTGGGAACAATCTGGCCCTGTGGAGTTTCTTTTCCATTTAACCTTCATTTCCTACATGGCTCATTATTGGTGCTTCACAGAGGGGTTCCTGAGGATTCGTTTAATATCTGCTGAGAACCTGGAAGGCCTCAGAACTAACAGCTGTCAGAACTAAATTAATAAAACAACAAGGCAGCCTTTTCTTTCCTTTTTTTTTTTTTTTTTCCTATGCCAGGAATCACTGTGCGGGAATGTTTGCAGAGAGCACCTGATCTCCCAGTGGCTTTTCACGTTTTAAAATTGACAATTCTTTCATTCTAGTCAATAAACTTCTAAATGTCAGACCATGGATAGGGTTTTCCTGGCGGAGTTTGGGGTCCAAGGTCTTTTATGAGATGCAGGAGGGATGAGGGAGCTGAAACAGGTCTTTCTTCCATGCCCTCTTTTACACACACACACACACACACACACACACTCCAACAAGTAAAATCTGGCTACAAGAACAGAGGCCAACATGCCTTCTGACAAAATGTGGACAAAAGAAGGAGCCCAAGTCATCCATCAAATTTCAAAACCCAAAACTTCTTACTTACATCTAACTTACACTCATCTGATGGCAAAAAAAAATTCCCCTGACCTAAGAGAAGACTCTCTATATTAGGTTGAATGAAAAGAAACCTCCAATATTTGACAGGACTGTTTTTGACCTAAAGAACAGCCATTCATCAGTCTAATGATATTTATTTATCCCGCTTAGTATGGATATTGACTTTTTTTGCAGAAATATTAATGTGTTTGATTATGGAGTGCTGCCCCAGGTCTCACTGGAGGCATGATGTAATGGATTGCATGAACAACGGATAGCCTTCCTAAAGCCTGAAAAATGATGAGTTCCAAACCACACCTGGCCTCAGGGGACTGGAAGCCTATAGTAACAGAACAGTCATTAAAACCATTTATGGGGCACTTTCCATGTTTAAGGCATGGAATACATCAGATGACCCATTTGGAAGTGAGGATGCAGAAAAGGCTCGAGTGTTAATTATATGGATACATATAAGGTACGCTTTCTCTCATTAAAATTCTAGATGAAGGGCGCCTGGGTGGCTTGGTTGGTTAAGTGTCCGACTCTTGATCTCAGCTCAGGTCTTGATCTAAGGGTCCTGAGTTCAAGCCCTGCGTTGGGCTCCACAGTAAGTGTGACACCTACTTAAGAAAAAAAAACAAAAAAACTTAAAATTCTAGAGGATGAAACCCCTCACTGTTTTAACATAATAATGTTGGGTTGAGCTATCCCCCAAATAGGTTCATGCCTCCCTAACACCCCCAATCTGAAGGAAAACCCTGATTTAGCTGCAAAGGGTGGAAGCTGTTAGTTATGGAGCCAATCAGCCTGACAGGATACTCATTACATCCCAAGTCTGCTTGTTCTCAGATTCTCACGAAATAATTACTCTGCTCTTTTCTCTTGGAAAACAGTTTAACTTGGGGAAATGTGTGATTTGATAAAGGCATCCCACACGGGGCTCCTAGGGATGTTCAATTAAGACAGATAAACCAACTTGGAAAATGTCCTGACAGTGTTTTCTGTCAGACAAGCTGAAGGTGGGGGGTTGGGGGGCAGGGGAAGTGGGGAGAAAGGAGAGCATCACTGGGAGGGCAAGAGTCTCAGCAGAGGGCTCTAAACCACAGAAATGTCTCCCAATGGACATCCGTGGCTTAACTCCTCTTTAATCTTGGCCCAAGTGGTGTAATAAGCCATTCTTAGAACTTAATAACTCCTCAGCATCCAATCAATAATGGCTCTGAAAAATCTCTTCCCTGTATTTATTTAGTTCTACAGCACTCAGACACTTCAGCTTCCTATTCCCTGTGAACTCCGCAACTGCACTTCATCTCCTTTATGCACAGGGCAGCTTGCTGACCTGTCCAACCCAGAAGGTGCCCCTTTAAGAAATGGGCTCTGACAGGAACTCTCCATAATGGAAAAACAAGAAGTACCAAAGAGATAAATGAGTCAGCATGTGTGCAATATCTCCAAAACCAACCTAAAATTGACTTTGGCACTTCTCTTACCTCCTGTTAATGCAAAATATCATCTGGATCTTTGGGAGAAAGAGGCCAGGATGCCCATCTTTATAAGATTCATCTGGGAAATTATCACTGTTCACTTAAGCAACTTGCAGTATTGACAAATGGGCAAATTTTTTTTTTTTAGTTCTTCCCTTGAGTAGGTGAGGGGAGGATATTTGCTTTGATTTCTTAAACTACTTTTCTTGGTGGATGTGGACTTTGGAATCAACAGAAATACAACCAGCAGGAGAGAAAAGGAAAAAGGTGAAGTCTGTGAAAAGAAGAAATTGCTGCAAAGCCCCCATGCCCAACCCAAAGGAGCAGATGGCCTCACTTCGAAGTGCAAATACTGGTGATCCATTTGCGGCAAGCTTCATATAATGGCAGGTTTTAATGCTATTATTAAAAATGAGGGAAGATCGGGCATCCTGGCACCATATCCTCTGGGCTGTAATTCTAGCTCAAGCAGAGATTATATCCCAAGCCAAACAGAGATAAAGTTATCTTTTCCTCCTACTTTGACAGGGAGGTGGCCAGCCCAGTTAGATTAATCAAGGTGAACTGATTATTTATTGGCTAGGCCTACACCATGTAGCACTTCTGACTGCTCCATGTGCGGGTGAAAGCTTTATCTCTGAGAGAGATAGCTCCAAACCTAGTTGACATGGGACCTGTGTTTCCCTCCCATCAGGTAGGAGGGAATGTGGTACCAAAGTTGCCGTTTCCTCGAGAGACTTTGATGGCTTTGGACAAGGAAGTTCACTTTATTGCACTCCAGGCGTATCATCCATAAAGTAAGAAAAGTTGTATCTGCCTGACACAGAGCACATGAAAGTGACGAGTTAACTCAACAAATGGGAGCTGTGCTGTTGATAATGATAATCATGAGGTTATGCTGATGGTGCTAATGACTATGATGACGGTGATGATGGTTTATTTTTCCTTCATTTCGCCCATTCCTCAATATGCAATTTCTCAGAATGTTTTTAGAGTAAAGGAAGCTTCAAAATTGTGATAAAATATGTCCCCTTTGGGAAGCAAATATGCTTCCATGGTAATAAAACAATCCCAACGTGAAACCCCTCAGCACAGGCTGTTGTACCACAAGGTGAATGACCCTTATTATCACAAAGTTGTTAAAGTATCCATTTGTTATCTGGTTAGTCAGGGGACAGGGCCAGAATCCATTTAGCACAGTATTTATCAAGCAGCAGGATTTGAAGAGCCAGGCTCCCGGCACAGTGGTTGGGCTGCCACCATCTCCACAGCTCGCTTCTGGCTTTGTCAAGCTTCCCCTTCTGGAGCCAACACTTTTTTGCAAAATGAGAAAACAAAATAATGACTTTCAAGAGTTTGGTGAAAATCCCCGATTTCCTTAAAACAGAGCTCAGGGGTGCAGGGACTGAAACAGGGAGCAGTTAGAGATGTGTTGACATTCAATGCAAAGCACATACCAATTTTCTTACGTTAAAAGACAAAAGCAGCTATGGAGATGCGGCAAGACAGGCTCGTGGAGGCATGAAAATCCTTCACACAGCACTGGAAGGCTAAAGACTGTGATACAAGATCAGATCTTATGTTTCTCAGGCAAGGGCAACTAGCAGTGTTACTGTTGGGTCGAATCGTACAAAATTACTTCGCTTTCCAAGGTTTAGTCTCCCCACCTGGAAAAAAATGAAATCTAGGATCTCGATGCCTTCAGGGGTCCCTTGTAGGTGCAAAAACTTATGATTCTAAGATTACAAGGCTACCTGTTCAAGTTACTCAACCTTCCACTCTGAACTACAAACTAGAACCTGAAGATCTCCTCAGAAGAACATCGGGGGCAAAATGAAGGAGCTGAAAGATAAACCCACTGTGGTATAGGGCAGGTCTGTTTCACAGAGAGGAGCTTTGGCAGGGAACAGTGGAAGATAAACACAGGGGTTAAGATCTGGGCCCAGGGAGACAGCCAGAGGAAGAGGAGATCAGATTCTTGGTGCATCGCCTGGAGGTTATACTCAAATGCAGTTTTCCAGGCTCCACCTCCAGTAATTCTGATTCAATGTATTTGGGTGGGACCCAGGAATCTCCATTTTAATGAGCACCCAAAAGGGATTATGATACAAGTAGGGGAGGTGGCTCAGTTCAATGCGGTGATGAAAAAGCCAGGAAGGAACCACTTTTATGGCCGTTGCCACGCCACCCAAGGCTGGGGGCAGGGCATTTCCAACATCTGCCCTGAGGAAACTGATGCTCCTTTCTTCCATGGCTCACTCCAAATTCTCTTGCCACACCGCCAATCAATCAACAAATTCTTAAGGTCCAGCTTGACCCTTTGAACATAACCAGAGCCCCCCACTTCTCATCATCTCCATTGCTACCACCATGGTCCAGACCACTGTCACTACAACGGCCTCCTCAATATCCTACCTGCACTTACCCTCGTCCATATGGTATGGGTATTCTTCATGAAAAGAAATCAGGTCATGCCGTTCTTCGGCCTAAAGCCTCCAACCCTTCCCCGCTCCCTCAGAGGAAGAGCCTTAAGGGGCCATCTGCCCCCAGCCGCCACAACCATTACCTTTCTGGCCTCATCCCTCAAGTGCCCTTTTTCCTCTTTCTCATTCCAGTTCAAACACATTCTCCTGCCCTTGCTGCTGCTGCCCAATTTCTCAGGCCCCAGATGTGCACAGGGCTAGCTCCTTCACCTCCTTTTGTCTTGGCTCAGATATCACCTCAGGGAGGCTCCGCTTGACCACCTCTTGTAAAACAGCCAACCCCAGCCCCAGGCAGCCCGTTTCTCCCCTGGGTAGTGGTTTCACAGATTATCAGCTGCTTTATAGAGTATCATCTCCCTCCCCATTGAAGAATGATTCAACCATGGATGGTTTGCTTACCCCCAGGGGCCCTTTGGCACCACCTGGGGAGATTCTGGTTGTCACAACTGAGGTAGGGGTTGCTACTGGCATCTAGTGGGTAGAGACCAAGAATGCTGCTAAACGCCCTACAATATACAAGGCTGCCTATAACACAAAAGCACAGCACAAAATGTTAACAGTGCCATGAGTGACAGATCCTGCCATAGACTATAAGGTCCATGAGGACAGAGATTATTGTTTGTCGCATTGCTATGTCCCCACTGCCCCAAAGAGCACTGCAAACACAGTATCCACTCAATAAATATTGTAGAAAGATATGAATAAATGAGGTCCCCAGATTTCCTGTTCATGTCACCCTTGTCTGAAACAATACGGACTTGATACAAGAATTCTGGGGCTCCACAGAACCTCCTGGATTAAGCCATGCCATTCCCAACTGCTTTGGGAGCACAAAGCTCTGCTCTTGCACCATGAGAGTGTCACATGTTTTGCTTTGTAATATTTATATTAGAAATAAGAAAGGGTCCATTACCTTAGTTATCAAAGTTGAAGATGAGCCACCTCACCCCTGGGTCACAAGGAATAAACTCTCCGCTGGTTGATATCTAAAGCTTAGAGTTCTGGATTCACTGGCTGATTGTTTTTTAAAGATCTCCGAGATATGTAATAAGCATAATAAATGAAATGCTTTTAATTTCCAACATTAGTTTGCCTTCTGGGGACTAAGCTGGCCTGACCAGTAACAAAGCATTCAGAATGGTCAAATGGCTGACATTTATTGAATGCTTGCCAGGGACTGGGAACTATTCTAAGGACCTGACATATACTAGTTCATGCTTCAACCTTACAACCGTGATTATTATTCCCACTTTACAGATGAGGAAATGCAGGGTTGAGGCACACAGCTAATGAACTAAGCCAGGATTCTATCCCAGACCTTCTGGTTCAAACTCAGTGGGTATGCCATATACAAACCCAGCTGCATATGAGACTTCAGGTTAGAAGAAAATAAAAAGAGAACAGGTGGAGGAACAACCAACAGAGACAATAAAAGTCCTCTGATGCCTGCTCACGCTATTTGGCAGGTGAGGAGGTGCCTGACCATGTGTTGTATTCCCATGCCCTATAAAACGCTCCTCTGTGAATGTCACTGCATGTTGGTGCTATCGAAAGGCTAATAAAGTTTAAACCCCATTCCTCATGTGGAAATGTTCACTTAACTACCAAGTTCCCACCACTCTGGGTGTTTAATTTTTATGAGATCTGCAACATAACTGAGATTACATGTTGTTCTTTTACTAGTGACAGAACACGATAAACCCCAAACTATTCAAACAGAAAGAATCACGTCAGGATGGAAGAGGAGGAAATTAATCCATACTTGTCATTCTCACAGCAGGGTTCCAAAAAGAAAGATCATATACAGGGGGCATAAGGAATGGAAAAAGAAAACTCATTCACTGAATACTGGACCCACACTGTCATGCTCAGTGGTTAAGAGAAATGGCCTTGGAGTCATACAGACTCCAAGTTCCACCATGTAACTCACCATGGGCAGTTTATTTAATCTTCTCTATACCTCAGTCTTCTCATCTATAAAATGGGAATGGTAAAGTACCTGCTTCATGGAGTTGTTCTAAGAATCCAAAGAGAGGGTAAATTTAAATAGCTTATACAATAGCCAGAATGTACAGTGTACTCAAAAGAAATATTAACTCTTATCAATCCTTACCAAAAGTTTCCAATTTACAGAGAAATAATCAGAGAATTTCTTAATGTAGGTGACTCACCCCACATGAGTCAAAATCAGAACCAGGTTTAAATTTGTCTGTTTTCAAAGCCCATTCACCTACCTCCAAGGATACCCACACTGGGGGCAGGCAACCTTAAGAGATATTCTACCCTGCCTGACCAATGTTTTGAATCAGGAGAGAGGTTTCAACCCCTTGTAAGAAGAGAAGCCATGAATTTTCAAACATAGTTGAGTCATTTGGCAGGATGAGTGAGAAAACGAACATCTTAACTATCAACTTCGAAACATGAGTTCTAAGTCCATCACTGAGCAGAGAGAAGGACACAAGAAGAGCTTGGATGAGAGAGGAAGCACAGGAGAGGAGACACTCACATTAATGGGCAGAGAAGAAACTGGAGGAGAATGTGGAATTTGTCCAAAATATGCCAGCCCACTACTGATGGCAAAGCTGACAGTGATGACCCTCACCCAACCCTATGAGACTGTGTGCCTAACTCTCAAATTCCAAAGTACTACGCATTTATCCCCATAACCTTGGAGCTCCTACCTGCCCCATCTCCACCAACACTGAAAACAAATTAAACCACAAAATACAGTGATAACAATGTTGTGATGATGATGGTTTCGACAGTGATTTTTTGTAAATGTAGGCAGAGCCTCTCCTTTCAATAGGATTTTCTGCTATTAATCTCAGTATTTCACTCCTATGGCTTGAAGGGTTTCCTCACTATTTAAAATCTTAGAAATTGACCCCATTCTTTCTATAAAGCCTAGTTTTGAAGACTTAGCTACCACCATCTCACTATGGAGCCTTGGGAAGGCTACTTGCCCTTTCGGTACCTCATTTTCCCTGTCTATGAAGTGGAGATTATAGTGCTACCTACCCTCATGGGGTGGTTGTAAAGATTAAATGAGTTAGTACTTGTAATGCACTTAGAGGAATGCTTGGCACATCGTAAAGACTCGATATATGTTAGCTATTAACATCACAATTTAATCTGACAAGTGCGCTATAACTCACACTACTCCAAAGTGATGCAGCCCTGGGGCCATGTGTGCCCATATATCTGCAAGGCCATAGGGTGTGGGATGTAGCTAAATGTCCCCTCTTTCCTCTCCTGGATACAGGCTCCATCTGGCTCCCCACAGCTGCTCACAGGCCTTTCTTTTCCGGGAAAACCAATTCATCTGAGGGCCTCTGTTTGGCATTTCCAGTCCCACTAATTGTGAAGCTTACCATCTCAGGAAGAAAACCAAATGTCCATTGCTGGTTAAAGCAAAAGTGAGACTAGAAACGTGTTAGAGCATTTGGACTCACAGCGGTGAAGCCACTTGCTTCTGATGAATTGCGACATGTGGAAATCAATCCAGGTCACTTAGGAGAACAACTTGGTATTTGGTGTCCAAACGAATTGCTGCTAATTTATTACACTGCTATTTGATTAAACACACAAGAAGGGAGTCAGTCGATGTGGAGTGTCTGCAGGTGAATTCTCTTGTGGCTCATTTGGGAGCATCTCCCTATCTAATACTCAACAAAAAATAAATAGTTTTAAAGCACTCTAAAGCTATCAAAGTGGTTTACCCAAAGTGTGGTTGATCTTTGTTTTATTCTTGCTTTCCTGCAATCTCTAGGAAGTGAGGTAAGTTACCAAAAAAAAAAAAACAACAAAAATCAGCCCATAAAGGACATCGGCCAGGAACAAACATAACCAGAAGGCATGGATCAGCACATATTAAACTCCATCTCCAAAATCTTCATTTTTAACCACTTCATCTGGTCAATGCCATCACACACCTCACATGTCTTTGCGTACTGTGCCACCATTTGCAAATGGATGTTTATGCGTTTGAATATGTATCTATAGTCTATCTTCCTAATGTGTGAAAGGCAACTGGAGAGCTGACAAAAGATAGTCTAAATAGGCTCACATACTAACCTCAGTATAAAAACTGGAAATAACTGGGAAGGAGCAAGACCAGGTTTGGCTGGATTAGGGCCCCCACCCGAGGAGCTTCTCCTATTTCTCATTTCTACACCAGCCTAAACTGACTGGCTGTTGGAAAGTATCTCAGGACAGTTTACAGAAGAGATTTCAGGCAATTTACCATCTTCACAGACTGTCATAAAGAAAATAAGGAGGAAAAGAGACTTCAAAAATCTAATGCAAGGAGGAGCAAGATGGCGGAGGAATAAGAGACTGAGATATCATCAGGACCCAGAAGTTCAGCTAGATAGTTATCAAACCATTCTGAACACCTACAAACTCAACAGGAGATTGAAGAGAAGAAGAGCAGCAATTCTAGAAACAGAAAATCGACCACTTTCCAGAAAGTAGGACATGCGGAGAAGTGAATCCGAAGCGATGGGAAGATGGACCACGGTGGAGGTGGGGGGAGGGGCAGCTCCCGGCAAGCAGCAGAGCAGCAGAGCACAAATTCAGAACTTTTAGAAATCTGCTCCACTGAGGGATGTCACTCCAGAGGCTAAGCAGGGGGTGGAGCCCTCACAGGGACAGTGTGGTCTCAGGACCCGCGGGGTCACAGAAAGACCGGGGGTCTCTGAGTGTGGCAGAGCTCCCAGGTATCAGGGCGGGGAAGCCAACTGCCGAGATGGAGCAGAGAAGTGGGCTATCAGCTCGGGGTTACATTAAACCATGATCCACGGCATGGTCAGGCCACTGCTCTTCAGGCAGGGACCCCACAAGTGGCAGATTTGGGGAGACTCACCTTCCTCCTCTGGGAGGAGCGGCGCAGGAGCGTGCTGCAGGAATATGCTGGGTTTCGAGACTCCAAACGGGGCCATGCACCAGAGACAAAAACGCTCGGTCACAGGCCGGGCAAGCACAGAGTGTGGCCGGAGACCAGGGAGACGGGAGGGACTGATTGCTTTTCTCCCAGGGCGCACTGAGGAGTGGGGCCCTGAGCTCTCGGCTCCTACGGGCTGGAGGTTGGGAGGCCGCCATTTTCATTCCCGGCCTCCAAAGCTGTACGGAAAGCGCTCAGGGAACAAAAGCTCCCGAGAGCGAACCCGAGCAGATTACTTAAACCTGGCCCCTGGTATGGGCGGTGCAATTCCGCCTCGGGCAAAGACATTTGAGAATCACAGCAACAGGCTCCTCCCCAGAAGATCAGCAAGAACATGCAGCCAAGACCATGTTCACCGATCAATGAGAACTGTGAAACTCCAGAACTAGGAGAAAACAACACATAGAATTCATGGCTTTTTTCCCCATGATCCTTTAGTCTTTCAAAATTAAATTTTTTTAAGTTTATTTTTTTCTTATTCTATTTTTTTAAAGTTTTCATCTTTCCTATTTTAACGTTTTTTAACTATTTTATCCTATCAATACCTTTTTAAAAATCTTTTCTAATTTTCATTGATATAGTCATATTTTATCCCCTCATTGTATTTAACCTTATTTTTTGTATACACACAGTTTTTTTTTCTTTAAAATTTTGGGATACAATTTTTTCTAATAGATCAAAACATACCCTAAATCTAGCACACGGCTTTGTTCTAGTCTCCAGCCTGATCAGATTCTTTCCTTTTTTTTTTTTCTTTTTTCAACCAACTTATCTTATCAATTCCTTTTTTAGAATCTTTTTTAATTTTCATCTTTACAGTCAATTATCCATCCCTTCATGTTTACCCTTATTTATATACACATATATGTTTTTCTTTCTCTAAAATTTTGGGAGGCAGTTTCTTCTAAAACACCAAAATACACCCAAATCAAGTATGAGGCTCTGTTCTATTCACCAGTCTAATATATATATTTTTTCTTTTTTTTTTTTTCCTTCTTTTTTTCCCCTCCTATCTTCTCCCCCTGGTTTCGAGTCTCTTCTGATTTGGTTAGTGTATTTTTTTGAGGGGTCATTGCTACCCTTTTAGTATTTTGTTCTCTCATTTATCTATTCTTATCTGGATAAAATGACAAGGCAGAAAAACTCACCACAAAAAAAAAAAAAAAAGAACAAGAGGGGCGCCTGAGTGGCTGAGTGGGTTAAGCCTCTGCCTTCAGCTCAGGTCATGATCTCAGGGTCCTGGGATAGAGCCCTGCATCGGGCTCTCTGCTCAGCAGGGAGCCTACTTCCCCTCTCCCTCTGCCTGCCTCGCTGCCTACTTGTGATCTCTCTCTGTCAAATAAATAAATAAAATCGTAAAAAAAAAAAAAAAAAAAAAACAAGAGGCAGTACTGATGGCTAGGGACCTAATCAATACGGACATTAGTAATATGTCAGAACTAGAGTTCAGAATGATGATTATCAAGGTGCTAGCTGGGCTCGAAAAAAGCACGGAAGATATTAGAGAATCCCTTTCTGGAGAAATAAAAGAACTAAAATCTAATCAAGTTGAACTCAAAAAAGCTATTAATGAGGTGTAATAAAAAATGAAGGCTCTTACTGCCAGGATAAATGAGACAGAACAGAGACTTAGTGATATAGAAGACCAAATGATGGAGAATAAAGAGCTGAGCAACAGAGAGACAAACAACTACTGGACCATGAGGGGAGAATTCAAGAGATAAGTGATACCATAAGACAAAACAATATTAGAATAATTGGGATCCCAGAAGAAGAGAAAGAGAGAGAGGGGCAGAAGGTATATTGGAGCAAATTACAGAAGAGAATTTCCCTAATTTGGCCAAGGGAACAAGCATCAAAATCCAGGAGGCACAGAGAACCCCCCTCAAAATCAATAAAAAGAGGTCCACACCCCATTATCTAATAGTAAAACTTACAAGTCTTAGTGACAAAGAGAAAATCCCGAAAGCAGCTTAGGACAAGAGGTCTGTAACATACAATGGTAGAAATATTAGATTGGCAGCAGACCTATCCGCAGAGACCTGGAAGGCCAGAAAGGACTGGCAGGATATATTCAGAGCACTAAACGAGAAAAATATGCAGTCAAGAATATTATATCCAGCTAGGCTCTCTTTGAAAATAGAAGGAGAGATAAAAAGCTTCCAGGACAAACAAAAACACCAAACCAGCCCTACAGGAAATATTGAAAGGGGTCCTCTGAGCAAAGAGTGAGCCTAAAAGTAACATAGACAAGAAAGGAACAGAGACAATATACAGTAACAGTCACCTTACAGGCAATACAATAGCACTAAATTCATATCTTTCAATAGTTACCCTGAATGTAAATGGGCTAAATGCCCCAATCAAAAGACCCAGGGTATCAGAATGGATAAAAAAAAACAAGACCCATCGATATGCTGTCTACAAGAAACTCATTTTAGACCCAAAGACACCTCCAGATTTAAAGTGAGGGGGTGGAAAACAATTTACCATGCTAATGGACATCAAAAGAAAGCTGGGGTGGCAATTCTTATATCAGGTAAATTAGATTTTAAGCCAAAGACTAAAATAAGAGATAAGGAAGGACACTATATCATACTTAAAGGGACTGTCTAACAAGAAGGTCTAACAATTGTAAATATCTATGCCCCTACATGGGAGCAGCCAATTATATAAACCAATTAATAACAAAATCAAAGAAACACATCAACAATAATACAATAATAGTAGGGGACTTTAACGCCCCCCTCACTGAAATGGACAGATCGTCTAAGCAAAAGATCAACGAGGAAATAAAGGCTTTAAATGACACACTGGAGCAGATGGACATCACAGATATATTCAGAACATTCCATCCCAAAACAAGAGAATACACATTCTTCTCTAGCGCACATGGAACATTCTCCAGAATAGATCACATCCTGCGTCACGAATCAGGTCTCGATTGGTACAAAAAGATTGGGATCATTCTCTGAATATTTTAAGAACACAATGCCTTGAAACTAGAACTCAATCACAAGAGGAAAGTTGGAAAGAACTTAAATACATGGAGGCTAAAGAGCAGCCTACTAAAGAATGAATGGGTTAACCAGGAAATTAAAGAAGAATTAAAAAAATTCATGGAAACAAATGAAAATGAAAACACAACTGTTCAAAATCTTTGGGACACAGCAATAGTGGTCCTGAGAGGATAGTATATAGCAATACAAGCCTTTCTCAAGAAACAAGGAAGATCCCAAGTACACAACCTAACCCTACACCTAAGGAAGCTGAAGAACAGCAAAGAAAGCCTAAACCCAGCAGGAGAAGAGAAATAATAAATATCAGAGAAGAAATCAATGAAATAGAAACCAAAAGAACAGTAGAACAAATCAATGGAACTAGGAGCTAGATTGATAAACCCCTGGCCAGACTTATCAAAAAGAAAAGAGAAAGGACCCAAATTAATAAAAATCATGAATGAAAGAGGAGAGATCACAACCAACACCAAAGAAATACAAACAATTATAAGAACATATTATGAGCAACTATACACCAGCGAATTTGACAATCTGGAAGAAATGGATGCATTCCTAGAGACACATAAACTACCAAAACTGAACCAGGAAGAAATAGAAAACCTGAACAGACCCATAACCAGTAAGAAGATTGAAGCAGTCATCAAAAATCTCCCAACAAGAGCCCAGGGCCAGACGGCTTCCCAGGGGAATTCTACCAAACATTTGAAGAAGAATTAATGCCTATTCTCCTAAACTGTTCCAAAAAATAGAAATGGAAGGAAAACTTCCAAACTCATTTTATGAGGCCAGCATTACCTTGATTCCCAAAACCAGACAAAGATCCACATCAAAAAGGAGAATTACAGACCAATATCCTTGATGAACACGGATGCAAAAATTCTCACCAAAATACTAGCCAATAGAATCCCACAGTACGTTAAAAGGATTATTCACCACGACCAAGTGGGATTTATTCCCGGGCTGCAAGTTTGGTTCAATATCTACAAATCAATCAATGTGATACAATACATTAATAAAAGAATAAGAACCATAGGATACTCTCAATAGATGCTGAAAAAGCATTTGACAAAGTAAAGCATCCTTTCTTCATCAAACCTCTTCACAGTGTAGGCACAGAGGGTACATGCCTCAGTATCATCAAAGCCATCTATGAAAAACCCATAGCAAATATTATCTTCAATGGGGAAAAACTGAGAGTTTACTGCTAAGGTTGGGAACATGGTAGGGATGTCCACTATCACTGCTGCTATTCAACATAGTACTAGAAGTCCTAGTCTCAGCAATCAGACAATAAAAAGAAATAAAAGGCATCCAAATCGGCAAAGAAGAAGTCAAACTCTCACTCTTCGCAGATTATATGATACTTTATGTGGAAAACCCAAAAGACTCCACTCCAAAACTGCTAGAACTCATACAGGAATTCAGTAAAGTGTCAGGATATAAAATCAATGCACAGAAATCAGTTGCATTTCTATATACAAACAGAAAGAAGAAAGAGAAATTAAGGAGTCGGTCCCATTTACAACTGAACCCCAAACCGTAAGATACCTAGGAATAAACCTAACCAAAGAGGCAAAGAATCTGTACTCAGAAAACTATAAAGTGCTCATGAAAGAAATTGAGGAAGACACAAAGAAATGGAAAAACGTTCCATGCTCATGTATTGGAAGAACAAATATTCTGAAAATGTCTATGTTACCTAAAGCAATCTACACATTTAATGCAATCCCTATCAAAATATCATCCATGATCCATGTTTTTCAAAGAAATGGAACAAATATTCCTAAAATTTATATGGAACCAGAAAAGACCCCGAATAGCCAGAGGAATGTTGAAAAAGAAAACCAAAGCTGGTGGCATCACAATTCCAGACTTCAAGCTCTATTACACAGCTGTAATTAACAAGACAGTATGGTACTGGCACAAAAACAGACACGTAGATCAATGCAACAGAATAGAGAGCCCAGAAATGGACCCCCAACTCTATGGTCAACTAATCTTTAACAGAGCAGGAAAGAGTGTCCAATGGAAAAAATACAGTCTCTTCAACAAATGGTATTGGGAAAATTGGGACAGCCACATGCAGAAAAATGAAACTGGACCATTTCCTTACACCACACACAAAAATAGACTCAAAATGGATGAAAGACCTTAATGTGAGACAGGAATCCATGAAAATCCTTGAGGACAACATAGGCAGCAACTTCTTTAACCTCAGCCGCAGCAACTTCTTCCTGGAAACCCCACCAAAGGCAAGGGAAGCAAGGGCAAAAATGAACTACTGGGACTTCGTCAAGATCAAAAGCTTTTGCACAGCAAAGGAAACAGTCAACAAAACCAAAAGACAACTGACAGAATGGGAGAAGATATTCGCAAATGACATATCAGATAAAGGGCTAGTATCCAAAATCTATAAAGAACTCATCAAACTCAACACCCAAAGAACAAATAATCCAATCAAGAAACGGGCAGAAGACATGAACAGACATTTCTGCAAAGAGGACATCCAAACGGCCAACATACACATGAAAAAGTGCTCAACATCACTCAGCATCAGAGAAATACAGATCAAAACCACAATGAGATACCACCTCACACCAGTCAGAATGGCTAACGTTAGCAAGTCAGGAAACAACAGATGTTGGTGAGGATGTGGAGAAAGAGGAAACCTCCTACACTGTTGATGGGAATGCAAGCTGGTGCAGCCACTCTGGAAAACAGTATGGAGATTCCTCAGAAAGTTGAAAATAGAGCCACACTACGACCCAGCAATCGCACTACTGGGTATTTATCCTAAAGATACATATGTAGTGATCTGAAGGGGCACGTGCACCCAAATGTTTACAGCAGCAATGTCCACAATAGCCAAACTATGGAAAGAATCTAGATGTCCATCAACAGATGAATGGATAAAGAATATGTGGTGTGTGTGTATATATATATATATAATATATATATTATATTATATATAATATAATATATATATTATATTATATATATAATATATATATATAAAAAAAATCTAATGCAGAGTGGTTTGTACACACACACACCATTTTTCATTTGGTTTTATATATATATATACTATATATATATAGTATAGTATATAATATATATATATACTATATATATAGTATAATATATAATATATATAGTTCATATATATATATATACACACACAATGGAATACTATGCAGCCATCAAGAGAAATGATATCTTGCCATTTGCAACGACATGGATGGAACTAGAGGGTATTATGCTAAGCGAAATAAGTCCATCAGAGAAAGACAATTATCATTTGATCTCTCTGATATAAAGAATTCAAGAGGCAGGATGGGGGTCATGGGGGATGGGGGGCAAAAATGAAACAAGATGGGATCATGAGGGAGACAAACCATAAGAGACTCTTAATCTCATGAAACAAACTGAGGGTTGCTGGGAGGTGTGGAGGTAGGGATAGGGTGGCTGGGGTATGGACATTGGAGAGGGTATGTGCTATGGTGAGTGCTGTGAAATGTGTAAGCCTGATGATTCACAGACCTGTACCCCTGGGGTGAATAATACATTATATGTTAATTTTTTTAAAAAAAGAATATAGGTGTATATTAAACTTGATATTAGTAAAAAAAAAAAAAATCTAATGCAGAGTGGTTTGTACACACACACACACACACACACACACACCATTTTTCATTCTGAATCCCAGAATATTATGGAGGCAGCTCAGCAAAAAATAAGGGAGATACGGTAGTTCTTGTTTGTTCTGAGCCCTGTTTATGTGGATGACCCATATCATCTTTCCCCCTCAGCATCTCCCTAAGGCTGCAGTCACAGCAACAGGTGCTCCCATTCCTGACATCACCATTGCCTTCTGCTTACAGCTGATGGGCAGAGTACCTACTGGCCATGTCCTAACAGAACAACATGTGGGTGAATGGGACTCTTTCAAGTGCCACCCTTCAATCTGCAGAAGTTAGATAACCAATCCATATAAGAAACTGGTTGTGGCTGCCAACACCATGGTCTCATCTAATTGCATCTCACCAGCAGGACACCGGTCTCCTTGTTTAAGAGGTGAGATCACCAGGATGATGTACATGAGCTAGAAAAGCAAGAACAATGGAGAGGAATCCCAAAATTTACTGGACACTTGGCCATGCCCTTTGTCCAAAATGTCTAGTTTGCATCTTGTAACAAATTTTCTTGGGGTGATAAATAATAAATCTGTTCTTTAAGTGAGAAGTAGCTGGGATTGCACCTTTTACTTCTGGCAAACCCAAGCTCACTTTACATGACACACAAAGGAGAGAATAAATCCAACATTGAGAACAAGGGCTCATTTCCTTAGCAAAGAGAAAGAAATCAGAAGAGAAAACCTGTACTGTTGCATAGAAATATTTCTATGCATCCAAGAACACACAGAGGGTGGGAGAAATGGGTGAAGGTGGTCAAAGGGTACAAACTTCCAGTTTTAAGATGAGTAAGATCCAGGGATGTAATGTACAGCATGGTAACTATAGTTAACAATACTGAATTGTGGGGGTACCTGGGTGGTTCAGATGGTTAAGCATATGCCTTCGGCTCAAGTAGTGATCTCTAGGTCCTGGGATCAAGCCCCATGTCAGGCTCCCAGTTCAGTGAGGAGTCTGCTTTTCCCTCTCCCTCTGCCTCTTCCCCTGCTTGCACTCTCTCTGTATCTCTCTCTCTCAAATGAATAAACAAAATCTTTTAAAACAAACACTGTATTGTGAATTTGAAAGTTTCTAAGGATTATTAAAAATTCTCACAACACACAAAGAAATTATGTATTTGAGGTGATGGATGTGCTAACTAATCTTGTGGTAGTTTCATTAAATATTATATATAATATTACATATATTACATACAATCACTCAGATACATATATAAATATATCTACATATATATTATATAAATATATATAAAATCATTACTCTGTACATCTTAAACTTACATAATGTTATATGTCACATTTCAATAAGCTGGGAAAAAAAACACAGACTTGTTCTACATATAAAAGATATTCTCATTTCTTATTAGACTGATGAAATGAAATAATCCAAGAAGAGAGATAGGAAGACAAATTCGGTGGGGGGATAAATTTACTTCAGAAAGAGGACATAATCAAGTGACAGAAGGTGACGTGGTACGGGGCAAGGTTGGAGGAGGAACTATTATTTTTGACAAATGTGTACTGTTTCCTCAGAGTGGTGGATAAAACAGATGCAGTTTCTACCCACGTCAAGCTCACAGTCTAGTGTCAGTGACAGATAGTAAAAACGAACAAATAAATGCACAATTACAGACTGTGGTGAGAGACAGAAAGCACATTAGTGATTGTGGGGGCTGGGGAGGAGATGGGAAATGGGAGGTGACTGCTGAATGTACGGGTTTCTCTTGGGGTTGATGGAAATGTTCTGAAACTATTGTGATGGTGCCTGTACAATTCAGTTCGTATACTAGAAACCACTGAGTTGTACTCTTACATGGATGAATTATACGGCATGTGAATTGTATCTCAATAAAAATTATACTTAAAAAGCAAAAAGCTATAGCATGGACAGGCAGCCACAGGAAGAGCAAGGGAATGTAGTGAGCTGTCCACTAAATCAGCTCTCTTGTACATTAGGGAGGACTCCCCAACACTTGCAAGTTTGAGGACCCTGTTATTATTTACCCTGGTAAAATGAGGCCAGTGGTGCCAGAGTGTCTCCTCCTGAGGTTTTCTTTCTGTCCCCCCACCCCAATTCTCTCCATTTCCTCTTCCCTTGACCCAGAGAAATTGCTTGATACAATCCTGTTGTCACACAGTGGCTCCTGGCACCAGCATCTACCATCAGAACCTGAATCTAATGCATAACCAAAGGTGACAAGACCAAGAGGTTCTTTCATGGAGTCCTGACCCTGGCAGTTCCAATATCTAGGGAAAAGGCAGCCTTCACAGACTCAAAGTAGAATTGCTGGAGCCTCCGGTCCTACTTGACATATCACTGTAGATCCCCAATTACCACTCTTTGCCACGGATGGTGTCCTCGGAAATAAACTTGAATGGAACAGAAATAAATCTGTTCAATCAAATCTTTCTTTTTCCTGAATGATGAGAGGTCATTCTAACCTTGCCATGAGCTCAAGAAGAACTCTGCTTTTGAGCTAGAGACAAAATTAGTGCCGGGCATTCCAAAGCTTCTCACCCTGAAAATAAAAGACAGTCAATAAAAGACCATCTTCCCAGTCCTTATATCCATAGCACCATACTGGATGAGTGAATAAATTAAGTAGTGAATGAACAAAGGACAGGTGGAATGAGGTCTTAGAAAGAATAATACAAGGTGGACTCAATTTTCTCAACAGATGTGACACATTTGGAAAAAAAAACATCATCCATTAGGGTCATAACCCTAAACTTAAGTTCTAAAAGAAACTAGGATCATGGTCCTCAAGTCATCTCTACTAAAATACATAGGAAGATAAAACAAGTGACTCTCCCTCCCCAAAAGAAGGGAGCAGACGGTCCCGCAGAGAGGACTGCGGGCCCTCTCAGAGTAAGAAATTCAAGAGCATCCCTAAGACAAAGAGCATTAGGGCATATTATTGGTAATAATCATACAAAGGTCTAATATTAAAATTGAATTGGAAATGTATTCAAAAGCTTATATTGTCACCCTTTCCCTGGTCACAGCCTCACATTTGCATAATGGCTTTCTTTTGTACTTTTTCTTCCAACTAATTGAGTTAGAATACTTCTGTTAAACAGACCTGCTTCCAGAATGGTCTGCAAGGCAGTTAAGAAAGAATACATCTGTTTCCTACTAACTGGTATTCGAATTACAGAGTTAAGAACTTTTTAATTTTGACCTTGGGCCATAGAGGAAAATGCTCATGACTTCTTGGAAATATTCATGTGTAAGCCCCCTTCCAAGGACCAAGGATCAGGCAGCAAGCCACTTCTAAACATTCTCCCACCCTTCCTGCCCTAAGGATGTAGATGGCTACAGCATTGTTGGGAGGAGGACTCGAACTGACAGAAGGGATGCGGAAATTTATAAACCCAAAAATTATTTTTTTAAAAACTTTAGGAAAGCCCCTTTCTTTGCATGAAGTTAGGTCTCAGCATTACTGATTCCTCATGCTACAGGGGTTTCCCAGATAGCCAATGAAATCTGTCATCTGTTAGCCCAACGCCTCTGCATTGTATGTCTTGCAGCAGGATGTGGGCACCATGGTCTTGCCATTATAGACAGAATGGCAAGGGAGACTGGTTGGCAGTATTAGATGCTACAGGAAGGACAAAAGAGCAAGGGTTAGAGAGAATCTGTTGGGTTTGATAGCATGGAATTCACAGGTACCCTGTCCAGAGACATCCAATGGCAGGCCCAATAGTCAACTTGCAGTAGGTTGAGACAAAATAAGACCATGAGCACTGACCGCTCTTGAGATGCTTGATAAAAATAAGAGAGACAGAGCATTAAAAATTGCTTATTCAATAAATATTTACTGCACACCTACCAAGTACAGGCACCATATCTGACCTCGTAAGAGGGAGCCTTAGATTCAAAGGTATATAGGAGTCCAACCCTCACCCTCCTAGAGCTTACAGTCTACAGAGGAATACAACAAATGGGTAATTGTAATATAATGTGATAAGTACTCTGGGAGTACACAGTACAAACTTGGGAAGTCAGGTAATCCTTCCCAGAGGAAGTGACATAGTACTTCCTGAAGGAAGTGGCATATGAGCTGAGAATTTAAGGATATGTAGGAGTTAGCAGGCAAAGTGTGCATATGGAAGGGATAAGAGAAGAGATTGTCAGGCAAATGAAACAGCATATGCAAATACCCAGAAGAAAGAGAAGGAATTTATTCACTTAAATAATAAATATTTATTAGCCTTTTACATAAGTACTGTTTTAGTTGCTTGGAATATAGCAGGGAACAAGACAGACAAGATTCCTAAATTCACTAGTCTTTCATTCCAGTCAGAGGATAGATAATAAACAAACATGATCATCCAGACACAAATAGATTCTGTTAAGAAAGTCACAAGTGGGAAGAAGGCAGAATGAAAGGATATCAGGATGGCTGCAGTACAGCAAGCAAGGTAGTTAAGGCTAAGAGCAAGGCTAGTCTCCCTAGAGCCCTGGAAGCCATATCAAAAAACTGCTTAATGCCCAAACAATATGAGAAGGGTGGTCATCACTGAAGAGTTTTATGGTTATGCAGAAGAGCACGATGAATATCAAAAATGAGATTCAGGGTCAAGGGGAAATATTCCTTCTTCGATGAAAAACACATAACTTTATGGGGCACCTGGGTGGCTCAGTGGGTTAAAGCCTCTGCCTTCGGCTCAGGTCATGATCTCAGGGTCCTGGGATGGAGCTCCGCATCGGGCTCCCTGCTCAGCAGGGAGCCTGCTTCCCCCTATCTCTCTGCCTGCCTCTCTGCCTACTTGTGATCTCTCTCTCTGTGTCAAATAAATAAATAAAAGCTTTAAAAAAAAAAAGAAAAGAAAAGAAAAACACATAAGTTTATATTTATATTCCATAAGAAAAAAAGAAAAAGAAGAAAACTGATAGAGCAACCTTCGGGAGAAGGAAAGACTCAAGATCACGGGTGGAGGGTTCTCTTGAATCAAACCAGGTTCAAAGTGTGGACCACTGCCCCAAAGGACCAAGCCCCAACATTGATGGGGCTTCTCAGTGGTATAGGTTTTATTTACCCTCAGAAACTCTGTGGCCTTGTTTTTCTTGTTTTAAGAACACATAAATAAGTCAGCTTTCTGATTTATTATACCACCAGCTGCCATATTTCAGATTTGGGGATCATAGCCACACTAGATTACAAAAGAAATGGCTTCTAAATCAAAGTTTACTATGGCCCCTAAGATGTAACTAATAGAGTTTATAAATCAAAAAATATACACAGTGTGCCTAAACAAGCCCAGACCAGAGTAAGGTGTATGTTGTGAGGCTCATCAGTAAATCTTGGGCCCAAGTGTGTATAGAATCAGTAAGTCTCGGGCCCAAGTGAGTCTTGGGTATAAGGGGGGTAGGCCCATGGACTGTGCATTTTATGAGACTGACTCAGGACCTTCTATGGACTGCGCATTTTAACAAATTCTACAGGTGTCTTTTTCATACACTAATGTCTGAGAACTCCTGTTCTAGAGCTCTAATACCTTCACACTTGTGTGACTGCACCTCCAATGGAGTCCAAATTGTACAGCCTGATATGAACTGGGGACTTTGGCCAGAGAGCTACAAAGACAGACCCTTTCTGCTCTATGGGGCCAAAAGTCTCAGAGTCACACCCCACACACTGCTGAGCAAGTCTGAGATGATGCAGGAACAGAACCATGAAGCTCACTCAAGACGAAGATCTTTCTTGATGGTCATGTTTAGAATCCCCTTGACAAGAAACGAAAGGCAACCAATTCTACTTGGACTTATACTTTGTACCAGTTCCCTTGTAAATATCTTAAGAGCTTCTCTGGTCATAAGATAGTTTACAAAAGCTATAGATCTCCAAATGATGTTTTTTAGACCAAGAGTGTGTGATAACCCCAGGGACTTTGCACATGCTTCCCCATCTCTTTCTCCCGTAATTTACATAGGTGCCTCCTTCTCACGCTTTGGTTCTCAACCACAAGTTGCCTTCTTGGAATGGCCCTCCCTGTCGTCCATCAGATCCACCCCCTCCCACTATACCTCCCTAAAGCACCCTGCTTATTTATTACTATCATGTATCACAATGTATAATTATTCACTCTTTTGTTCACCTGTTTATTATCTATCTATAGGCTCAATGAGGCCACAAAAGGTCCAGATTTGCCCTCCCTGTCCTCCATCAGATCCGCCCCCTCCTACTATACCTCACGAAAGCACCCTGCTTATTTATTCCTATCATGTATCACAATGTATAAGTATTCACTGTTTTGTTTACCTGTTTATTATCTATCTATAAGCTCAATGAGGCCACAAAAGGTCCAGCTTTCCTTACTCATCATTATATCTCTCAAATCTGGGCCTTGTAAAATGTCTGACAAATTGAAACTAAAAATTTATCTTTTTCAAAATTTCAGAAACTCAAATAAATCTGGGAAATTCTAGCTTAAAGATTAACAGGTTTCTTGCCTGTAGGAATCCTCAGAGCCTTAAAATACTAATATGAATTGTGTGTCAACAGAAGGTGGATAAATATAGTATGTGATGTCTCTCAAACTCATTTGGGCACAAAAAACTTGCTTTTTCATGGCATCTTTCTTTCCTTGGAGCATCTTGTGCAACTAATGTCCCAAGGAACGCTCTTTAGGAAACATTGCTTTAAAGATTATCAATATGAGAGGTACTTTAGGGTTGATGCTCAGAACCTAGTGCTTGATATTCCCAGGAGGGAGAGAGCTAGCATCTTCTGAGTACCACCTGCCACTCAGGTAAACATCTTCCCTCAAACATGCAGGCAGCTGTCCTGAAGAGCCTGTCACTTCCTACTTACCAACAAACAGAAAACATTTTTAAGTTTTAGGAAAAAAAGATAAATACTTTCCCATTCTCTGAACTAATGTCAAATGACCTGGAAACGTTGCCTCTGGGAGCTCAAGCCATAGAACAAAGTAGCATTTCATCTTCCTCGTCTGACAGCTCAATTTCAGCAGCTAGTGGGGAGGGTGGGCAAGCCCCCACCACAGCCAGTTACGAATGTCACCGTTTATACTGAGATCCCTTTGATAACACTCTCTGTAGATGGCAGGCTTGAATTTATTCTTTAGGCAAAGCAAAGCCTGTATGAATACAGTGAGGACACTGTGCAGACTCTACCTACGTAACCACAAGAGGGAAATGTGTTCTTTAACACGTGTTCATATTTCCCAAATTAATTTTAACACTCGGACTGAGGCATAAATCATAACAGGAGAAAAGAGGGAGGTGGCCCAAGGGTACATCCATACTTAGTCAAAAACTTCCTGACACTCACTTCCAAAGAGCTACAACTAGGAGCCTTCCTTCATAGCACTAAAAAGGTGCAAAGTCATGATAATTTTATTGTAAGAATTAAGACCCCTCTATTTAGCACTTATGTATAGCCCCCTTCCTCCAATGCAAGCCTCAAACCATGGGGATCAGCTTGCCATGGCCTCAACCAGTCCCCCTGATAACAGAAAAGGGCATGAAGTGGGCCGCTCAACTTAAGATCCCATCCGCCCAGAGGTCCCATTGCGTATTTAGGGGGGACTTTCCTCAATCCCTTCTCAGACATACTGATTTAGGTTGATTTCATGTTAGTTTTCCCACTGCATGCATTCATTACCAACGTGCCCAACACAAAAAGAGAAATAACCGAAAAGTAGTACCTCTGTCTTCAGGGTGGCTCTTCGTCTACACTCTATTTGTTTACTCCCACATCATCCAAGTCAGTCGTTCTCCTGAATACAAACCATTGTCCCCTTCAACCTACATTCTGTGGTATCAAGATTTAGGAAGTTTGGGGATCTGAGTGTACTCTCTATTGTTAAATAACAATAAAACACCAGATCCAAAGTAATTCTGGATGTTTACTGCTTTTCTTCATTCATCCATCCTCCCATCCAGCACTGAGAGCCCATATTCATAGCATCATGCTACATACTATTCTATGTAACATCCATTTCCACAGCCATACCAACTCCATGAGATTCTGAGATGACAAATTAGACACTCCATTTAACTCAAAGAATAGAATTTACTGGACTGCAAATAAAGCCCGCCTCATGGGCAGCATATACCAGGGCAAGCCCAGACCCAGAGAGACTCACATAAATATGCAACAAGCTCCAAAATTATAGCAACTGTCAAAGGCCCTCCTACTAATTCTATTCTATCCCTTGATTTGAAACCACTACACCCACAGTAGGGGAGATAGGAGTGGGGAGTGAAGGGATGGCCAATACCACCCCTAGACACAAGCAAGAGGGGCTCCTAGTCTGTGCCCCAAGATTCAGAGAACCTCCCCAAGGTCACAAATACACAGAAGAGTAAATTATATGTCAATTACATCTCAAAGCTGGGGGGGGTATTGGTAATGGCAACAATAAAAACAATGTTTTAAAATACATTAAAGAGTAGGGACAGGGTGGCTGGGTTATGGACATTGGGGAGAGTATGTGCTATGGTAAGTGCTGTGAAATGTGTAACCCTGATGATTCACAGACATGTACCCTGGGGCAAATAATACATTATGTGTTAATTTAAAAAAAATAAATAAATGCATGGTACTTGTAGAGAAAAAAAATAAAATATATTAAAGAAAATAAGTATTCCTATCAAAAATAGCAACAATAAAAAAATTAAAAAGTATACTGAAGAAAATATGAGTATTACTATCTTCTGGGATTCCGCTGTCACATTGGCCCAGCATAATCTGTGACCATAAACACTTGTTCTTACAATTAACGCTGTTCAAGCCCCAAGGAACCATATCTCTGTACCATACCCTGGAAATGGCCCCTGTTGAATTTTCAGCATGGGAGGATGGGGAAGAAAAGTGCTTGCCAGAAGAAACCATCACCTTTGTGAGGGAGTTAAAGCTCCAGAGACCATCACCAAAACCAAAGACAAAGAACAGCCTTGACTTTTAAGAGGTCAGACGGGAAACCTAGGTAAGGATAGCAAGAGAAAACACGCAGAAGTAAGGACCATGGTGGGTATTTTCGGAATACAGTTTAACCCAGGAGTGCCACAAACGATGGGACTCATTAGCTCTCTGAGCTTTTAACATGCAAGAGGCACAGCTTAGTTCTGAGAGGCAGGGCCAGAAACAAGACACCCACATGGGGTGTCTTTCCTGACTTCCCCTTCCTTGCTCTGCAGGTTTCCAAGCATCTACATGTGGATGTAACATTTTCTGGAAAAGACCAGCCCTTCATTCTGAAATTACACCAGCCCCATGCATTTGGTATAACAATACCCTTTGAGAATACAGGTGACTTTTTTTTTCTAATGAAAGCATGAGTTTTTATTGTTATTACTAATTTAAAAGTTTTTATGTCCTTATTGGGAAAAACAAAACATCATTTGTCTGACTCTCCTACCAGCATATAACTCCACAGGGGCAGATATTTTTGTCTGCTTTATTTGCTAATGTTTCTGAAGTGCCTAGAATGGGAGCTGGTACATACTTAGGTGCTCAATAAGTCAATAAATATTTGTTGATTGAATGGGTAACATTAGGTCACAGACTTCAGTATTCTTTTTTTAATGTTACAAGGCTGAAATTACATCTGGGAACCATGTTTCTATACAATTCTCTCAGTTCTGGATCAACAAACAGTGAACTCCCTTTCTTACCCTCTCCTCTGGGTAGCCATGACCCTCTCTGGTGGCAGGTAGGGCTGACAGAACAGTAATGAGAGCCCAGATGCACTCAGGACACCCATTAAAACAATGAGCTGTCCTTCCCTTGTAACGATGCTGGCAGGACAGACAAGGAAATGGGGGGCTTACAGACTCCTGGCTCCTGGCTCACTGACAGCAGCACAACAAAGTACAGGTACCACAACTCAGTGTTCTTGTGATCTTAAGGCTCAGTCCTACCCTAGAGCCTTTCCCATATAATCTCAGTTACCAACGCTCCTTTCAAATTCTCCTACAGATAGCCTCTCTCTCCCATGACACACTCAGCTTTACAATAATGCTTGTTTTGAAAATGTGAATTTGTTCCAATGTGACTGTTACATTAGGGAACAATTTGAGCATAACACATATTTTGCATTTGCTTATGCATGATTTTGTCTGTGAGGAACATGAGGTGAACGCAGAAAGCCATAACCAGATGAACCAAGGCACTGAGAAGTATGCAGAACACAAGCGTGTGTGCACGGACGCACACACACACACACAAACTCAATCATCATCCTCAGTTACTCACAAATTATAATCCTTTCAACGCTCACTTCCTCCACACCAAACTTCAGGTCTTTTTCAAAGTAAAGTAAAGTGTGGTATGTGTTGTGGTATGCATGTGTTTCTCGACAATTTCTTGACCCTTTAATATGTATAAAATTGCGCTACCATTCTTACTAGGTTTCTTTTTTTAAATGTTTCACTGATGAAGTTTTTTAATCATGAGTTCCAACCCCATTTTTCCCATGTGGTTTTACTGTGCAATTCTGCAAAGTGCAATGACTTTCAGAAACACAAATGTCATGTGATAGCAGAACTGACTGTACCATCTTCCCATTTATCACATCTGCACCTCTGAGCATCTTGCTATGTAAGCCACCTCCACCAAAGGAGTGAATATCCCCAAGCACTCATAACCATTAGGTGTAACTTTACCAAATAAAACCACGTACAAGATACATTTCCTACGCCTATTACTTATCTGAACTCTGAAGTAAACTCTGATGAAGTAAAATTTTCTTCTGATCAGTATTACTGATCAGGGTTAAGCATAAGTGGACCCAGTAGCAGTGAGAGACCAGGCAGAGAGAACAGAGTTCACCCCAGAATGGTCAAGCTCAGAGAACGGGATAATAAGAGATGTCTGCAGGTAGGATAGAGCTCCCCGGCCCTCCCAAACATTGATTGCATTTCAGTTTCTTCTCCCCAATTTTTCCATTTGCTTAGGGCCACCTCAGGGACAACCATATTCCACCTGCAGGCAGAAGAGAAAACACATGCAATGGGCCACTCAAGAGTTAATCCTCGAATGCTAGGTTCCTCCCTTTTCAGGAGAGGATCTACATAACTCTGCTTTGCAGCCTGCCTAAGCTGTTATGGGCTATTTCAGAATCCATATTAAGTGAAATCACCCTTCATTTGCTACCAATAAAAGACAATTTTCATAAAGAACAAAGAGAAGATGTACAGTGTAGAAGCTATCTCATTTAGCAGAAGCGTCCAAGTGGCCCCTCCATCTTTTTCCTGGCTGATTTTCACATGATCCACGAGATGCTCAGGTGTTTCCACCAAGAAAAGATTCAATTTCATGTTCAAGTGTACAACTTGGTAAATTCTGACCTATATATATGCATATATGCACTCTATGTATATGTAATGCATACACACACACACACACACACGCAACCATGAAACCATCATCACGCTCAAGACAGTGAAATATTCATCAGCTCCAAAAGTTTCCCTGTGCCCCACTGTAATCTCTCCCTCTCCCACCCCCAACTCCTGTCCCCAGAAAACAAGTGATCTGCTTTCTGTCCCTATAGATTGGTTTACATTTTTAGAATTCATATAAATGGGATTATATAGTATGTAGTATTTCTTTCTCTGGCATCTTTCACTCAGCATAAAGCTTTTGGGATTCATCCATGTTATTACACATACAAATAGCTCATTCCTTTTTATTGCTTAAAAGTATTCCATAGTATTAGATGCATGTGCCACAAATGGTTTCTCCATCTACCTGTTAAAAGACATTTGGATTATTTCCAGTTTTTGGCAATTATAGATAAAATCACCATCAACATTCTTGCATATGTGTTTGGGGATATGCTCTTGTAGGTTTCTATCTCTAGAGTTTTGATTTGGGTCTTCTTATGTCTTCCATTTTTCTGTTTAATTTTGTGAACACATCCTTCTCCACTAATTCTAACAACTGTGTCAGCTCCATACTGATTTCAACTGATTAACTTTTCTCCTCATTTTCGGTTGTATTTTCAAGATTCTTTACAATTTGGTTGGGCTGGACATCTTTATATTCTTATAGATATTCTTGAGCTTTGTTCTGGGAGGCAATGAAGTTACATAGAAATGGTTTGATCCCTTCAGGTCTTCCTTTGAAGATCTGTTAGATAGGACTGCAGTCATGTTCAGTCTCTGGCTAATTATCCCTCACCACTGAGGCAGGAGCTTTCTAAACACCAGTCAATGTCTCATCAACTATGAGGTTTCTCACTCTTGCTATGGGTGAGCACAAGGTACAGTTCCCTCTAAGCCTTATGAGTAGCTCTTAAAATCATTTTTTAACTGCTACATTATGTTTTGTGGAATGGGTCACTGAGCAGACATTGAACCTTCTGGGACCCTGCCTTATCATTGATTAGCATGGATGGCAAAGTATCAGATCATAAAACCTACAAAGAACTAAAGCATAATTGTGGCTACTTACTCAAAAACTCATGAAACTAGTATTTCAAACCGACAGTTTTGGCTCTCCCTGCTAAAAATCAATGCATTTATAAATAACAGCGGAAGTCTTGGGTGGTCTTTTTGTCCACTCAAAATCTGTTCTTTCATTGTTTTCCTAGACTGAGATGCAAGGTTGGCTGTATTCAGTAAAATCAATATCTGAGTTATTAAATTGAGATGACTACAAGCATTTCATGGATGGCATGGAAGTGAAGGTGGAATTAAGCTACACAGAGTGAATTACTCCTGACAGACATTCCATACGCTGGGTCTCACAGTTATCATCATGTCCATAAATCTGGAGTAAGACTAGCCCTCAAGAGGCTATTTTCTTTGGGCGGTTTGAATAAAGTCAGTATACGCTGATGGCAATAACAATGCTGTCTTTAAATAGGTGCCTGATCTGAAAAACAATGCTTGCCATAGGGTAGTAAACTGAGAAAGAGGTCACCAAGTGTATCTCTTTATGATTTCAACTGAAAGAGAACTCTATACTCAAATAGGTTTTTAAATAAAACACATAATTAGAGTAAGATACAAAGAAATACAAATACCTAAGTAAAATGAGATGTCTTATTTTCTAACCCAGTGCTTCTCACTTTAAATGTACATACCAGCCACCTAGGGATCTTCTTAAAAATGCAGATTCAGATTCAGCAGGACTGGGATGGGTTTGTGATTCTGCATTCTAAGAAGCTCTCAGGCAGTGCTGATGCTAGTGACCCTTGGTTCAGAGTCCAGGATGTTAGCCTCAGAGTTTCTTAGACAACAGATCTAATATCAGACCCAGATCGCTAGATCTTTAACAAACCCTTGTTAAAAGGTGATTCTGATATAGGTGGGATATTCTGATATAGGTGGTTCGTGAGCCATAATTTGAGAAATGCCACTCTAACAGAATTAGTGTGCAGTTTTCCAGGTTCTATTAAAGCACTCCCTTCAACTTCAATGAAATTTACATAGAGAAGTGTGCAATATTCCTCAAACTTAAGCACTGGAGCATGAAGAGTAAATCAGTGTACCACACAGCAAACCAACAAATAAATGAAAGTCTGTGGTCAAAGAAGTTGGGAAAGTTTGGCTACTTTGTCCTGCTCTTAACATTTCACAATATACATCATCTCTGAAAAGTTATGTGGTATTAATAAAAGTAGTTTAACTTATTTATGCTTATTTTTTTCCTAAAGTTGTTTGAACATGGAATCTTCCACCTCCCTTCTTCTGTGCTTGGCTATCAACAGCCTATAGGCTGGAGTCAATAGTTTGGAGAATTCTGTGCTCAAGCACATAAACAAACTGGTATTTCAGCAGTGCCAGAGAGTGTCTAAGACCCTAGATCCTTTTGATTTTTAAAAAGGCTTCTGCTTCCTTTGTTTTCCTGTTCAGCACTCTTGCTTTTTAACACCTTCATCCTTATCTGTCTCTTAGCTTTAGAAAAAGAATTGCCTTCCATTCAAGAAGACTGGCAGAAATCGGAACAAAGAAAAATCTGTGAATTAATGTAATCCTCTGATCTTGGTTAAATACTAAAATGTACTTTTTCCAATCAAAAATAATTTTACCCTGTTAAAGCCAAAATACTCCTTGAAATACATATGAAAAATGCTTATTTACTTCTTAAATGTTAACTTCCTAAGTTCTCTTCTGATCAAAATACAGTGATTTTTGTATTTTAAATTTTACATTTGTATTTGTATTATATTTAATATAATTGTATTGTATTTAAAATTTTAAACCCTTTTAAAAATTCTTTATCACTCTCCCAATTATAAATCCAAGTTAGATGATCATAATGCTTAAAATATGTATCTAAGCAGAACTCAAAGTTTGGTGTTAGTTTGGTTCTCCCCCAACCCGCCCCCCAACATAAGAACATAATTTGGAGGGGGGAAAATGGAAAAACTCTCATAATCTCCTCATACTTGCAAATCAATTGTTTCCATCACTCCCTTAGAACAGCTTTAAAAACAAGTAAGTAGGGATATAAAGTGATTTCCCCCACACTCTCCCTTGGGGATGAAGCTAGCATCCCCAGGGCCTCCCCTGGACCCATTACCTCCCATCATTTCTCACTGTTCCTCTGAACGAAGCACCTAGAACCACAATGGTGTCTTAGGATTGATTGAGCCCCCAGACAGGCACAAGGAAGGCTGGAAGGCTCTTGTCTGTCCCAGGGAGCATTTCAAAGATCAACATACAGCTGGCCGAGCTCTTCTTCAAGGTCTGTCAGAAAGCCATCTATGTGTGGTGGACATGCTGTCAAGGGCTTTGTATGGTTTGTTCTGTGGAGTCCTCTCCCAAAAGTTACTCTTGACACAGGTATGTTCATTGCCCCCATTTTACAGATGACAAAATCAGGCCTCAAAACTTGTTCGAAGTCAAGTGGACAGAGTGGCATTTGAATCCATACCTACCTGACGAGTTCAGGCTCTTAGCTCTATGCTTTATGTCTTCACTCCCCTCTTCCTGGAGTGGATTTTTTGGTTATCAATGTCTCCATAAATGCCCTGCCCCAGTCAACCAGAGCTTTGTGCCTGTGGGGACTGGATTGGTCTGCTCCAGAGCCCCAGGTTGGTGTGTCACCAAAGATATATGGAGAGATTCTTTGTATCTCTCTGGTTCTTACGTTCAACAGATTGTAGGAGGCTTTTGGTTCTCAGTCAATGTGGGAAAACTCTGTATATATAACTCTTATGGCAGGCAGCATGAGGACTCCCAACAGATCTGCACACCCTAATCTCTAGAACCTGTGGACATGTTACCTTACATGGCAAAAGGGACTTTGTAGATGTGATTAAGGGAGTGGACCTTTAGGAAAGGAGATTATCCTGGATTATCCAAGTGAGTTCAGTCTAATTAAGAGTTCTGCAAAGCAGAGAATAGCCTTCCCAGCTGAGTCAGAGAAGAGTCAGAGAGATGTGACATGAGAAGGGCTCAATCAGCCATTGCTGGCTCTGAAGATGGAGGGAGGGAGCCAAACCCAAGAATGCAGTGGCTTCTAGAGGCTGGGAATACCCTTCAGTTTATAGCCAGGAAGTAGATAGGCATCACAGCCCTATAACAGTAAGGAATTGAATTTAGCAACAACCCAAATGAGCAAAAAAGCAGATTCCTCCCTAGAGCCTCCACTAAGGAAAAAAGCCTTGCTAACAGCTTGATTTCAACCCAATATGACCCATGCCAGACTTTTGACCTACATAACTGTAATATAATAAATGTGTATTATTTTAAGCTGCCAATTTTGTGGTAATTTTTTATAGCAGCAATAGAAAACAAATACAGATTTTGGTACCTAGAAATGAAGTGCTACTGTAACAAATATATAAAAATGTAGAAGTGGCTTTGGAATTGGGCAATAGGGACAGACTAGAAGAATTATGAGCAGCATGATGCAAGTCCTCTAAATCACCTTCGACAGACTATTAGTACAAACATGGACATTAAAGACTGCCAGTGAGGACCTAGAAGGAAGTGAGATACTGTTCCTGAAAACTGGAGGAAGATGATCCTTATTATACAGGGACAAGGAGTTTAGCAGAATGTGTTCCGCAGTTTTGTGAAAAGTGGAACTTAAAAGGATGACCATGGATATTTAACACAGAATATTTCTAAGCAATGTGTTGGAAGTGCAACCCAGTTTTTTTCTTGATGCTTATTGTAAAATATGAATGGAGAAAAACAAATTGAGAAGATGACTGTTAAGCAAAAAAACAGCAGGCCTGGATTATGTGGAAACTTTTTAAAAATTTTTATTATTTACTTATTTGACCGACAGAGAGAGCATAAGCAGAGGCAGCAACAGAGGGAGAGGGAGAGAAGCAGGCTCCCCACGGAGCAGGGAGCCAAATGCAGGACTTGATCGATCCCAGGACCTCGGGATCATGATCTGAGCTGAAGGCAGATGCTTAACCAACTGAGAGACCCAGGCACCTCTATCTGGAAACTTCTAAGCCTGCCCAGATGGCAAAAGATGCTAAAATTAAGAGATTCATTGTCAGGAAAGGGTGCTCTAGAAAAAATTCCAAGGGTGGGGCTGTACAACCTTTTGCTATTTCACCAGGAAGAGCAAAGTATCAGGTTATTCATTTACCCCAAAAAATGCTCTTTGAAGGGATTATGGGTACGACTCAAAGGCCCCTTCAGCCATTGCAGCAGAAGCCAAAATTAGAAATTATCTTAAAAATATCTATAGACAAGCCTCTTGTCTAATGTAGTGAACGTTGTGACATACATGAGAGATCCACAAAATTCTTGAGAAACTTCTATCAGCAGAAACACTGCCAGCTTGGACTGAAAGGGGAAGTATGGAATGAAAGAAAGCTGTCACTCCCCCTAGTTCTATCGTCAAGAAACAGACTGATAATACTATTCGATTGCAAAACACATGCAAACGTTCATGAAGAAGCAAGGATGACTCAGAGGGGGAAGCTGCAAATCAGAGGATTATTCCTAAGGCTTGACACCTTACTGAATTTTCTTGGCTGGTTTTATAAATTGCTTAGGACTTGTGACTCTTTCTGACCTTCCATTTTTCTCCTATTTTGAACCAGAATGTCTATGATCATTATCTCATGCCTACCCCAACACTGTATTTTAGGGGCAGATAACCTCTTTCTTCAGGGTCACAGGCCCATAGATGGCAATAAATTGTGCCCCAGGATGGATCATACTCAAAGTCTCCCCCATACCGAATCCGGCTAATATAGATGAGGAGGAGGTATGATTTAGATGAGATTTTGGACTTTGAGTTCATGAGCTGTCCAATAGAGTAGCCGAGAGTGGCTCTTGAGCATTTAAAATGTGGCTAGGATGACTAAGGAACTGGATGTTTAATTTTTTTTTAATTTCAATTAATTGTTTAAATTTAATTATCTGGCTAGTGGCTACCATATTTGTCAACCTGGCTCTAAAACTTTTCTTTTGTCTCTTCCCAATAGAATATAAACCCCAGGAGGTAATTACTTCTGTTTTTGTTCACCGTCATTTCCCAAGCACATAGAAATGACTCATAGTAAGCACTCAATAACTATTTTTTCAGTGAATGAATGAATGTCTAACCTACTATACCCAAATTTTGCCACTTGCTGTGCCCACACAGCATCTGTAGCCTCCTTCCTGTGTTTCAGAAATTCCCTACCATATGTGACTAGTTCAGTGGTGTGATTTTGGGGCAATGATCCTGGCTACATGGCCTTTGATTCTGTGGGCTCCTCATCACCATCTCAAGAACTCCTTTTCTCTTTAAATCACCCTGAGACATTCTGTTACTTGCATCTGTGGACTCCGATGAACACTCCTGCCCACGTCATCTTGGGAGAAGGTAACTCAGCTCCATTTCAAAGCTATACTGTAAACCAAATCACACATACCAATAACATGGACCACATCATACTCTGCAAGCTAATCACTCTGATGGCTTCAGAATTTCCCCAGTAACCTTGAAACACATTCCACACGGTCATTTTACAAGGCCAATTAATCTAATTGATTTCCAGAATTAGGATCTTTGAGAACCCAGTTATTTTAAAATCAATCTTCATCAGGAGTTGATAATACCTCATCCATGCTGAGATGGCTACGGGGGCCCAGGAGGGATTTCATCCAAGCCTCTATTTCAAGTTGTCATGGAGTCGGCTCAGACTTTAAATGTTCTGTGCATCTCTGGATCACACACACATGCACACATGCCACCAACAGAAAAATGTATTCCTAAGCGGGGAGCCTCTCAATCTACCTGCAGCTCATCCTCTCTTCCCAGTGATACTATCCACACTGAAGAATAATTCTCATTACCACCATCAAGTGTATTTATTAAGGCATATTTCCTTTGGAATTAGCTCAGCAGGTATCATAAGTCCTGTTAAAACATGATGCTTTTTTTCTCAAAGCATTAATGCTCAATCTGTGCAATTTTGCTTGACATTTCAGACTTGAGGCTTGCAAAAGGGACTTTGTGAATTGCCTTTGTCTATCATTGCAAAATTGCCAGCCCCTGGTCCATGATGAAGAGTGCCTACTAACCTGCTAAACATGTCTTCTCTGATTCCTTCTCCCACTGCATCATGAGAAACACTCCCTTCTCTTGCTCCATTCACCTTTGCTGCACTCTTAGGGGCAAAATAAGAACTGTGAAGCTACTACATCTATCTGAAGCTTCTTCTAATGTGTTGTCTTATAAACTCATTGAAACACAAACTTAAAAAAATAGAGGAGGATATAATTGATGTATAGGCTTTAGTTCCTCAGCATCACTATAACCACCTGGGAAATTCTGAAAACACGGATTCCAGGTCCCCCACCCCAAAGGGTCTATATCGTGGTTTCCACATGGGAAGCGGGGAGCAGAACCCGCTCAGAGGCTGGGAGCACCATGCAGACTCCTAACTCTGCCCACAGCAGCCTGGTCTGCTCCACCATCCACTACCCCAATTCACCCGATCCAGGAGGGCCTGGCTGAACTAGGGTTCCTGGGTACACCACATTCAGTAAAGCACTTACTTCACGCTTGCGTCTGAGCCAGCAAACTCAGAGTGCAGCAGTCGACAATACGGATGACTCAAAGAATCTTAAGGGAAGAAATTTTGTCTTTGCCACAAATCATTCATTCATTCATTCAACAAACCCAGTGCCCAGTCTGTGCCACATCCTGTGGGTTAGTTCCCCAAAGTCCCACTCATTAAGCCTTGATATGCATCTAACTCACCTTGGGATCTTGTTGAAATGCAGGTTCTGGTCAGTAAGTCTGGGACAGGCCTTAAGATTCCGCATTTCTAACAAGCTCCCAGGTGATGTCGATGCTGAGTAGGAAGGTCTATACAACTTATAATCTCAAACAGTGCTTCTCAACTAAGGGCAGTTTTGCCCACCCAAGAACATCCGGCAATGTCCAGCGATATCTTTGGTTATCACACCTAGAGGAAGAGAGTGCTACTGACAATCTAGTGGGTAGAGGCCAGAGATGCTGCTCAACATCCTCCAAGGCACAGGCCAGCCCCAGCCACAGAGAATTATCTAGCCCCACATGTCAATAGTGCGGAGGCTGAAACCAGATCAAGAAGAACTTGCTGTCCCTATAACCCAGCTCCACCACTGGAAATGAGACCTTACAAAAGCTGCATATTTGATGAGCTCTCAAGCTGTGCCTGGTACCACCTTAAGCACCTTAATTACATCCGATTCATTTAATCCTCACAACAACCCCTTAAGGTGTGTGGTGTTATTAGTCCTACTGTACAGAGGAGAAAACAGAGTCTTTGAGATGCTACCAGTTAAGACGAGGCAGAAGCAAGACTCAAATATAGCTCTTAAAGCTTCTCATCATTGTCCCTTGCCAAAAGGCACTTAAGTGAATAGTGAGCTACAAACATTAATCATACTTCCCCATCCCTGGGTCTAGGTGAACTCCCAGTTCTCTGCCTCCATGCTTTAAAGATCTACTGCAACATGGACAAATGGTAACCGAGACTGGCCATAAAAATCCTTATTTTTCCCTTCTCTGCTTCTTTGTTGGAGCCACAGCTCACCCCAGAGAACCTGCAGAGTGCTGGTTAACAGGTTCTTGCCCACCTGGACAGCATGTATCACTCATGGTGGAGAAGTCCTCCTCTGAGCACGCTCTGAAATGCCCTGCTTCCCTAAGAGCTCTTTTCCTGGACCACTTGGGCTGTGATTTAAGAAGATACATCCTGTACAGCGGTGGTTCTCCGCTGGGGGCAATGTTGCCCCCTAAGGGACATTTGGCGATATTTGAAGACATTTTTGGTTGTTACAACTGGTGATGGAAAGGTTTATTATAGAGGCCGAGGATGCTGATAAACTTTCTACACTGCACAAGACTGCTCCACAGCAAACAATTGTTTGAGCTGAAATGTCAATAGTTAAGAGACCCTGCCTTAGAGAGTAATTCCTAGTAAACACCAATTTTTACAGGAGAGTTCAGGCTTTATAGGGTACTGGTTAAAGCCGGGTTCACATTCTGACTTCCCCACTTAATAGCTGCTTGACCTTGGGCAAGTTACTTCCTATCTCTAAACCTCAATTCCATATTCTTAAAATCGGTTCTAGATCTTTACTCACAGGGTCAGTAGGAGCAATAAATGAGAGAAGCTCCAGATATGATAAAAGTGATCAATAAATGGTAAGTGAGGGTGTCACAGGATTCTTCGTTATTATCGCACTGAGATGTCGTCTTACTACAGACCTCAGTATGGCGTAGGCACAGGGGGCAAGTCTCTTGGACTGCTGGGAATAAGACTTTTACAAATGTGGTCAGAATCAAAGATCGCAAGGCTCAAAGGGTGTATCAGTTTGGTAGGGCTGCTACAGCAAGGCGCCACAAACTGGGTACCTTCACAGAAATTGAACTGCATCATGGTTCTGGAGGCCAGAAGTCCAAAATCAAGGTGTCAGCAGGGTTGCTTGTTCTGAGGGTCATGTGTTCCAGGCCTCTCTCCTAGCTTCTGGTAGTTTTCTGACAATCTTTGGTGACTTCTGGCTTGTGGCAAAATAGCTCCAATCTTCATGTGGTGTTCTCCCTGTGCTTCTATATCCTAATTTCCCCTTTGATAAGGAAACCAGTCATATCGGGCTAGGGTCCACCCTACTCCAGTATGACCTCAACTTAATTACAGCTGCAATGACCCTATTTCTAAATAAGGTCACATCCTGAGGTACTGGAGAATAAAGACTTCAACATAGGAATTCTAGTTGGGGGTGCACAATTCAACCCATAACCAAAGGCTCTCAAGGTCATGTACCCTCAGGTAGGTATGTTAGGAGCATTTTATAGATGGAGCAAGTGAGGCCTGAAAGCTTAGACAAGTTGCACACAGTTGCACAGCCTGAGGGAGTCTTCTGTTCCACAGGACATGGGAGGAAAATCCTATGGAGCTGATGAGAGAGAAGGGGAGGGGGTCTTTGGCACAAGGAAGAGATCCAAGAAAGAGGGAGTGCATATAACCAAACTAGAATCAAATTTCAGTGTAATAGTTAAAAAACTAGAGAATAGAGGATCAGACAGGGAGAAGCCAAAAAAGAAACAAAAAACTTCTGGGGGAATATGCAGGACCACAGATTGCTTTGCTCTGTAATTCTGTCCCCTCTGGGTAGTAAGTGCCATGCAGGCAGCAATCTGGCCTGCTCTGTTCTCAGATATATCCCAGGTGCTGAGCACAGAGCCTGATGCAAGGTAGGTGTACCATAAATATTCACGGAATTATCACTTGGTATGCTTCTTTAAAATGCAGATTCCACATGTCCGATCCACTAAGTCAATCTCAAGAGTAGAGGCAGGAATCCGCAGTTCCTCTACTCCCCCCAAGAAAAATGGATAGATACTATAGCTTCAAACCCCTGAAAAAGAGGATTGTCTCTGTAGGTCCCCATCAGGGAAGTTCATGAGAATGTCTGTAGCCAGAGAACCTTAGGACCCAGAAGTAGAGCCCTGGGCATGCATACTGTACTTAGACACTTTAAAATCATGTATTATTTAATCAGAAATGGGTCCTCCAGGATGACTAAATCCACACAGTAAATAGGTGTTTGGAAAGCTCAGCACCCATTAGTGGTGTGTAATGACTATGAGGGCACTATTAGATGCTCCAAGGGGCTGCTTAAACATCCTGACAGGCAATTCAGAGTCATAAAATTTCTCATAAAGGTAGAAGTCGCTGTACATGCTCTCAGGGGAGCCTCTATGCTTTACAATTAAACTGATATGTAATATTTTCTCAAATAATCCCACTTTGCTACCTGGGGTATCAAAGACACAACCCAAAGGCTCATGACAATGTGTTGTCATTTAGGGGGCCTCTCAAAGCTTCCTCAAAGTGCAGAGACTCTGAGAGAGATTGTAAGCTACTTACAGGACCGGGATCTCCTGCAGCCCTCTTGCACGTGTGACGCAGCCCTCTTGCACGTGTGACGCAGACATCTGCCCACAAATCTTCCTAACCCTGCCTTGCCCTTCAACAGGAGGTAGGGGAGCAGCAAGGGGGACAAGGCACTGTGTCAGTAAGGGGAAACACTAGCAGCCCTAACAAACAAGCCCCTACGTCTCCAATGGTTCAAACATAACAAAAAAATAAGTCTTGTTCACATAAAATCTAAAACAACTGTTCTAGACCAGAGAGAAACTCCCCTCCCCTCTAGTAGTGATTCAGGGATCTGAGCTCTTTCCATCTTGTTTCCGTTGTGGCTCCTAAAATCACCGCACTCATCTGCAGCCATCGAGCAGAAGAGCAAAGAACACGGAGGATGTCATGAGGTGGGGGGTGGTTATGGACTCCACTGCCCAGCCTCCCCTGAAGTTAGGTGTGGTCACATGACGGAGTCCCCACAACGGAATGTGAGCACAAGTTACAGTCCCCTTTGGGGCCATGAAGAGGAAATAACTTGAAACAATGACCCATTCTCTTCCACACTCACAAGCCCATTTAACCTAACCCAGATTATCATGGGGAACTGAGTCACAAAGGTGATAGTAGTAATGACAGTGGCAACAATGATGGCGATGTTGACAGTAATAACAGTGTCAAGCAGACACTTCTCAACTCCTCACCCAGTGTCCATTCACCCTGATTTGGGGATCATTCTTCCCTTTTTTCTAACAATTTGGGTTCAAAGGCATTGTTCCCCCATGAACCCAGGAAATGGAGTCATGTGACTTGGCCCTGAACAAAGTGCTTCACTGCAATGGCAGCAAATGGTTCAGAAATGAACACAAGATCCGAAGTAGGGCAGTCGGAAGTACCCAGCATCAGCCCGGGCCTTTGTCTGCACTGCTGAGGAGTGGACATGGTCCCCCCTGATACATGGGCCACACTGGCCAGCACCCACTACAGCCCCGAGAACTCGGCTAACACGGCAGAAGTTCTATCCAAGAGGAGGAAAGCAGCACTGATCCAGCCCAGACTCAACTTACACCAGCCTTTCCAAAAATGGGCCACCTAATTACCTTTAAAAACCGGCAAGGGTGGGGCTTCTGTCAGTTACTGAAAAAGGCCCCCAAACCCTCCACCCCCGCCCCCAGTTATGATGACACCGGACACCATGACACTGCTTTACACTCATTAAAGAATTACTGTTTAACCCTCCCAGAAATTCCATGAGGGACGACTGCTGATGTTACTCCCACTTCACAGATGAGGAAACTGAGGCTGAGAGCAGCCAGCAGACGTGCTTATAGTCATACAACCAATCCTACTGGGATTTCCACGCACGCAATCTTACTTCAAAGCCCACACTCTTATGCACGGTGACACACCTATTGCCCACAAACGTTTTATGGGTGTTTAGTGCATACCAGACACTTGGCCATGTGCCTTATAAATTGAGATGACACCCATCCACTCCTAGGGGTGGGCCCACCCACACTGTGGATCTGACTGTTGTCACAGTCACACAGTCCCCAAGCATCAGTCTTGACACCAGTTCCCCTCCCTCTGCAGTCGTGCTTCCTAAGCAGCCTTCACATGACAATTTGGTTTACAGTGAGGTTTGCCTTCAAGGGAACAGGCAAGTCTTGGATCTTTTATGTCTTATTGAACATTGATATTAAAAAGTTAGCACTTAATGTATTCATCAGTGGGAAGCTTTATAAGACTGAATCGCCATGTTAAAGGTGTGGGCTCTGGAGCCAGCCTGTCTGGGTGTGAACCTGAGTTCTCCCTTCCTGTGTGACTTTACATAAGCCTTTCACCCTCTCTGTTTCCTTCACTGTAAAATCAGAGTAATACAATCCACCTCATTGGATTGTTGCATGAAACAAGTGAGATAGTTCATGTAAATCTCTTAAAAGCACTTAATAAATGTCAGGAGAGATTATTAATCCCCACATCTGCTCAAATGAGAGACAGCAATCAAAGTCCCTGACCCTGCAAGGAGGAAGGCCAGGCCCTGGGCCTCCTTGAGAGCTCACCATGACAAGTAGCTCTTCCCTAGGAACATTCCAATCCTCCTTTCATTTATCCAGTCAACCTATTTATTGAGGACCTACACATTAGACACCAGGAAAGCAGTGCCAAGAAGAAAGAACAAAATTCCTCGTCCTAATAAATGATAAGCTTTGAAGAAGATAGACATAATCAAAGAATCACACAAATGAATTTGAAATCACAACTAAGATAGGTGTCTGGTAGAAATGCCCCCATGGGGTGGGAAGAGAAGATACAGCAGGGGATTTGTTAGGGAAGTGCTGGTGTGCAGGAAGCATCCATATCACATTTGTGGTTAGCAAGCCTGTCACTGTGTTTAAGGGTGTGGGCTTTGGAATAAAGCTGTATGAATGGGAAACCAAATCTGATTGGTTATGTAACTTTGGGCACATTCGCTAGCCTTTCCCTTCGTCCAGAGGAAACGATGAAAGAGCTGAAATCAGAATGATAAACAGGAATTAATGAAGTGAAAAGGAAGGATGATCACAGTGGTGCTATAAATGCAAAGGTCTTATTAGGAAGGAGAGCAAGTGTGAGGGACCAAAAGAAGAGCAGCTGCAAGCAAGCACACATTTATGGAGAGAGGAGAGGCTTTGCTGAAGGTAAAACGTCCCTTTATTCCCTTCAGCCCCACTTCAGTACTCCTCAATACCAACACCCCCAAGAAATTATGATGTGCCAACTCTCCAATTAAATAAGAAATTCACACATTTTTAAGTGATTTACTGGGTTGTCCCTCCCCAGTGAATTTTAAGAGAGGAGCCTATTGAGGGCAACACTTGACACAAAGGACTACGGCTTAATAGTAGGGGGAGGGACAGAATTTTCAGAGTGTGGTTCCCTTCTGGTAGCACCCATGGTCAGAGGTCTACACTCTGCTCCGGTTATCATGGTCTGGGACAGGGAACTCAGATTCTCCAGAGCTCACAAGCTCAGCTTTGTTTCAGCTCCTAACAATCACCCATCTCACAATTAATTTTCTTTACATAGGTTCTCCCAGAGCGTGTCTTTGCTACATCCTGTAGGGCTGGTGGAAGGAATTTGGCACTTTCTCAACCACAAACCCTTTAAATTACGAATGGCACACTTCACGGGGTGTCTGTAGATCATCCAGCTTTAAATAGGAAGCACATTGAAAGACCATTTGTCTTGTCCTGAGCCAGGAGGAGGAGGGGGATGGTAAGGGCTCTTTACCCGCTCTGTGATTCAGCAGGGCCTGGGTGGATGCAATAGGACCCTCTGTCCTCCAGGAGGCTCTGCAGCTTGTTTCTCCCCACGTCCAGATCTCTGTTTAACCCCGCAGGCAGTGCAAAGGGAAAATAGGCGCTCCACTATTTATGTGCCAACTATACTTTGTGTATGCAAAGTGCTTCAGGCACATTACAACACTGAGATAAGGATCTATTGTTAGCCCCAAGATGAACAAAAAGGCTCAAAGAGATACACTGACTTGCTTATGATCACACAAGAAAAAAGCCAAAGAATCAAAATTTGAACCCAGATCTTAACACCTTCACAGGTTTAACTCCTTCAAAGTGAATGAAGCAGGATGCTCACTCCAGAGAGTTTGGCTTTCTCCGGCAGGTATTCCTATATTCACTCAACAAACATTTCCTGAACCCCATGACCTCACTAAATCCTGAGTGCTAGGAAAGAGAAGTGAGCCTGTCACTACCCTCATCTTACAACCTAGCAGGTCTTTTCCCTACTCGGCCCCTCTGCAGTCTGACACCTTTAGTGGGTCACCATCCCCATCCATCCACATTAACATTTACTGGGTACTTGCTATCTGCCAGGCTCTGGACAAATGCTGGGGACACAGAGAGATAAAATAGGAACTTCCTGGGGTAACAGACACATCAGTAAGTGATGGCAATGCAGTACACTACAAGATAAGATGGTATGAGAACAGGGGACAGAAGCTCCCAGAAATGGCTTCCAGAAGAGATCTCCAGCAGACTGTCTTCCTTGCTCATCCAGTGACAAATCTCCCTTCCATGCTGGCAGAACCTCAATTGCTTTCTGGTGACTACTTGTCCCCATGTGATTCTGGGAAATTCTATCTACCAAATCACGGTGGTCTCACTTACTAATCTAATTGATAGGTTTAGGCATGGGCATTTAACCAGTTCAAGCCAATGAGACCTTGTGGCGGCAGGTGGGTAGGAGGGAAAGAGAGGTCTGCTGGGGATTCCAAAAAACAACTCTAGACCCTGAAAACAGTTGTGCATGGCTACATATTTTTTTTCAGAAGTTACTGAGTCTCCACAGATTGCTTAAGCCCGAGACAGTAATGACACAGATTTGCAGACTTGAATGGACCTAGCTTGAGAATATACTAGGCATAGCAGATGGAAAGACAAAAGGAGGTAGGAGCCCTGGTGATTCCACTGGCCTCTGAGTCAACCTGTAACTCCTCACCTTCCTTAGAAATGCTTTTTTGGCTATAAGGGTCAGAAAACCCAATTACAGCAGTTTAAAGAGATAGGGGTTATTTTTCTCACAAAATAAGAATTCCTGGGGCACCTGGTGGCTCAGTCAGTTAAGCATCTGCTTTTGGCTCAGGTCGTGATCCTGGGGTCCTGGAATCAAGACCCGCATCAGGCTCCCTGCTAAGCAGGGAGCCTGCTTTTCCCTCTGCCTCTGCCCCTCCCCCTACTTATGCTCTCGCTCATGCACTTGCTCTCTCTCCCTCTAGTAAAATCCTCAAAAAAAAAAAAAAAAAAATTCGAGAAATAAAGAGCTGGTCAGGGTATTTATTCACTTGGCTTCAATTAATCAGCTTTGCTAATGTGACAAAAGATCCCCAAATCTCAGCGGCCTTCAACAGCAATATTCATGACCTACTCAAGGGGTACACAGGCTGCAGCTGCTGTGGCTCTGCCCCGTGTGACTTCATTCCAGTGCCCAGACTAAAGAAGCAGACTCCACATGGGCAATCCCATTCTACTGAGTGAGAGAATTCCAACCAAAGAGGCTGAGTCTAACCACCCAACTGCATTTAAGGCATCTGCTCTGACCAAATATCATGTATGTCATGTATGTCATGTCCAAAGTCAAGTGGCCATATTAACAATGAAGAGGGTAGGCATGCTCCTCCTATAGAAGAGGGTGTGTAATATCCTTATTGGAGAGGGGGCAAATAAACGTGATCAAGAAAACAATCTACCACGTGGCCTTTTTCCCTCAAGGTCACAAGGGGGCTGCTATAGCTCTAGCCATCTCATCCCAATCCAGGCAGAAAAAAATAGGAGGAGAGAGAAGAGTACAAAAGGTTTCCTGGAAACTCCAGAGCAGTTTCATTTCTAGCTCATTGGCCAGAACTAGATCTCAAGAACACTCATGTCTGTAAGTAGCTAAGAAAATGGAAGTTGTGGTAGCCATCCAAAGGAGTCAGTCCCATTCCCTGCCCATGGATTGCTTTTTTTTTTTTTTTTAACAATTTTATTATTTATTTGACAGAGAGAGAAACAGCGAGAAAGGGAACACAAACAGGGGGAGTGGGAGAGGGAGAAGCAGCCTTCCCTCTGAACAGGGAGCCCAATGCAGGGCTCGATGCGGGAGTCGATCCTAGGACTCTGGGATCACTACCTGAGCCAAAGGCAGACACTTAATGACCAAGCCACCCAGGCGCTCCCCATGGATTGCTTCTTATGAGAAAGTATTCATCTCCTTATTGTTTAAGCCGTTTCAGTTTGAGATTTGTGCTACTTACAGCTAAGAAAAAAATTCTAATAGCTAAGAGATCCAAAATCTTTATCCCGGCATACAAGATCCTAGGTGAATCAGCCCCACACTCTGCTTTTCCTATCTTCTCCTCTTCCTGTACCACACTCATGCTGATCTCCTCTCTCTCCCTCCTTATACACAAGCAGTTCCCTCTGCTTGGACTGCCACTCTCCCGATTCTTCTAACGTCTTTGTCACATCCTATTACTGATGCTTTACAACATAGCCCACATTGTGTTATTGTGTATATGTTAGTTTACCCCTTTAATATTTGCTTCGAATAGACTCTAAGTTCCATGAGGACAGAGCCATTTATGCCTTGCTTACCACCATACAGCATTTATTGATCACGGTGCCTGGCTCGGAGTGGGGGCTCAATAAAAAAATTGTTGAACAGATGAATGGACATGACACTCAAGAGAAGTCTTGAAGAATCAGTAGGTTACCCAGTAGCTGGAAACCAAGTCACCCAGGCTGTCTTATCAAGAGATAATAAATCTGGGATGCCTAAGAGCCTTTTTTTTTGGTCACTGAGGTATATTTAAGCACTCACCATCCCCCCTTCCTACCACACATAACACCCAGTGATAAAAGACAGCACCTATAGATCACCCCATCTCAGAGACAGTAAAACCAGAATACCAAAATAACTGCCCTAGGGCATGGAAAACAACTGTGCTAGCACCATAACTCAGGTAATCTGCTAACCAATTTGCCAGTACTTTGTACTTGCCAATTTGCCACTGTGTTAGTTTCCTAGGACTACCATAACAAAGCACCACAGATGTGAGTGCTTAAACAACAAAAATTTATCTTCTTATAGTTCTGCTGGATGGAAGTCCGAGATCAAAGCGTCAGCATCAAGGACTCCCTTCGAAGTTTCTCTCCTTGGTTTGTGACTGGCTGTTTTCTCCTACATGGTTACCTTCTATGCATGTCTATATCCTCATCTCCTCTTAAAAAGACACTAGTCATATTGAATTAGGGCCAATTCATATGACCTCATTTTACCTTAATTATCCCTTTAAAGGGTCTTATCATTCAAATACACTCTCTGGGGCTTTGGACTTCAAGAATTTGCGGAGACACAGTTCAGAACATAATCACCACCACTAGAATTTGTGATTTTCATTGCAATTTCGGATACTTTGTCTTACACATTTCCTTGTGATGGGCTTGTGTCTTTGGGAGGCCAGGAAGCTTCATTTCACAGGTGAGGAGATCAAGAGATAAAAGAACTCCCCTATGGTTGTACCTCTGGAAAATAATGTAGAACCAGAATCCACTAATCTGAACAATTAGTCTGAGTTCTGTCCTGGGGTTCTAGCATGAACACATCCTTGTAGATTTAATGAGTCTCCTCTGAAAATTTTAAATTTGTATTATCTTAAATTTTAATTTCAAAAGTAAGCTCTTCAAACTTGATGCGTGCACTTTCTGCATCACCTGGTTGACTCCCTTAATTGGTTCATCCTACTGCGTGTGGAGCATTTGTGGTTGTGCTTACAATCTCCTTGGTGCCCAGTGGTACCACTTCAACTGTCTTGAGCTGATGGGAAAGAACAGAAGTGATCTTAACACTCCAAGTTGAAGGTCAAGGCAAAGGTCAAAAAATGTCCTTTTAGAAGACAGAGTGGTAGATGAGTAGGGTTCCCACATGGCAAACAATAGCCCAGGCACACCTAATTCAAAAGAACCCATACTCCAGCAGTCAGTACCCGATGCACTTTATGAGAAGTGATTTAGTTTCAGCCAAGGACCATCATCCGTTACATTAAATTAATGTTGCTAATTTGGATGTTATTGGTTTTATAGGTTTGTTTGTATTTAATTTATAAATTTGTTTTCGCTTTACATCTGCTTAAGAGCAATAAGCAGAAGGCATTAAAAGTAGTTTTATGTGTGTACTGCTTAAATAATATTAAGTTTAACATTAATATAAAATAATTTAAGTCAAGTGAGGAAAGAGACGATAGTCCTTCAGCATCTATTTCTGACCCGGTTTGTTTCTCGCCCTTTTAATAAGTTCGCAGAAAGTCCAGCATATTTGGAGATGCCAGGCACTACCTCCCCAATCACACCTCTGAGAGAATTCGCCCTATCCAACCCCTGCTAAAGGCAGAACCATCATTCACAGCTAATTGGGCCAGGATTGGAAAAGTCTTCAAATATGGACCAGATTCTCTCCTCTGTGATTTTAGAATCAATATATTGAGAGATTGAGCCAATAAGCTATTGGAAACCAAGGTGAAAGATCCTGCAGACTCAGAGCATTATCTACCATTCCGGAGAAGCCATTACGGCTACATACAGATGGAAGAGTTGAGCGGAGGGAGCCAGTCTATAGCGAGAGAAAAATGAATGGCTGGGCAGAGAGAAGCAGGGATGGCAGTCCAAGCATCTGGAGAAGGGGTCTGAGGCTGGCTGTGTAATCCTGCTGATTTCCCAGATCCCAGCTTCAGGCCTAGGAAACCCTCTATGAGATGAATCTATCTCCTTCCAAAAACTCCCTTTGACTTGAGCTAGCCTGAAGAGGTCTTTGTCCCTAATGACCAAAGTGTACTTTCTATGGCCTTCCACTTGTTTTATGTATCTTCACATTCATTTCATCATTTTCATGCCTTGGTATGCACCAATTTTCCCAGGAGATTATTGAGGACAAGAGCCAGAAAGGAGGAAGAGAGGAATCAGGACTTACCGAGCACTTACTATGAGAAATGAGAGAAGAAATTACCATCCTGAGTGGACAGTTCACATACATTATCATATATAACCCTTACTCTGAAACATGGGCATTATTCTACTTATTAAACAATCCAAGAACCAGGACTCAGAGAGGTCAGGTAACTTATCCAAGGCCAACAAGGAAGTAATGGAGGACAGGAAGTAATGCGAGGCAAGAAGCAGTGGGAGAGAGGAAGAGAAGATTGGAAACGACGGAAGATAGGCTGATCTGATTTCACAGCTTATTCATTTCCCATCAAGTTTAATTTCCTTCAGTGGAGAGGCATTTCTGTACTGGGACTCGATGCAAAACTCAGATTGCCACCCATACTCAATCCACCATCTTTGCTGACCATCTCCAGACAAAGTGGGAACACACACTCACCTAGCACCGGCTACGTTGGGAAACAGTTGTCAAGGAGACAATGTAGTAGCTGAGATCCTGGGCTCAAAGCCTGGCTCTGTCACTCATGGTTTCAGTGACACTACCTCGGGCCTCAGTTTCTTCATGCACAAATCGGCAGTAATAACAGAACACCTCTTTGGGGCTGTACTGAGGATGAAGTGAGACAATGCTTGCAAAAGCATGCAGCACTGTGCCTGACAAGCCATTTGAGGAGCTACAGAGTTGAGTTACTGACATCTCAGAAGGCTAAACGGCATGGCGCTTTTCATGAACCAACGAGTCTCTCTTCTTCATAGAACTTCTCTGTGGCAGAACTTGCCACATTTCCCCCAACTATTGGATGTTGATTTTTACCATGAGTAACCTTAGATGAACTTCATTTATAGCAGCAAGTGCTTCAAACTGACCCGAACTGATCAGGCATAAGGATTTTCCATTAGGCAGAAATTAAGGAAATACATCTTCCAATATCTCAATTAAAATAGCCTCCATTTTGCCAAGGTAAGAGCTGTTGATTTGATTTTAGTGAACAAGTAGATCAATAAGATAGAAGGCCCCAGAGAGGATAATACACCTCTCCCACATACTTTGTGGAGGCTGGATTCCTTCCCAGACTTGATCCTGCTGTCCACGGCTGACACCAAAGTTCTGAACTGGCTGCTAGGGCCCCTCAAGGGCCAACTGCTGCAGAGAACAGTGACCACATGGAGCTGACAGGAGACACAGGCCTCATGAGAGACAGAATGAAGTTGTCCCTTCTTTATCACCATGGTCATCATCATTGTCATTACCATGTGAGCTCCCCAAGGGCAGAGATTTGGGTCTGTTTTGTCCCCTGATATCTCCCCAGCACCTAAAACAGTTCCTGGCTGTGGTAAACTCATGGCATGACTAGCCCCTGTTCTTTGCTCCTCCCTGTATCCACACCACGCCCTTTGCCACATGACCTGTGTGCTTCTCATTGAAGAGTTGGACTTTACTGCCCCTTTCCCTTGAATCTGAGCTAGCCTTGTGACTTGCTTTGCCCAGCAGAAGGGAGCAGGAAAGATGATGCCCCATTCGGAGTCTGAACCTCAAAAGGCTTTGCACGTTTCCACATACTCTCTTATTCTCTGCCGTCACCATGATAAGGACATACCCAGATGGGCCTGCTTGTCCCACAATAAGGATGAGAGACATGGGAGCTAAGGCAAGCTTCCCTGGCCATTCCAACTGAGTCCATGCAAGATCAGACAGACAAACGATTGACCCCCAGACACCCAAGTGAACCTAGGCAAGCCAGCAGGAACCCCAACTGACCTAGAGATTTGTGAGCTAAACTAATGCTTATTGTTTGAAGCCACCAAGTTTTAGGGTAGTTTGTTATCCAATATTACTGAGAAAGGAATCACTGATCTACTGACACAGTCGTATGAATAGAATTAATTTATTAAATGCTATTAAATATGTACTAAATACTAGGTACCTGGTTTAATAATTTACATATATTATGGGTTCTGTCTTGATTTAAAATGTTGATATTTTGTTCATCATGAAATTTGCTTCACTTTGATTTGTTTCAAATATTGCACTAACATATTATTTATCTTAATTACGGAGCTTTTTGGCACTCCTTTAAATTTCAAACCACTACTCACTTACCTTACTGTGTTCTCAGCCCTGATTATCCCATTTATTCCCTAGGAAAATAAATCTATCAAAAAAAGTAAGGCCCAGATGAAGCTGGAACTATTGGAGCAACAAAACAAATAATGCACTATTGGATTATAACTCAAAGTGTAAAATAAATATCCATGAGTCCATATGGATGTAAATAAAAAACTGGATAAATAAATGTGGGAGAATGGAAAAATACCCCATAAAGAAGAATTCCAAGTAATTTATGCACAGGCTCCCCCATCACTGAAGGGGATCATCAATGCCCTCCCCAAGACTACATACAGTAAGGGAAGGGTGGAAAGGAATAATGACAAAGGCACCTCAGCCAGGTGACCAGGGTCACCATCAGCAATTACAGTTCATGTTGTACCCTTGAGAGGACGTGATGAACACAGCACTTTACCTCTGTGGTCTTCCTCCCCCAAACCCATAACTTCAGCCTAATCATGAGAAACTCATCAAACAGATCTCAATTGAGAGACATTCTATTAAGATACCGGAACGGTCCTCCTCAAAATTGTCAAGATCATTAAAGACAAGGGAAGTCTGAGAAACTGTCAGTTTAGAGGAGCCCAAGACGACATGACAACTAAATATAACCCGAGTTCCTGGATGGGGTCTTCGAACAGAAAACAGGCATGAGGCAAAACCATGGCAATCCTAAGAAAGTGTGGCCGTTACTAATAACAATGCATCAATAATGGTACAGTAACTGTAACAAAAGTGCCACAGTAATGTAAAATATTAACAACAGGGAAGCTAGGTCCAGAGTATATGGGAATTTGCTGTACTACCTTTGCAACTTTTCTATTAATCTAAAGCTATTCTAAAAGAAATGGCTTATTAAAAAAAAAATAAAGTAAACCAAGGCCTATAAATATTAAGTAAATTGCCCAAGGTCACAGAGATAATAAATGACAAAGCTGAGATTCTAATCCAGGGCTGTGTTTAAACCAACACCCTATAGCTCAGCTGCTCACACTGAGACACTTTCCCACCTAACAAAAATAAGGGAGGGAGGGAGGGAGACAGACAAGGGAAGAGAGGAGGGAGATTGATTGCCATATACTTGCCAGCTTTTCTCTATTTGATGAAATTGGCCACCCGAAATGCATTTTTGCCTCCTCTCCTCCCAAATGCATATTCAGCAGTGTTCAGCTGCACCATGGGCTTCTCATCCAGCTGTGCTCACCCTCATGCAAACTCCCATGAAATCAATAGCACACATCCATCATTTTATCTCCACCACTTAGTGGAAGCAAAAACCTCTTTACCAAAGTACCCTCCACCGGACAAGACATATCACCCCATTGCCGCCGTACACATCCATCTTGCATACAATTGTTTAAGTGGTTTGGGGTCCTTCGAAATCAGAGATTTATTCCCGCTTCCCTTACGTTTTATTAGGGGAGGTTTATCATCAATATGAAACTTTAATTCCTCCAAAGCTGTGGATTAATAGACTCATAAACTTTAATACCTGGTGCTTTATACACTTCATTCAGGATCTACTCCACACAGTTGGGGGAGTGACAACTCAGTTCAATTTTCTGGTCTCTCTTATCCTGCAATTCTGAGACCTTTGGGGATATAATCAGATTCACCTTGATAAAGCACTGCATTGTGCTTAGGGAGCTGAACACCATAATCAGACCAAAAGGTTTAAATCCTGACTGCAGGGGCACATGGGTGGCTCAGTCAGTTAAGCATCTGCCTTCAGCTCAGGCCCTGATCACGGGTCCTGGGATCAAGCCCCACATCAGGCTCTCTGCTCACCAGGAGATGCTTCTCCCTCTGCCCCTCCCCATTTGTGCTCTCTCTCTCTCTCTCTCTCTCTCACACACTCTTTCTCTCAAATTCTAAAAATTAAGAAAAAAATAAATCCTGACCGCATCCTTACTAGCTGTGCAACTCTAGACTAGTTGCTTTACCTCTCTGAGCCTCAGGGTCTTCATCTATGAAATGGGGATAAAACTGGGATCTGTCTCACAAGATTGTTCATTGGGGGTGTGTGTGTGTGTGACAGAGAGAGAGAGAGAGAGAGAGAGAGAACAAAATGAAAATGAAAACCTTTTTATATGGCAAAGAAAATAAAAGAACCCACTTAGGATCTCAGCAGAAAACACAGTGAAAAGACCAGAAGCTTCACGCTTCACTTTGCACACATCCTCAGACCAGAGCTCCAAAGCCAGGCTGGTGCATTTCTGTTCGGCCCGTGCCATTGTTTAAAATGCAGCCACTGCTGCTTCTGGTGACAAGAATTGCCTGTTTTTTCAAAGAAACCTTCAGGGGCGAGGGCTTAGGCTGAGCTCTTTGTAACTTTCTAATTCCTTTGAAGTCAATTTGCAAAAACAAACTGCGCTGTTTTTTTCATAGCTGACTGTGTCATGCTGTGGCTCACTTTCCTTCCAAAAGCCATTCATAGCAATAACTTTAGTCAAACAGCAGAAGAAAAACAGTAGTTATATGGACTATACAACATACATTGACTTACATAACAATAACGATAACTAACCTTTATACTAGTGGTTCTTAGTCAGGCAACATGTAGCAATGTTTGGAAACATTTTTGTCATGACTAGGAGGGTGTTACTGGCATCCAGGAGGTGAGGCCAAGGGCTGCTGCTGAATGTCCTACAATGCACAGGATGCCCCCCACACACAATAAGGAATTATTTGGCCCAAGGTGACAACAGTGCTGAGTTAGACACACACTTGTTTATGTGGGTCATTTATTAAGTGCCAGGCAGGGTTGTAAGAGCTTTGCATGTTGTAGCTCACTGTTCACGGTATTAGTCAGGTTTCTCCAGAGAAACCGAACCAATGAGAGAAGTACATGTACATTTACATCGAAACAGATTATAAGGAATTGGCTCATGCAGTTATGGAGGCTGGTAGGTCCAAAATCTGCAGGGTGGCCCAGTGGTGCATACCAGGAAGAACTGATTTGAATGCCATCAAGCAGAAAAAGCCAATGTGGCAGATGAAATCTGAAGGCTGTCAGATGATAAGTTCCTTCTCACTCAGGGGAGGCTGGTCCTTTGTTCTATTCAAGCCTTCAACTGGTTAATGAGGCCCACCCACATATGGAGGGCAATCTGTTTTCCTCAAGCGCACTAATTTAAATGTCAATCTCATCCAGAAATACCCTCACAGAAACTCCTTGAGTAATGTTTAGCCAACTATATGGGCACCCTGTGGTCCAGCCAAGTTGACACATAAATTCAACCATTCCCCCCCCCCCCAACTATGAGGAGGACAGTGCTAATAGAGACCTTGATAGATTCAATTGCCAGTCATAATTCTTCCCCTTCCCCTACATCCTCACCCTTGGCCCTGGATTCACTCTGGGCAGTGTTTTTCCCTATCCTGTCAATCTAGGCTTAAACATGTCATTTGCTTTGGCCAATGCCACCGGTTGAGAGTGACCATGTGCTGGTTCCAAGGCTCGGCCTCGAGACACTCCACATGGTTTCGCTTGCCTCTTGCACCCCTGCCAGCTCCTTGAAAACAGCAGGTCCTGCCCATCCCACTGATCCCAGAAGAATAAGGGACACAAGAAGCAGAGCCACGCTGGCCGACACACAGACCGACATTAAGAAGCCAAACTGCCTCAGCCAAGATCAGCCAAGCCTCTAGGTAACCCATAGATGCATGAGCAATAGTAAGTGATTGTCATTCCAAGCTACTGAGTTCTGGGTTGGTCTGTTCTGCTGTAATAGCAGAACAACAGACCCCATTTTAGCAATGAGGAAACTGAGGCATGGAGAGATTCAGTAAGCTGCCCAGGTCACACCGCTAGTAGGCCCGCCCTCCATCCATTCTGTGCTAGGTGCTATCATTCCTTTGACTGTCGCATCTCTTTCCAGTGGTCCTAACAAATCTGTATTTTAGGCCCATTCTACAAGGAAGGCAGTGGAACATCTGAAGTTTTAACAGCACACCCTGGGAAGGCTGGAGCTGAGTTTTGAACATCAGCGTACTTGTGTCTTGACACCATGTGGCCACCCACTTACAGCAAAGGAATTAAATGACAACCCTCTGCTTCAAGGGACGTGACCAGACTTCATAGACTACAGAGGCTACTAGATACCATCTGGGTACTTCTCATCCCCTCACTTATATATCTGCTCCTGATCCCTCTTCATTTTACTTCCAAAATCATCTCTTGGGCCCACCTGCTCCTCTCTGTTTATGTATCACTGGGTCCTGAACTTCCAAACCAATCCCCTCTTGACTATCTGTCCTCTTGGCATCCCTCTTGCCTTCCAAACCCCTGTTCACATTACAGCCACAGTGATTACTAGAAATGCACTCCCCCCCCCCTTTTTTTAAGATTTTATTTATTTATTTGACAGAGAGAGTGGGAGCATGAGCAGGGGGGAGAGGCAGAGGGAGAGGGAGAAGCAGTCTCCGTGCTGAGCAGGGAGCCCGATGTGGGGCTCAATTCCAGGACCCTGGAATCATGACCTGAGCCAAAGGCAGATGCTTAACTGACTGAGCCACCCAGGCGCCCCTGGAAATGCATTCCAATGATGTCTTTCTTCTGGAGAGTGAGGAGAACATCCAAGCCCTCGCCCCCCTCCACTGCTCTCTGAATAAAGGCCAAAGTTTAACAAGGTCTGCACCATCTGGGCCATGACTACGGCCTCTCATTCTACTCTCCCTCTCTACTCACTCTTCTCAATCAACAGATATCCTTCAGTAGCAACCATGAGCCAGACATAGTGCTTGGCACTGAAGACAATAATCTTGAGCAAAAAACAGCCTAGGCTTTTTGCCTAAAACCTACAATCTACGGGAGATCCAACAGAGAGGGCCCCGTTGGCCTTCTCATTGCTCTCAGAAAGTGTCACATTCTGTCCAGCTGTGGGACCTCTGCACCTGACACTTTTCTGCTTGGAAACTCTCCTCATGATCCAGGACCAAGTCGGATCCCAAGGCTTCATGCTTTCACACCACCTTGCATCTGGATATCAAAGCACAAATCCCACTGGGTAATCAACCACTAGGATGCAAGCTGTTATTTCGTGTCTCAATCTCACACTGAACTCTAAAACCTTGAGGGTGGAAACTCAACCTGTTTCTGCTTTATGTCATATTCCCAGTGCCTTATATAGCTGTGCTCAATTTGATTGAGTAAAGGTATAACTAAGAGAAAAAGAAAAGCTCAGTTAACAATAAGACCCTCAAGTTTTAGGTACCTGTGGCTTGAGAGGAATGTGCAAAGACACACAGTTCCCATGGGCTGAGAGACACGGAAGAATCCCCAGGCTACCAGTTGCCATAGGAACTGCCTCCAGGTCTCCTTGACTGTGAGGAACACAATCCCACCAGATGCCAGTGGTATGACCAGCTCTCACCTTGCCATCCTGTGTGGGACACACTCTGAGGTGGCCCCATGATCCTCAGCTCCTGGGCGTCATGCTCTGTGTAATTCCCTCCCTTAAGTGTGGGCAGACCCTGTGATCTCCTCTTAAGGAATAAAAGATAGCAAAGGTCATTATGCCACATGAAGATCACAATGTCCACCTTGCCGGAGACTCTCTCACTCTCACTGGCTTTGATGAAACAAATAGCCATGTTGGGATGGAAGAAACAGAGCATGGCCCCTGACCAACACCAGTCCAGAACCGAGGCTTTCATTCTTAGAGATATGGGGGATGGAACTCTGCCCAGTCAAGACTCAGATGAAACCTCAGCCCTAACTGACACCCTGATTGCAGCCTGGGAGATTTCAAAGTAGAGAACCAGCCAAGCCATGCCCAGATCCTGGCCCACAGAAACTGTGAGATAATAAAAGTGTGTTATATTAAGCTGCCAATTTTGTATAATGTTGTTGCATAGCAATAGAAAACGAGCTAACATGCTGAGCTGGGCTACCACTCCCACTTCTTCCCCACCCCCATAGGACATAGTGCTCACGCATGGATACTGTATTAGTTTCCTAGGGCTGCCAAGACAAATCTCCACAAACCAGATGGCCTAAAACAACAGAAATCCATTCTCTTTCAGTTCTGGATGACAGAAGTCTAGAAACGAGGTGTCAGCAAGGCCACATTCTCTCTGAAAGCTCCTTGTCTCTTCCTATCTTCTGGTGGCTCCCAACAATCCTTGCCTTGCAGAAGCATCACTCCAGTCTCTACCTGTCTTCATGTGACTCTCCTTCCTATGTGTCCGTGTCCAAATTTCCTCTCTAATAAGAACACCATCCACTGGAGTAGGGTGGGCCCTAACCCAATGATTAAGATGGGGTAATTAGTATGACCTCATCGTAATTTGATTACATCTGCAAAGATCCTATTTCCATATAAGGTCATATGCACAGGTACAGGGGATTAGGACTTCAGTGTATCTTTCTGGGTACACAATTCAACCCATAACAGATGCCATCTTCATACCGCAAAACACACCATGTGGGTCTCCCTGCCAACTCCAGCCCTCTGGGAAGTTGCCCATTCACTACCATTCCTACCAATTCCTTGGTGCATTCACTCACCACACATTTACTGAGCATCCACATGGGCTGCCCACCAATGGAGAAACTAGGGGGAACAGAGACAAAATCCTAGCTCTCGTGGAGCTTACATTCTGATAGGAAGCGCAATGACAGACAGTCAATGCCTACAAAGAAAGGTGATTTCTGACCACTGCAAATGGTATGCCCGATAAGGGCAGGAATAGTAACAACAGTCATGGTGGTAAGAGCTGCAGCAGCTAACATTACTTCCTCTGTGCCAGGTATTATTCTAAACACTTAATTTGAATTTGTGCTCTTCCTCCTCACCAAAACCCTACAAAGTAGCTACTCACCAATCCCCTTTGAGAGATGGAGAAACTGAGGCACAGAGCACTTACACACAACAAATGGCAGAGCCAGCACTTGAACCCAGGCAGTTGAGCTCCAGGGATCCACCATGAAGAAAAAGCTGGAGAAAGGAACAGGGCTTAGATCTGGTGGTCTCAGAGAAGGGACTTTTGACTCAAGACTTGAACAACACAGGCATGGAGGCCAGACTGTGTCAAGTGAAGAGGGGGATGCAAAGGGAAGGTGTGAAGACAGTGAAATAATCTCTGGTTGTGGAAGGGTTTAGGCCCCCCTCTCAAGGTGGGCAGCTTCGGAAATATGCAGTGGTATCAAATAGTACAGACTGGGAAGAACTTACAACACTTTAACGAAGAGGGGATCTTAGAGATCAAGGTGCTGCCTCACCACTAGGATGTTGTAATGCACCCCCACTTTCCTTCTTGCTGCATCATCTCCTACGAGCCCAGGGTAAGCTCAGGCTGGCCCCACTGCCTGGGGTGATTAATAGGTTTAATTTATCATTAACTTCCACGGAGCTGAGCAAGGCCAGTGACGCCTCTGGAGCAGTGTGTGAGTTATCAGTGGGTGAGCAGAGCCTCTGCATACTTATTTATATTCATTTTGCACTGGGGACATTTGTAATTTGTTTGTTTTCCTCTGGTCTGGCTTCACCCACCTGGGCTTGGATGACTGGGACAAAAACCAAGAAAGAATGCTCCAGGGTACTGGGGGAGGGGAGAGGAGAGATTGAGTCCATAGGGACAAAAAAGGACAAAGACAAGAAGAGATTGGGCAGAGGGTCTATGAGCAGCATCCATCCACCCTAAATCTCTGTACCTCCCACTGCCAGCATCTTTATCCACGTGTTGCCCAAGAACATGTGCAGGCACGGTTTGAATGCAGGGAGGTCGACGTGAGAGGGCTTGGAGTCCCAGCATGCTAGGGGAGACAGCACATTACTGATTTCAAAGCCAGGGCGCCAGAAACAAAACAGCGTGGGCTCAAAAACAAGGGCAGAGCTCCTCATTCTCATTCTCATTCTTGGTTGGGTTTCAGGACCCAGGACTCCCAGAGCAGCCTGAAATTCAGACAACATATTCCCTCCTTCCCCAACTGGAATGCACACATGTCTGGGAACCACAATTGAGGCCAGAGGGGAGAGGGAAGGTAAGAAAAGGTCTCCAGCAGACAGAGAGGTGATGCAATAATTTGGTTTGCTGGCAGATCATGCCTGGCAGACTGAGGCTTCAGCCCATCCAGTATCACACCCAGACCCCTGGACCAATCTCTGGGAAGAATGCAACATACCCCGCTACAGAGAAATTCCAACCAGCCCCTCAAGAGCCATGGGATTCAACAGTGTGGTGGAGGGGTGTCCGACTCTTGGTTTCAGCTCAGGTCATGATCTCAGGGTCCGGAGACTGAGCCCACATCTGGCTCTGTACTCAGCGGGGAGTCTGCTTGAGATTCTCTCTCCTTCTCCCCCTGCCCCTCCCCACTGCACGCTCTCTAAAACATTTTTTTTTTTTTAAGTGGTAGAATAGGCTTTTCTTCTCTCTTGCCCTTCCTGTAAGAAAGTCTTAGGTTATACAATTCAGGACTAAAAGGTGACAGGCACCCTCTCTGCCAAATCAGATGCAGGAGCCCATGAGACCCCTCACCCATGCAGGTGAGGTAGCACTGAGCACAGTCCCCGAGACTGATTGTGTGCAGACTTCTCCCGAAAGCTAGATCACTGTGAGGTCAAGCTGCCGCAGGAAAGACGACCACAGGGTGAGGGTCTCTGCCCACCCACATAGATGGCCCCTAGAGTCTGAGATTGCAAGTACTCCTTAAGTACCAGCTGGATGGATTAAAACCACCCCAGACTCTCCCCGACCCTGTAAAAATGCAGAGCTGCATCTAAAAGACAAAATACTCCCTGGGATTTTGTAAGTGGCAACGTAGGAGAAACAGGACAACAGGCACAGAGCAGGGCAAATTGAGGCTTTGATCCAACAGTTCCTGTCATCTAGAGTTCAGGATTACCCCGATGACCCTTGGGTCAAATATGAAGATGAAAATTTTTAAGTTTTAACTGGGGTATAAGGGGTGATAGCAAAGGTTTATGTAGCCTGCAATCTGCAACATCAATTCTTCATTTCTTCTTTAATAGTTTTATTGTGATATAATTCACCTACCATACAATTCACCCATCTAGAGTGTATGACTCAGTGGTTTTTAGTGTATACAAAGTCACACAACCATCAGTACAATATTAGAACATGGTCACGCCAAAAGAAACCCTGTACCCTTTAGTTATCACCTCCCAAATGCCCCATCATCCCCAGCCCCTAGCAACCACTAATTTACACGCTGTCCCTATGGATTTGCCAGGTCTGGACACTTCGTAGAAATGGCTTCCATCTTTGCTGGTGTCAGCATGTACCCTTCAGTCAGTATCTGGTTCACCTGAGCTCCAACCTTGCCACAGCATCCTCAGCTGTAAGTGGAGCCAATCATTGTTTTTTCCCCATCTAGTTGTGGGGAAGTTTACACGAGTCAACACCTTCACAGCGTCTGCACCCCGTAAGTGCTCAGCAAATGGGGGACAGTATACCTGCTTGTGTCTGTGCCTGGCTTGCTTCATGCAGGCCCACAGGGGCCCTCTGTCTTATAACAGACACAGTGCTGGGGTTCCACAAAGAACCATGCACATAGAGGGCTTAACCCAGAGCCTGCTCAGACCTAGGACATGAATGAAGGTGTTTTTAGAATCATGCTCATGTGGACAGTGAGTCTGGCCAAGCTTGTTATCATAACAATCAGGACCATTGGCCCCGCGGCAGGAAACTGTCTCAGTGCCCTGAAGACAAAAGCCAAGGGTGTCCTTGTTATCCAGGAGCCCGGGGCCAGGCTAGGCAGGCATTTCCCAGCAAAGTCGGAGGCCCAGCGGGCTCCTGGCAGGCCCTGGCTCGCTGGGCAGCTGTCAGTCCTGGGGGACTGCCTGCTGTGTGCTCTAGACTCCGGGGCCTGGGACAGGGGTGGGAGTAATCGGGTTACATGCTCCGGGGATTCTGCTGCTCTTGGCAGAGCCACAAATTGAGTTTGAAATGAGTAATCTGGAGCCAAGCTGCTTGTGCTGTGAGCAACGAGGCCTGGTTGGCAGGTTTTCTCCACCACCATCCCCTCTGGATCAGAGGAGGGGGCTGGGGCAACAGCCCCAAACCAGCCCCAGGGGGGATGGATGAGTCAGCTTCCCTCGCTAGGACGGAGAAGAGGGACATAGCTGACCCCCAGCAAACAAAGAAGGTACTCTATGTAATGTCCAGAATAGGCAAATTCACAAAGACAGAAAGTAGATGTGTGGCCTGGGGCTATGGAGAGTGGGGGATTAAAGGGTGTGTGTTTCTTTTGAGGGTGATGAAAGTGTTCAAAAATTGACTGAGGTGATGGTTGTACAACTGTGAATACACTTAAAACCAAAGACTTGTACACTTTAAATGGATGAATTGTATGGTATGTGAATTAGATCTCAATGAAGTTGCTACAAAAACAAGAAAGTTAGTGGGGTGGGGAGTGGGCAACAACTTCCCATAGGTACCACTCTTTTGTCCACAAAACCAAAGGTCTTCTCAGATCCTCTAAGAACAAAAGTAAGAGCTAAGGCGTAGGAGGTACTTCACAGAGGAGGAAACTGCGGCCCAGAGGGGCTAATTCTCTTGCCCAACGTCACACAGCAGCAAATGGCAGACTGAGCTGTATTGCCCCTGACTGATGAGCAAATTCAGTATTCCATGGGGCACCAGGGAAGGAGGAGAAAATACTTTTGGAGAGATGTGTGTACTTGACACTTCTAAATAGAATAACCAAAGCACCAGTCGTGGCCAAGGACAGACCTTTGCTGCATTTCAGTGCAAGACCCGTAGCAGGGAGTCATCTTTTCTGGGACTGGGTCTGTCAAGGTCTTAATCCATCTCAGCGTCTGTGCCCTGGTTCCTGCTCTGGCTATCTCTCAGGGTCCCCTGAGGCAGGGGAGTCTGGAGCCAACACAAGTCGATCTGATAAAGATTCAACTCTCGGGGACAGGCTCCGGCGCGCTGCAGACTCCGCAGACGTCTGCAGAAGGGCTGTAACTCAATAGAGAATTCTGTTAATACGGTTGCTGCCTGCTCTAACCCCCTCAGCTCGTCTAACCACTATGGAGATAACAGAGGCTGGAGGCTACCAGGTCCTGATTACATTTCCTCCCCTCTTGCTGCCCTAAAAGAGATGGGCTTTGTCAGGCTTCTGCTGCCACCTACAGCAGCTGCAATACAAGGCATGTCTCCAGCCAGACCTGGAGAAACAGAGCACAGCACTTCAGGGGAGAAATGGGGCACCAGGAGCCAAAGTTTGAGATCCGACATTGAAGGCCTTCCCATACCCTCAGGCCAGGCTGGGGAAAAATATTCAAGAGCCTTCTCCCCATCCCTCCCGTGAAGGGGCCCCATCCACTGAACACACCAAATGGAAGGGAAGACCAGTTCTCCACCCCATGGGGCTGAAGGGCATCCAGACCTCTCGACGTCCTGAGGACATTCCAATCCCTCTGCCCAAACTGCTGCCCTCTGTACCATCTTATTCACACCCTCCTTTGAAAAGCCCCTCTTCGTTACCTCTGCTGGTTTAGCCAAGCACATAGCCCCCTTCTGCTCACCCCACTGCTGATCACCTGCCTCTCTCTCCCAATAATGACAATCATCAGACTGACATTCACTCAGCACTGACCATGTACTGTACACTGTGTTTAAAGATCTGCAGGCACCATTTAACATTTCAGCAACTTAGGAGGGAGATGTTATTACGCCCTCCATTTCACAGATACAAAAATCGAGGCTCTGAGGGCTTAAGTAACTTAGACAAAGCCAGCCTGGGGTTTGAACCCAGCCTGGGGTTTGAACCCAGCCCCATTTGCCTCCATAGACAACCTTAACATGGAGGGATCATCCTGCCTCCCTCCCTCCTCCCTTTACCAACCCTTTCACTTGATGGACAGGGCAAACATATAGTTCTTCTGCTATTTATTGATTTAGAAACTTGGGAGCCTGCTTGGCTGGGAAATGGATAATCGTGTTTTCATTTGTAAGGCTCATGTAATGTTCAAAGCAAATGTTGGAAAAAAAATAGTAAAAATTATGATGGCTGGTCACTGAGAGAAACCACTTGGATGTAACTTCTCTTAGTCACGCATTTCTTGTCTTTATAGTCTATTTCTCAAAGACTGGGGCAGGATGAGGTAGGTAAGATGGAGCAAACAATGCAATCTGAAAGGCAACTCGTAACTACAGGATGGAAGCTGGCTTTGGGTAGAGCAGCAAGCCTGTGTATCAGCTGTGTGGGGAATAAGTTACTGCCCAAGGAGCTCAAGGAATGAGAGAAACTGTCTTGCCAGGTGCTGACAGGACCACTCCACACCAGTGGCACCAGACCAGGAGCATCCAAAGGTCAGTGCACACCCTGAGGAACCCTAGCTAAGGAGGGTGTGTCTGGGAAGGTGTCCAGGGGTGGCAGAGAACTAAGTCACGATGTATCATATAGCAAAACTCGAAGTACTCAGAGAGGAGCTGCCTGCCAACATTTGAAGGGTTGATACTTGAGGGAATAGACCTACTATTTTCTCCCTGGGGACAAATCCAGCGAATTGTGAGGATAGAGAGAGGAGAGACAGCAAAAGATTGGTACCTGGCACATCTAAATCCAAGAATGAAAGGATGAGTGGCTGTTAGAAGGGCGGATCCTGAAGTCAGAGATTCCTCAGTTGAAATCTTCATCTTGCCCCTTGGTCAAGTGATCCAACCTCTCTAAGCCTCTGTTTGTCCATCAATGAAGAGTTAAACTTTCAAAGGGGTACCTGAACTATCGGTAAGTACTATCAAGCTTAAGGGGGCAGGAATCTGAGACCTGGGCAAACCAAGTCCAGCAAAGGGGACAGAGGGTGAGCCCATCTGTGCCAGGACAGGCTGACCAGCCGCACAACCTACAGTGGTAATTTCTCCTGCTTTTTCTATCTATAAGAAGACAGATATTTGAGCACCTCTTCAATGCATAGCGTTGACCCCAGGCACTGCGAGGGGAGGGGGGAGGGGGGAAACATGAAATATGACCTGGTTCTAACCTCAGAGGGCTTAAAATCTAGAATAGAAGAGAAAACAAACTGACTGAAATGGTAGAGGCAAGAACAGAGCCAGACTGGGCTGCCACCATTGACATCATTTGAGTTGTTTGTGAAAAGTCAGACCCTGGGCCAGGAAAGACACAGTAAAGCAGAATCCCCAGAGGGTTGGGATCTAGAAGTGCATTTCATGGAGCTTCCCAGGAGCCACTTATACATACCAACACTGAAAACTAACTTAACACGTCAGAAAAAAAGAGGCCACCAAACCCACCATCACCAGAGGCTTTGTGGAAGAGAGATTGTGGAGCCAAGCATGACAACAATAATTGGGGAAGAAGCCATGTGTAATGTAGAGAGTGAGGGGCATGAGACCCATGATCCCATGTTAAGATGATGTGCATCATCTGCTGAGACCACTTGTCAGAGGAGAATATCAGAAGATGATTATCCATCTCTCAAATGCATATACTTCTCTCCATCCCCACTGTCAACAGCCTTGTCCAAGTCACCCCCATCTCTTGTCCAAACGATAGCCACAGCCTCCCAAATGATCTCCCTTGTGCCACATCTTCCCTCCCCCACCCCACGCACAATCCCAGAGTAGCCAATGACCTTCTAAAATCACAAATTAAACAAAGTGAACAATGACTAACCCTCACCCAATGCCACCACCAATTAAATCTTCCCAATCCCTGCCCTTAGAATAAAATTCAATCCCCTTAACAAGACCTTCACTGACCTCCAGGGTCTGGCCTCTGATTGTTCTTCCTCAGGCTCACTCACTCTAGCTACTCTAATACTTTCTATTGCTCAAAAATGCTACCTTCTCGGAGATGCATTCATCAATCACCTATCCAAATCATCCTTCCCCCAAAACTATGTCATCACCCTATTTCTCCTGGGTCAATTATCAGAATCTGTAAACTCTCTTGCTTAATTGTCTGTCTTCCCAGCCATACTGCAAGTTCCAGGAGGGGAGCAGGAAACCGGTCTCCCTCCCCATTGAATTCCCAGCACATCGAACACATGGCACATAGGTGAGGCACAAGCATTTTCTGAATCTACGAAAAATGTATCAGTTGCAAGAGGCCTTGAATGCCAAGCTAAAGAGCAGGGAGATTTGCCAAGAACTTCACAGCAGGGACAATACCCAGCATGATGAAAAAAGTGCTGGTGTTATTGGAGTAAAAACCCCAGAGGATTTCAAAGATAATAAGAGCAAAGTAAATTTCAAGAGTGGATCTAAATTCACCAACCCCGGTGAAAGCTGAAAATTACCATCCCAGCTGGTAGAAATGTCAATTCAAACTTCATTTATAAAACCATTTCAGGCTCTGATTGCTAAATTATTATTTCATATGAGAATGAGCATTGTCTGGATAAAAAGCAATGGCAAAAGTAAAAAATTCAATTTACTCAAGATCCCCCTCCCTGAAAAAAAATATATTTTAACATTAAAAGTTACTCCAGATAATTGCACATATAAATATCACTTAGTGCAGATGTTGTGTATAAAATGTAATTATTACTCATGGAAAATCAATGGTGGCAAATGATAAAATCCATGATCTGGGTCTTTCTGCTGAGCAGAAATGTATTAGCGCTTTGGCTTTGGTTTATGTGCTTTTTAATTGAAAATGATCTCTAACTAGAAATGAGTTGCAACACAGGGATGAAGCAGCCAATTGCAAATAAAGATGTAATAACCACCAAACTCTCTGGCAATGCAGGGAGTTCAAAGCAAACCATTTCTCCCAAAAGCGATCCCTGCTACTTCCCATTCACATCCTGGGTATTCACTCTGCACCAGCCCTGTGGTCAAAAGCGGTAAACAAGATAGATCCTCATTTGTTTGCACATGTCTATCAGGAGGAACTCTAAGTAGCAGAATGACCAATTGTGATATGTGACATTAAGGGGAAAAAAAAAGGGTGCCAAAATGCAGTGTGACCAGAGAGGCCAGAATAAATGGAGAGGTCTCTCAGAGACAGGGGCATCTGAGACCAGACTGAACGGTGAAAAGGAGCCAGACATGGGAGGATATGCAAGAGAAAATAAGCAAAGATGCCCACAGGGAGCTAGGAGACTATAATGTTTGGAACATTATATAATGAGCAGGCAGGAAGAGGGGTCAGTCTATGACCATATTTGCTATAGGGGCTTTTAATGACCTTTACCCATCTTCATCTATGAAATTTCTCAACTGGTCTACCCTAGATGCCCAGTGAGCAAAACTACTGGGTACCTGCAATGAACCAAACGTTTCTGTCCTCCCAAACTCGTATGTTGAAATCCTAACCCCCAAGATGATGATACTAAGAGGTAGGACCTTGAGGAAGTGATTAGGTCATGAGAGAAGAGTCCTCATGAATGGGATGACTACTCTTAAAAAAGAAACCCAGATTCACTTTTCCTTTCCTTCTCCTAATATCCTCCATGTTATTCCTTATGTTCCACAAGTAAGTGAAACCATATGATAACTGACTTTCTCTGCTTAACTTATTTTATAAGGAATAACATGGAGGACATTAGGAGAAGGAAAGGAAAAGTGAATTGGGAGAAATCGGAGGGAGAGATGAACCAAGAGAGACTGTGGACTCTGAGAAACAAACTGAAGGTTTTAGAGGGAAGGGGGTGGGGAATGGGTGAGCCTGGTGGTGGGTATTAAGAAGGGCACGTATTGCATGGGGCACTGGGTATTGTACATAAACAATGAATTTTGGAACACTGAAAAAATAAAAAAATAAAAATAAATTTAAAATAAAGAATGTGGGGTTGTGTGGGGTGCCTGACTGGCTTAGTCGGTGGAGCATGGGACTCTTGATCTCGGGGTGGTGAGTTTGAGCACCGCATTGAGTGTAGGGTTTATTCAAAAATAAAATCATTAAAAAAAATTAAAAAAAAAAAAAAGAGAGAGAGAGAGAGACCTCAGCCTTTCCACCATGTGAGGACACAGTAAGAAGATACCAGGTCCTCACCTTCACCCAATCTGCTGCTGCCACAATCTTGGACTTCCCAGCCTCCAGAAGAGAAAAAAACATCTGTTATTTATAAGCCACCCAGTCTGGCATTTTGTTCCAGCAACCCAACTGGACTGAGATGGCATTGAATTCCCAATGCAATACCAGCAAGGTCAGCTTTCATCATGATCCTTCTCAACCCCATTTCTACTATTCGGAACCCCATAACACCAACCAAAACATGCCCAGAGACTGCCAAGTGGATACACCTCCTCTGCCATTAGCTCACAGGCCCCAGGAACATGCTACCTCTAGGAGATCTCAGTGGGGAGCCCATGGCAAAGACCTCCTGTCCACTACATCCCCCATCCCATCAACCACATCCCTTGTCATCAGTTCTCCTATGCACTTCCAAAGCAGGAACTCTCAGACTCAGATCTTGGGCACCTACCCAAGATCCATCAACACCCCCAGAATAATTCATCACTGCCACATTCTGTGCATGTGTAAAGAAAGCAAGGATACATCTAGTGCTCAGCTTGGTCACGATTTCCCTGACACAGGCAAGTCAGAGTCTGACAGCTCTCCTTTGACACACAAGTCAAGTTTCTGCTCAAGGTCACATGTTCTGCAGATTCTAATGGCAAGATTAGAATCCAAATGTCTGGGCTTGGGGAAGAAGGTTTTCGATGAGGACAAGATTGACCAATGAGATGGCATAGAACTGTTTGGGAAGAAAGCATATTGAGAGTTCAGACTCAGCTCCCTTTTGGACCTCTGACAAGGACTCATCCCTCTGCCTTAGGACACCATGGCACATAACCAAGAATAGAGAACAGAACACACTGTCATTGTACTGGGGCCCCATCTCCAGCCCCACCATGAAGTCCATCACCTCACTCAAGTCTTCCCAAAGCTTCATGAGAAGCCTACATATCTCTGCCCTTCAAATTCCTTCTATTTTCTTTCTTTCCTCTTCCACAGTCTCTTTTGGAAAAACCACAAATGAGACAGGGTGATTAATTTCATATTTTGGCTACTGTTGTAGAAACACCTTCCCTCAAACCCTTGTGAATAAAAGAAAGATTTAATCAGTCTCTAGTGTGGTTACCTCGTGAGTTCAAGAAGATCTCTGATGGAAGACGAAAAAGAAGTTTTCAAATATTAACCTTTAATAAGCAGAGCAGGCAAACATATTGCTGCATCAACACCCAGAGTGGCCTCATTGGGAAAGAATCTGGGCTGATCTATCAATCTGCCCAGATCAGTATTGTCATTACTCTTAACTTATTACATTTACCCAACCTGGAGTTCTGTGGAAAAAATTCTGTTAACTCGATCAGCACTGGGGAAAGCCAACAAGGGTAGCAACTTTGCCAAGTTTTGCTAGGCTAATGGAGGCAATGGTTTGCGCGCGTGCGCGCGTGTGTGTGTGTGTGTGTGTGTGTGTGAGATTCAAGGTAGAAGTTCATTCTGAGTCCTCACACCTTAAGGTACAGATAGTTATTACAGGAGGAGAAAAAACAGAGAGGAAATAGAGGGTTTGTCTTAAGGAAGAAGACCAGAGCAAGGTCTTGGGGATCCGAGTTTTAAGAATCATCGAGACTAAGAGTAAGCACACCCACTCAACTCTATGATACCATGAAAGCAACTATAGACAGTACATAAGTCAATGGCCATGGCTGTATTTCAGTAGAACTTTATTTACAAAAAAAGGCAATGGACCAGATTGGCCCATGGACCATAGTGAACCAATCCCTGATCTACACTCCAGGGTCAAAAGAAGTGAATAGGCTACCACAGTGAATATGGAGACAATCAAGATCAGCTTTCTCCTCCTTTAAAGGTCACAGCTTGAAGGTCAGAGGGAAAGTACCAAGTCCCTACCCCACTTTGATAGTTGACGGTTTAGCGGGAGAAGGTAAATGTCATTTCATCCAAATGGCTCATTTATTTGACCAAAAATGCAAAGATGTGCTCCTCTGGCCACAGGGCCTTCAAAAATGCTGTACTCTCTTCATTTATAATGTTCTTTGTTCTACTTTTACTCATTTAAGTCCTCTTCACTTTCAGGTCTCAGCTGAGATTACATCCTCCAGAGAAGACCTGCCTGGTGCTTCCCACTTCGGCCAAGCATTTCTTAGCATTACGTACTTTGTTTTTATTGCATTTATGTCTTAATATGGCAGTCTCTTCCCTCATTAAACTGCAAATTCCATGAAGTCACACACCTAGCAAACCAGGCATGATACATAGGAAGTACTAATTCATCAGGCATAAAATAGGTGGGTATTAAAGGTTTTAATTAGAACTGGAAACAGATTGCCTATGATCTTTGAGTTCCTCTCATCCAACAAATCCCTGCTGAAACCCTCAGTATCTGCAGAGAGAAGGGGGTGATGCAGGGGTTCTCCCACTTGACTGTACAGCAACATTCCATGGAGGGCTCACTGAAACAGATTCCCAGACCCCACACCTAGAGTTTTTTAGTCAGTAGGTCTGAGATGGAACCCAGGAATTTGCAATTCCAACCGGCAACCAGGTGATGCTGCTGCCGCTGGGCCAAAAACCAGTTTGCAATTCTCAATTCTGACCACACATTAGAATCATGAGGGAAGCCATTAAAAAAAAAAAAAAAAAAAAGGCAATGTTGGGAGCCCACCCAGACCAACGGACTCAATCTCTGATGGGATATGGACATCACTTTTCATTTGGTTTTTTGTTGTTTAAAGCTCCTGTGATTCTGGGGCACCTGGGTAGCTCAGTGGGTTAAAGCCTCTGCCTTCGGCTCAGGTCATGGTCTCAGGGTCCTGGGATCGAGCCCCGCATCGGGCTCTCTGCTCAGTGGAGAGCCTGCTTCCCCCTCTCTCTGCCTGCCTCTCTGCCTACTTGTGATCTCTTTCAAATAAATAAATTAATAAATTAAAAAAAAAAAGTTCCTGTGATTCTAATTTGCAGTAGACTTGAGAAAAATTGAGCTACAGGATGTTTAGAGTGCAAGAGCAGTCCTCAGGGACCAGCTCCCATACCGACTTTGGCTGGGACCACAACAGCAATTTGAGAACATCCTGAGTGTTCCTCTCAAGGTCTAGCTCAGGGCTCCCAGGACAGCTCCTGGGACATGTCGAAAAGGCATGTGGACACCAAGCAGAATTTGGATTCATTAGAGTAGTTACACATAGGAGTTGTTAATCTATTCCCATCACTGTAGGAGTTCCATTGTATAAATGCACTACAATGATTTTATCCATTCTCTGCCAACGATTTGGGGCTACTATGAGTAGTGCTGCTATAAACATTGTAGTATACATCATTTGATAAATGTATGTATGCATTTCTTGTGGGCAAAAGAGGATATGAAAATGCATATCATGTGATTCCATCGACATGAAGTTCGAAACAGGCAAAATTAACCGATGGCGTTAGAAGTCAGTGCGGGGACGGGGGTGGTTCTGGGGTGCTGATGTCCTAGATATATTAATCCTGTGATATCTCATCAAGCTGTATGCTCGAAACTGTCTGCTTTTCTACGCGTATATTACACTTCAACTTTTTTTTTTTAGTTTATTAAAAAGCAAAACTCAGTGTAGAGGTGAATGCAATGCCAGAATATGGCCTGCAGGGGGCGCAGCAGCCTCATGAACTCTGCTCTCCCAGCTTTGACTGGAATCTGGCTGGCCAGGCCTCCCTGAAGTTACAGGGCTGCCTGGAGAGCAGCAGCTGCTCTGAGCTCACAGGCCTGAGCGCCTGGAGGAGCCAGGGCAGGGCCCGGCCACACTCCCCTCCCCCAGCCCTCAGCTCAGCACCTCAGCAAGCTGGAAAGTCCATTCTCAGAAGCTCTTAGCATCCCAAAACAATTCCACCTGGAAGAGAGCTCAGGATAGCAATGCTGGGTTCCCAGTGCCCTTTTCCCTGCCTCACACAGAGAGGGGCATTTTGGCTAAGAGTCAGGGCAACCGGAGTTAAGTCCTAGTGTTGCCATTGCTAGCCAGGTAACCTTGAACGCAGCACTTAAACTCCATTTTCTGTCCTGAGAAAGGAGGAGGTGATAACACCCACCTCATGGGGTTGTGGTGTCTGGCTTAGAATGTAATCAGTAGCTGTTACTTCTACTAAAGTGAAATAGACAATACGAGAGGCGTGTCCTTTCCCCCTCTCACAATACTAGGTGATCACAGAGGGGTAGTAGGAATCCATCTCCTTAGAGCCATCCAGCTCTGCCACATGGAGAAGCAGGGGACGAGTTCATGCCCGGCCAGTTGCTGCAGCTCATGGACTTCTGATCCTAGAGATGGTGGCCGAGGTCAAGGCTGCTGGCAGCACCAAGACTGACAACAGTTGGAAACAATGGCGTAGGCCTAAGTCTGACCTCCTTCCAGATGCTCTGGGCTACGAGATGTCCTAGGATTTAGCACCAGCAGTGCCAAAAAGGCTGGCAGCTCCCTGGAACGCCTGGATCTGGTGGAAGGAAGAAGACTGATTGGGAGCTCAGTCTGAGTTCCACAGACTGGCTCTGGTGCTTAATTAGCTGCATGACCTTGAGAAAGGTACCTGACCTCTCAGAGAGTGATCTACTTCACAGGGAAATCACTGATCTTACAGGATTGATTTGAGAGCCAAGTGCAGTCACTGTGTCAAGAACTGGCACATAATAGAGTTCAAGGAATGTTGGTTCCCCTCTTTTGGGTGTCTCTGATCTCATAAGATAATAATAGCAATAACAATACCACCAGCCAATATGTAACAGATTTACTACATGGCATGACAGCCCTATGAGTAGGCACCACAGCCCCCTTTTCAGACAAGGAAATTGCATCGAAAGACAAGGACATCATCTTGCCCAAGGTCACACAGCCAGTTAGGGCTTCGGGTTTGAATCCAAGTCTGCTTAGTTTCACAATTGTGCTTTTAACTCACCCGGCTGTATTACAACTTAAGTCACTGTCTTAGATCCCAGCCCTCTGGGCAGGCCCTGGGCATTAAGGATGTTTATGCTCAATTCCTTCTCTTCTGTCTTCCTCCCAAGAAAGCTAACAGCTCTCAACTTACCCCCATGGTTCCTGACTGTTCACCTGAAGCACAGAGTTAAACACAGACAAGGAAAAGGAGAGCATAAGTCAGGGAAAAAACTGTAGGAGGCTGTCAGTAATGTGGACTCCCATAAAGCAGAAATGCCCCAATCTTCTCCCTATTCTGCCTGCAGAGCTGGAAATCAGACCTAGATCTGCAGCTTTGTAGCGGTGTGACTTTAGGCAACTTAGGTGACCACTCTGTATCATGGTGTCTTCTTTATGAAAATGTAAATACCAAAAATGGAAACTACCAGAATATAGCCTTTCAAGGACCAAAGGAGATAACGTGTTTGAAGTGCTTGGCAGAGTACCAACATTTAAATCAGGACTTGAGTTTTAGCTACTCTAGCACACCACCATCATCCATTATCATCAACATCACTATCACAATCACCCTCCACTGTTACCACCATCACCCCCTTTTTTACAGTCATCATTTCAAGGAGATGATGTGTACCAAAGACATAGCACACCAAGGACAAGGAGAGGTGTGATAAAGCTTCCTGTGTCCGCAAGGTAGACACGAGTTCTGGCAGCTCGAAAGACGTAACTATTATCCCAGTCTTGGGGAGTCTTCTTAGACTCCATACGCCATTGGTAAGAGTTGGGTATTGTCTCAAGCACAGAAGACAATCTCAGCGATAGTAATGTCAGCTCTAATGCCTCCATTTCCCCAGAACAGTCTCTAAACCTCTCAGGACAAGAAAGGGGCCCAGATCGTCCAGACCAGAGTCTCTAGGAGACAGAAAAGAGCCCAAGGCTACCGCATCCTTAGATTCTACCCAATAAGCCACAGTGGTCCAAAGCCAATCCATGCTGCCAGGTCCTGTAAGATCTTTGGCCCCCTCCCTCCATTTTTCCACTTCATTCCTTTGCTCAATAACATAAATGAGCATCTTCTCCTTCCCAGGCCCTGTGCTAAGAACTCAAGAAATAGTAGAGAACAAAATGGTCCTTATCCCCACTCTCAGTGAGCCTTCATCCAGTGGGGCAGTTGGACACTAGACTAGTCATAGCTTCAGTGGGCTCCAAGATGGAAAGAGGCAACACAGAAAGCTTTGAAAGCATATAATGTAAAGCCTGACCTAGTCGGAAAACTCCAGCAAGGTTTCTCTGAGGCAGGGACAACTAAGCTGAGCCCTGAATGATGAGTAGGAATTCTAACAGTAAAGGGATAGGGAGAAGTTAGGGGAAAGGATTCTGAGAAGAACAAGCTTGTACAAAGGCCTGGAGGCACTTTGGGGACCCCCAAATCTCCACTGAGGCAAGAGTGTTGGGATGAAGAGAATGAGGTATGAGATAATGCTGAGAAGATAAAAGGAGTTCCGACGTTGCTGGGTCCATCAAGCAAAATAAAGGAGTTTTGGATTTTTATTCTTAAATCCCCAAAACCCATTAAAGAAAAATTTAAGTTAAAAGAAAATTTAAAAAATACCCAACTCTTACCAATGCTTCTTTCATGCTTTGATATGAGAAGGGCATGGAGTCCTGGCCAATGTCTTCTCTATCTCCTGGGACCAATCCAGTAAAACCAGAAGGGCATTCACATTCTCTCTCTCTCTCACACACACGTGCATGGGGGCGGGGGAGATGGAGAGGGGAGAGAGAGACAGACAGAGAGAACCAGCTGACAGACGGACCAGGGAAGACAGAGACACTCCAGGCACTTCCCTGAGCAGAGAGTAGTTTCCTCCAAATCAAGAAGACCTGACAGATAACTGGCAGTTGGGCATTCCAAGCACCTGCCGCCATCTGCCCAAACCTTCTTTCCTCCAGCTTCCCCGTCTGCCCACGCCAGGGAGTCCATACTTGAAACTGTTCACTCTAAACAGTGATGGGACTGAATATTGATGTCTGCTAGGAATACAGGCTCTCATCAGTCCCCTTGGCTCCTCTCTCCTAGCTTGGAAGACAAGACATCCAAAGCTGGAGGTCAGATGGAGAACAAGAAGCTTCATGGAAACTCTTGCTCCTCTCTCCAAATGCTCTCTCCATCATGGACAGTTTCAGGAAGTACGATGACCCTGGATGGAACCCAAAGTTAGCCTCGATCACTTTGACAGCCCTACAGTCAAGTCTCCATCACTGGGACTCCCCAGGGGGAAGGCAGTCTGCGTCGCACAGCATTTTTATAGGGTTTTAAATGTTATTACTTTAAAGAATGACAGGAATAAAGCAGTTCTCAGAGGAAGTGCTTCAGGGGAGAAAAAAGAATTGTCAGAATTAGAATAAATTATCAGGAAACAGGGAGAAGGCAAACTAGCTCATATGGAATTTCTACTAGGAGCTGGGAACTTTGTGCTGCCTCTTTAAATTCTCAAAACAACCTTAGGATGTATGAACCATGATCATCTCCACTTTCTAGAGAGAGAAAACGAGGTCCAAGAGGAAATGACATCCCTAAGGTTACAGTGTTAAGTGACAGAGAAGCCACATGACCACAAATTCTAGGTTGGTCCTCAACCCTTCTTCATTCTGTGTTCCCACAGAGGGTACACATTCACAATCCCTTCTGAAGCTCTTGACAGTATCTAAGAAAACCCCTTAGAGTAGTTCAAGGGTGACAGAGCCACCTGGTCAAAAACCCAGGTTCCAGAGTCAGACATCCTGAGCAAGTTACTTAGCTTCTATAAGCCTCAATTTCTTTTTCTGTGAAATGGAGACAGTGGCACCTGTCTCCTTGAGTTATATTGAGGGATCAATCTTAAAATCCATGTAAGTCTTTGATTATGGTACCAGGTGTTTGATATGTGCTTAATTTCTGTAATAGCATCATTATTACCAAGCACTTCATTTTATACTCTAATTACAGTAGGAAACCTCTAAGATGGTCCCAAATGATCCCCACCTCCTGGTATTCACACCTTTGTATAATCCCTTCAAGTTTGGGCTGAACTTACTGATTTGCTTCTAATGAAAGGAATACAGCAGAAGAAATGAAATGTCACTTCCAAGGTTGAGTTACAAAAAACCTGCACCTTCTGTCTTGGCGTCCTCTCTCAGTTATTTGCTCTAAGGAAAGCTGATAACCTATGAGCTGCCCTCCCGAGAGGCCCATGTGGAGGGGAACTAATGTTTCCAGCCTGCAGCCAGTTAAGACCCGAGGCTCTCAGCTCAACCAGTCTCATGTGTGAGTCTAGAAAGGCGTCCTCCCCAGCCAAGCTCCAAGGGGACTACAGTTCCAGCTGACATCCTAACTCCAGAGAGATCCTGAGGCAGAACGTCAGCTAAGCCACTGTGCAACTCCTTATCCATAGAAACCATGAGACAGTAAATGTTTATTATTTTAAGTTGCTAAGTTTGGGGGTAATTTGTTACTCAGCAGTAGATAACTGATATGCTCATCCATATTTGTATTCACACAATAGGCCTCTGCTTTATCAGCAGATCAGAAGGCCAACTTCCGCTCCGATCCTGTCTGGAGTATTATGAAAGACAGATTGGCATATTCAGAAGTAGAGAGGTTTACTGTATTTCATACTACAAAACATGGAGTCTGACAGCCAGGACAACCATACAGACAAGAAGCTGTCAGTCTCCAAGATGAAATCTGAAGAGTGTGGAAACTGGAGACAATCAGATTGGAAGGAGCCTTGGAAATCTAAAGCAACTCCACTGTGTTATAAATGGGGGCGGGGGGGCGGGGGGGCATGTCTTGTGGGATTAATCAAGCAAGGCTTCCTCTAGGGGCATCTGGAGCCAGGCCTGGAAAAGAATGGTGATCACAGATCAGCAGAAACCAAGTGCATCCTGATGGACTAGTGATGTCTGCCAAGAGCATTACTGGCACGTACATCACGCTTGCCACCCTGCTATTGGTGCTTCTAGAATGACTCGGAAAAAAGGGGGGCTATATCCCATTGAAGAACCCCAAGTCATAAAGGGCCTCCAACTCTGAAGATGAGTGCATTTTCATCACTTCCCCCCGTCATGCTTTGTAAACTATTTTAAGAATTTCCCTATACTGGGCCCCAGACATGAAGGCTCTTTCTGGGGCTAGTACTCTGGGACACTTATAGGTGACCAGTTTTGTTGACTATGATAATGGGATGTATGTGCTCTACAGGGTCACTCCTCAGAGGAATTTCAAAAACAAGGGATCAGAAAACGGTCTTCTGCTCCACAAGCTACTAACAGCCTCCAAACATCAATGATTATCACCTTTTTGTTTGCCCTTCAGAACCTTGAGAATATCCCTTTATCCAGGAAACCAACTAAGGCCAAAGCTGCAGGAAAAGCCATTTACCCAGAAGCTTCTGGAAGGGTAGTACAGGCCAGGAGGACCTGGTTTGTCCACGAGAGTGGCACATTTAGAAACACGAATGGCACATATGCCCCCAAATGCTTCCCTGTGCCCTTGGCTGGCATCCTGTATCAATCAAGGCATTCTTTCTTTATGAACCTGGGTGTGGTCTCAGATTCTGGGTGTGCATAGCACTTCAAGCACTGCTTACAATCCATCAGCGTCAGCGTGGAAAATTAGATTTGAATCAAGTTCCTGCTTTGTCTTCCTTCCTGGCTCACATGCTGAGTTTTGTCAGCAGCCCTGGCTCCCTTTCCTCCACGGGTTTTGCCCATGACAAGTCACACCTCACCAGCCAGCCATGGCTGGGCTCCAAGAGAAAGGAGAAACAACCAAACGCATCTGCCCATCATCTCCTCTGCCTGGAAGCAAATTCCTTGCTTCCAAGTACAGAATAGAGTATAAGACTCTTTCAGCATATGGGAGTGCTAGGCATAAGAAAGTCATCTGTGCCCACACCCTGAGAAATAAGGCCCACACTGCCATGCCCCAAACACTTTATGGCTCACCTGGACCAAGCGTCTTACAAGTCCTGGATCTCTAAAAGATAATGGAAAAGTCTTCATGATGATGAAAAGTGATGTCCCATGGGTTTATCATGTGACTCAAAGTGAAAGTTGCTAGTGTAGGATCCTTATCGGGACGGGGGTCCCTGTCATCAGTATCTAAGAGGAGGGCTGTTATGGGCTGAGTTGTGCCCCTCAAAAATTCATGCATTTGGGGCACCTGGGTGGCTCAGTGGGTTAAGGCCTCTGCCTTCGGCTCAGGTCATGATCTCAGGGTCCTGGGATTGAGCCCCACATTGGGCTCTCTGCTCAGCAGGGAGCCTGCTTCCTCCTCTCTCTCTGCCGACCTCTCTGCCTACTTGTGATCTCTCTCTCTGTCAAATAAATAAATAAAATCTTAAAAAAAAAAAATCACTCATTATAGTCCTAGCCCCTAGTTCCTCAGAATGTGACTATTTGGACAGGGTTTTTTAAGATTTTATTTATTCATTTGTCAGAAAGAGAGAGAGAGAAAGCACAAGCAAGAGGAGTGGCACGGGAAGGGAGAAGCAGGATCCCCGCTGAGCAAGGAGTCCAACATGGAACTCGATCCAAGGACCTCTGGGTCAGGACCTGAGCCAAAGGCAGATTTTTAATCAACTGAGCCACCCAGGCATCCCCGGAGATGGGTTTTTACAGAAGTGATATTAAACGAGGTCTTTGGGGTGGGCCCTAATCCAATTTGACTGGTGTCCTCTTTAGAGAGGAGATTAGGACACTGATACAGAGGAAAGACACAAGGAGAAGACAGCGATCTACAAGCCAAGGAGAGGGGCTTCAGAAGAGGACAACCCTGCAAGTCTTAATCTCAAGAATTCCAGCCTCTAAAATTAAGAAAATTTTCAGAAAATTTTAGAAAATTCTGGTATTTAAGCCATGCAATCTCTGGTGAATTTCTTAAGGCCACTTGAGCAAAGTAAAATGAAGCCTAACCGAGAAATTGTAGTCCAAGTAAGGTACACAGCATCTTCCTTTCCGAGGACATAGCAAATGGCCATGACCAAGAAGAAATACACACGGTTGGATGGTAATCATATCCTTGAGAGCTGAGACTGTGTTTCCATGGCAGTTGTACTATAAGACAGAATAGTGAAAAGATTCACACCAACATGTATGGACGTCAACTATTAGCTAGCTACTGTGTTGGTTAAGGACGCTGAATTTAAGACCCTGATCCTGCCTTAGGTGGCACCAGTTTAATGGAGTCAGGAAAGAAAAATCGACTTGACGTGGAAAGTGCCACCAGAGGTTGTGTGCACCAGTGTGAATGTGAAGAAGAACAAGTGAACTCCCCAACTCCCATCACTGAGAATCTTTGAATATTTTAGAATATATCTGTGTGGGGTACCATGGACTGGTATTCAATGATGTGATCATGTATGCGACTACAACCATCATGAAGGGTAATTTAGCAATATCTATTGAAATTTTAAATGTTCAGACCTTTGATAGAGCTGTTCTACCATCAGGGATATATTCTACATAGATTTCCTTGAAAAATATGACGAGATATATGCACAATGATGTTCACTGAAATATTGCTTCTAAGAGCAAAGAGTGGAAACAAGCTGTCAAGGTCAAACAAATCCATATCATGACATATTATGCAGCCATCACAAAGAAAGGAATAAAACTATGTTTGTGCTGCTAAGGACAGAGCTCCAAGATAAAAGAACAGTCAAGTCACCAAAAAATATGTTGTGTGTGACCACTTTGGTATCAATGTTTAAGGCTGTATATACACAGTCACACACTAGCATAGCCACAGATTATTTTTCCAGAAGGAATTCACAAAGCCATTGGGAGTTAGGACAGACTGGACTGAGGGATGGGAGTATGAGGCATTTGTACCTTCCTGTACCATTTGAATTGGCCAATTAGGTGCATTTGTAATGTCAGCAGGGGTTGTCTAGGTAATGGGATCATGGAATTTTTGTTTTCTTCATACTTGTCTGTACTTTGGAGAAAGACAAGTGTGGAAATTGTTTTATATCTACACATGAGGTATAGATGGGTGAAGTGTTTATGGATGTGTAACAGGTGTGTGTGCTTTTATCTCTTCTTCCTTGAGACCTTTGAGTGAGATTAGGAAAAAATCCCCCATCAGCTTCAACCTGTAGTCAAACACTTCAATACACATCATTAGCGATTCCACAGAGCTCAGAGATAGCTTTTGTGTATCTCCCATTGAAAGAAAACCCAGAGCACAAGTCACTCTGTGAACGTGAGATAGCTCCCCTCTCTGAGGAGAATCCTGCCACCTGAGCATCTGAGCGACCCCACAGCCCAGCAGGCCTGAGCACAGTAACCATCTCTGAGTAGAGAAAGAAGGGCCTGTGGACAAGGGTCAAGGTCCTAACTTCCTGGTGGCGGAGATGGAGGATGGAGAGAGGGAAATGAAGGGAAGGACCCAGAATGCTCAGGACCACTCTCTGTCTCTGTTTCAGGGCAAAATGCCTGATGCAAAGGGGGAAGCAGCTTTGGGTTCAAGGAATGTTTTAGGAAACCCAAGCGTTCTCTGTCCACCATGAAAACAGGTAACAGATACTCTAGCGGAATAGTACTTCACTTGAAGCTCAGACTCTGCGTACAGCTCTGGGAGGAGGTACTCTGGAATCAGAGACCTGGGTTCAAATTACATCTCTACCCTCTCCTAGCTGTGTGGTCTTGGGCAAGTCATCTAACTTCTCTGTGCTGACGGTCCTTGTTTTAGAGGAAGAGATGAGCAATAAACACACCAAGAAATGAAGGACATGATAGCACCAAGCTTTAACAAGTATCATAAAGGAAATAAAACAGATGCTGTAATAGAGAATTACAGGGATCAGGGAGGTCTCTCTGAAAAGGTGGTACTTAAAGTGTGACTCCATTCTTATGTGATTGAATGTCTTCTCCATTGTAAGAGCCAGGGTCCCAGGAATGAACAGATGGCACACTCAAATTAGGATAATTTGAGAGGAGTTTAATAAAGGGACTATTTATAAGAGTGTGGGTAGGGGGCAGGAGAACCATAAAAGATAATGCAGTGCTCTGGGGCTAGTAACAGTGGGCCTCCATGTTCTGCCACCATCTCTGAACCTGAGTATACACAGAGAGGATTGCCTGAGATCTTAGTTTAGGAATGCAGCAGCCCACAGGAGGAAGCAGGGACTATAAATGCCTTGCACTCTCTTCCTTTTTCCTATAACCTGTTGTGACTCCTTATCACCCAAACCCAACCGGAAGCCAGTAGACAAAGGAGCCTGGTGCTATGGTCTACCCAGGGAAGTTTCCCAAGTCCCAGTGCAGGATAGAGAAGGGCAGAAAGTGGATCTGGAGAGAAGCAGATGTGCTCCATCCATCCTTCCTTCCCCACACCTGAATCTGGGGCTGGCATCTCAGAGTTGACTAGCACCTCTAATCTGCAGTCATAACACCTATGAGACTTACTTCACATATGTTCTATGTGTCTGTTTAACTTTAAATGCTCGACAATTTGCTACAGACATATTTCTTCATGCAAGGGGTTTTTTCTAGAGCTTCAGATGTTCCAGGTAATCGATAATACTGCTGCTCTGACTCCAAATTAAATAACTGCACACTTATTATCCATTACTGACTGGAAGGCACACCAGGAACTCAGCCGCCAGAAACACACAACCCCATAAATGCTAAGCCTTCGCTCTCTCTGTTGGCCCACTCCAACCCCCTGTCTGCTCAGATCGGACAGTATGAATACTGCTCCACTTTTAGAAATCAAACTCCCTTTGCTAGTCTAACCTAAATTGGGATGAAAAAATGCCAAGGCTCTGAAATTTACTCCGTGAAGCTGAGCCCCCAGGGAGAGGGTAACATTTGGCTGTGGAATCAGGAATGTTTGGCTGCCTCTTCTGTCACCTGCTCCTCCAAGGGAGGTGGGCGATGCAGAATTTCAGTTCTATGGGTTATGCATTCCTTGCTCTCTTCCTACTTAGTTGAAGCAAAGGAAAAAAAAAAAAAAAAAGGTCACCTAAAAGTAGGTAGGCTGGGCTGGCCACTGTGATATGCAGTTAGAAGCAAGGAGAAGCACATTGGAGGCTGGGTGAAGTGAGCCCTCCAACACATCCTGTCTGCCCGAGCTGGCAAAAAAGTCATACCTGAATGGCTGGGAAAGACAAGAGTACCTGAGCCAGAAATGCCCTTCAGTGACATGACACATCATTGTACAGGTCTCTAGGGAGCCTTTTCCGTAATCAGAAAATGTGAGGCATCCACAAGAGAAGGAGCCATAAGGAGTCCACCCCGACACACAAGCCTATCAGAAGAGGTGAGAGTTTGGATAACACGTGCTACGGCTACCTGATATGGAGCTTGCAATTGGGGTGAGCCAAAAAGACAGTGACTGTGAATCAAAAACAATCTAGAGAAAATCAAAACTAACCCCATTAGCTGTCCCATCCCTTCTCGGAATCATGTAGATTAAGAGAAACAGCCAGTGCAATTACTTCAATCACTTATGCAAAGTAAGACCATTTCCCAAAATGGAAATGACAGTCTGGGCCACCTGGTAAGGAAGACAGCCTGTCCCCAGGAGACGGGGTTGAGCATTTCCTTCCTAGTCCTTTGAGTCTTTGCTTGGTCATGAGACGATCATCATCAAATTCACTATCTCCTTCACCAGTACCCATCGTCATCATCAAATCCACTAACGTAAGGCTGTCTAGTGGAACCTTTTAGTGGAAATTGGCTCTAGGGCCTGTAGATGAAAAGTAGGTATCAAATACCCACATGTTAAGAGAGATTCCTCAAAAAGGTTGTATGGCCAAACATATTATCAGCATATTAAAGAAACCAAATTAGCTTTCTTTCCCAAACTTACATGACCACCACCTTCTTAAAAAATGGCTTTAGGGTCTTAACTCCATAAACACCCTACACAATGAATGTGAGGCACACAGCTAGAAGTGAGTGGTACCCACCTTAGCTGCATATTGACATCACCTGGGAGGTTTTCAAAAATACTAACATCTGAGCCCCACCTCAGTGTAGATGAACTGCCAACACATCAGCCTGACCCCTGGCACACCCACCATGAGACCGTACCTGACATTTCATAATCATCCCCCAAAACCAAGCCAATACAACAAAACACTAGCAGGAAATGGACATTTTGCTGAACAGTTCAGAGGTTGATGGGACAGAGGAAAATGTTGTACATAATGCAGAACTTCCTGACAATTTCCTTCAAAAATGTCTGATCCTTCTCCAAATTTTCCTTCAGATGAGAGCTGTTTCTTGTCTTCTCTCTTCTTCCATTGCTCTCCCCAACTGATGGCCTCTAAGCCTCTATGATCCTAACCAATTCTGTTTTGAATCTAAGCTTGTACAACCAACTTGGGAAGAACAGTCCCACAGGTAGCTCAATAGCAGCACTCTCTTTTTACTCAAAAATTCTCCCCAGGGGTCTTGCCCCCAATCCCCAATAGCCAATCAAAGTTTATTTTTCAAATCGGCATATACGAAAATGTCCATTACAAAAGTTCAATATGTATTCTTGCAGCTACATGGAGAGGCAGAAATTTTTTTTAAGACTGGCTGGGGGGATTAGATGGAGGTTAACTAGGTTAACTAGGAGGGCTGCATGGAAGAGGTGAGACTCCAGCCATCTTGAGGAAAGGATTCATGTAGAGGAAACAGGAAGAACCTAGAGATTAAGGGCTGGATCTGCAGAAATCCCAAAGGCTGAGAGAAAAGAGCTGGGAGAGCAGGGAAGGAGGTAGCTAATCCTCAGTGGAGCCAATAACAATACCAAGCATGAATCTTGCCCTCAGCATGTGCCAGACACTGTTCTAAACACTTCATTTATCTCACTTTGCTTAAACAACCTGATGAGAAAGGTACTGCTATCTCAGTGAGACAGTAGCAGGGCTGGGATCTGAATCAAGGCAGTCATCTTTAGGGTCCATTTGCTTAACCACTGCATTAAAGAGTAATGAACTAGAAGAGCACAAATAAAAACAAGGCCAATTAAGCAGAGTGACTAGGTTCTGGAGTAATCCAGAATCTTGCTACCACAGAAAGGCATTCAGACTGGCACCATTAGCATCACCTTGGAGCTTCTAAGAAATGCAGATTCTCGGGCCTCACTCCAGACTTCCTGAATCAGATTCTGCATTTTAACAAGCACCCCCAGGGGTTCTCTTGGCACACCAAAATGTGGGTGGTGCTGGTCTAGAAGTCTGAGGTCAGTAACATAAATCTAATTCAAGAAGGGAGCACTGTGGGTGGAAATAGAGCAGGTAAGAACCCTGATGGGCTGCTGGGTGTAAATACATTTCCAAAGCCACCCACAGCTGGCAGCAGTCACTTCTGACAGTGAACAAAACAGCCGTGGTTAAGAGCTAGAATCAGTTCCAATACTAATGGCTCTGCCACCCACTCAAATGTGTGACCTCAGGCAAGTTGCAACACCCCAAAGACTCACTTTCACAAACTAAAAGTGAAGTCAACGGATGGTTCCTCCTTGGGTTGTCAAGAAGATTAGATAAGAAATTCTGTACCTGGTGCTTATCATAGTGCCTGTTAATACATAACCCCTCCACAAGCACCACCTATTACTATGATGATGTCAAATTATAACTTAGGGACATTAAACTGGCTCTGAAGGTCTCCATTATGGTGTCAAAGGCTGTGAAGATGGAAGAAGGTGCAGGGAAATGCAAAGTGCAGGTGAGCTCAATTTCCTCATCTTGCATGGATGGAGTTCAAAGATGCGATTTCATTCTTGACTTTGACTATTAGAGAAACAAGGGTTACAGAATCCTTTTCAATGAAGTGAAGGGCAACCACATGTAGGATTAATAACAGGATGCCTACCTTCCAAAACAGCAGGTAAGATAAAAGCAAATCAAATAGAATCTGCAGAGCCAAGAAGAGAGAAAATAAATGAAGCAGCAACCAAAGTTCTTTAAGAAATTTTTTTAAATGACAGTTGATCAAACATATATATTATAACAAATACACTGAATTCCACTATTAAAAGGCTAGGACTCTGAGTGGGTCAGTAAACAAGATCCATCTGTAGTCTACTTCCAAGAGATACCTCCAACAAAAAGAAATGAAAAAAGAGGAACAACGAAAGGATGTGCCCAGGCCCATGGGAACCAAAGAGAGAGAGAGAGAAAGCAACACTGATTTCAGAAAAAACCAAGGCAGAAATCATTAACGAAGCCCAAACTGGCGATTTATATTCATAAAAGTTTCAATCCATAACCAATGGTACTCAATAGCCTTTGTGAGTCAAATGACAAGGGCACAAAATAGAGGAAGCACAAACTCTGACCAGTTTCCAGAGAGAAATGGACAGAAATACAGTAGTTCTGAGAGACCCTAACCAACCCATCCATATAAAGTACCCAAGGCTTCTGAATTGCAAAATTAATAAGGTTTGTAAGCTAGATAGCACACTACTCCAAGTGTCCAAGGGGTATCTCAGGAAAATTCAGCCAGACTTGCTCATTTATCCACCCATCAATCCATCCACCCACTCCATTCATTCATTCATCCATCCATCCCATTTTTCCATCCACCCACTCATCCATCCATCCCCAAACCCACTCACCCACCCACCCATTCATTCATCCATTCCATTTTCCATCCACCCATTCATCCATCCATCCCCAAACCCACTCACCCACACACACACCCATTCATTCATTCATCCATCTGTCATTCCATCCATCCTCTCATCCACCCACCCATCCAATCCATCTCAAACCCAACTCCCACCTCCCCACACACCCATCCATCCCATCCATACAGTGTGCACTGAGAATCTACTCCATACTAGACTGGGGATCCAAAGGAATACAAAGATAAGGTGCTTCTTATTAGGAATTTTACAGACTTCCTCCACGCACAAAAGAGAAAAGGAGACAAAGTAATTAAAAAGAGAGGCATGGTGATCAACAATGGGACATGATCACATTTAACAGGAGCAACAAGGTATCAGCTAAGGCCTCAGATTTTCATTCAGCAGGACGTGTAAAGACCAGTGAGCAAGAGGTGGTTCTTGAGGAGCTTATATTTTAATAAGAGGAAGTCCAGAAAATAAACATGAGAACAAGAATACTATTTCAGATAGTGGTAAGTGCCATGAAGAAGGTAAGTTACAACAATGGAAAAGAACATGTTTAGGGCAGGAAAGATGCTGATAATTTGGCCAGGCATCAGAGGCTCCTAAAAGAACGGGGCACTGGATCTGAGAGCCGCCAGGGGCAGTGGGCTGGCAAAGGCCAGGTCAAAAAGGTGCCTGGGAGCCATCTCCTGCCAGGGTGTTTGGTGTTATTCTTGGAACCATGGGAAGCCTCTAGATCTACCTAAATAATCTGAGAGGTAACTCCCTTCGGGTCTGCTGGAGCCCTGAAGACACCATGGGTTCCTTACGTAGTCATAAACCCTTCTAAGCCAGAGCTACCTACACAGGCAGCCTTGCAGCTTCCACAGAGGCTCAGATGGTAAATCCTGCTCTAATTACACTGGTAATTACGAAGTGACACTTGCTGGGCAGAAAAGAACATTCCTTCTGTTAGGAAATGATCCCTGGGAAGCCAGTCCCAGCCTCTCTAACAGGGAGGGTGCTGTGAATTTACAAACAGCTGATGGAAGGAGGTGAGACCCAGTCCAGACAGGGAGCACAGGCATCATCATGAGAGTAAAGAGCCGAGGTATTGCAAAGGGACTCGCCTGAGCATTCACACCTCCACTCCCTGTTCTGGAGACAGCATTAGAAAGAGAAAATGCTCCTCAGTTAGTTAGGCTTAGATTTTAAACCTTGTCCTGGCCTCAGTGAGCTGGGTGACCTGGGATGGTTATTTGCCTCTCTGCGCATGAGGCTCTCCATGCACAAATGGGTTTAACGACCACCTTTCTTGTGGGGGTACACCTGCACACAGTAGGTGTGTAGAAAATGCCAGACCCTTCTCTCCAGGTTCTCCCCACACCTCTTGGTTGGAAGCTCAGGAGGGAGGAAGAAGGAAAGGAGGATAAACGAAAAGAGAATGACCAAACACGCAGTTATTATGCTCCCTGGTGATGCTGGAAGGGAGTTAAACAGCCAGTGATAATAAGATTCTTGCCCCATGTTCCCTGTGATGGCGAATAACGGAGACATGAGGACAGAGCATCCATCAGAGCTCACGGAGGAGACAGACGAAGGCAGGTGATCAAAGGAATAAATCCACTGCAATCTGAGAAACAGCCTGCCTGCTTTCATCTATCTGGGAGGTGACCCAAGGACTCGCACTCTAGCCAAAAACATACTTTTCTACCCAAACCACCATGGGTGTGGCAGGTTTCTAGAACAGATCCCCTCAGGGCTAATCAATCTTCTCCTTGGTCTGGCCACGTCTCCCAGTGCCTCAGCCCCCGCTCTGAGCTAAGCTTTAGAAATTCGCCACTGCCAAGGAGATTTATCCATTTTAAAAGGTCAGAGAATTACTGCCATTGAAGCTTGTGCACAGAGCAGGTGTAAATATGCCCCAGCTCCCCCTCATGCTTTAGCACCCTCAGGAGAGGGGGGCCTGGGGAAGGAAGTGAGGCTCCAGGAAGTCACCTTCCAGGCAGAGCATTTAACTGCTTGGTGCCTGGGAAGCCATGGACTCCTCGTGGGTAGGACCTACCTACCTACCTACGCCACCTTTATCACCCTCCCATCTTAGAAGGATCGGTCTCTAGCTTTCTGAGCTGCCAGAGAAGCTAGAGACCTGGACCTTCCCTGTCCAGTTTTGTAGAGCATCCCTCTGAGGGGAAGAAGGATGAACAACTCCACGCAACAGATTTGGACCTCACACCCCAGTCACTGAAGTATTGAGAAGGCGAGGATGCAGAGTCAGTTAAAAAAAACTACCACCACCACCTTGAGCATGAATACCAGTTAATCTGTTTTGCTACATGCTGGTTAGTAAACCACTAGGAAAAGAAGAATGAAATGCCACCGCCCCAGTAGGAATTCCCATTTTCTCACGACCAGGTAAGAACTTCAGAGCACCCCAAAATGCTCTGGGGGATGTGTGGGTCCGGGAAAACCAGAACTGTAATGAGGTTCTTTTAAAAAAAGAGAAAAAAATCCCTGCATTAGTGTGGAAAACGTGGTACCTGGGGGAGTCCAGAGAAAGCAGCAAACACAGGCTCCAGAGACGCACAGACTGAGATTCAAATCCCAGCTCTGCCAGTTACAAGCTGTGTAACCACGGGCAAGTCACCTCATCTCTCTGGGCTTCTGCCCTGCATGGTAAAAAGAAGGATGAGGAGAACTAGTCTGCCTAGGTGCCATGGAGATTTAGGCTAATATAAGTGTTACCATATAGCTCACAGCTAATGTCCAATGAATTGATATTATTTTGTCAAGTTAACATTGTCAGTCCTTATTTTTATACATATACATGTGTATACAGAGACAGAGTGAGAGAGAAAAACTGAATAACTCCATCAACCAACCTATCAACAAACCAATTCAGTCAAATGACCCAGCAACCACACAGACTTTCCGAAGTTTAGAAGTCAAGATGCCCAGTGGAAAAGGATGGTCAATCAGAAACCAGAAAAACCACCGGTTGGCCAGGAATAATACAACTGGTCCCTTGAGGTTAGAGGTGACTGCTTGTCGTCCTCTGTGCTTTCCACCGTTGCTTTGCCCAGTACTGTGCACAGACTAGAATGTGCTAACCAGGGATGACGCCCCCAAATGCAGGAGAGCATGGTAGTTGAAAACATGGGTCCTGGAGCCAGCCTACTAGGCTTTAAATCCCAGCCAACGCTGGAGTGACCTTGCTGAGATTCAACTTCCTTGTTAAAAGAAGGAAACAGTTTGGCAGTTCTTCACAAAGTTAAACACAGAATAACTCTATGACCCTGCAATTCTACTCCTAGGTATCTATCCAAAATAATTAAAAACAGGTGTTGAAATACTTGTGCATGCCTGTTCACAGCAACACTATTCACAATAGCCAAAATACCCACCACCAGATGAGTGGATCAACAAATGTGGAATGTGGAATACAATGGAATGTTATTCAGCCATAAAAGGAATGAAGTACTGATACATGCTACAATGTGGATGCATCTTGTAAACATTATGCTTAGTGAAAGAAACCGATCACTAAAGGCTGCATATTGTATGATTCCATTTACATGAAATGTTCAGAAAAGGCAAATCCACAGAGACAGAAAGCAGATTAGTGGTCCTCAGGGGCTAGGGCAGGGAAAACGGGGAGTGACTGCTAACGTAGTTACCTTTGGGTGATGTAAATGTTTAGAGGCAGCAGTTGACAACATTATGAATGTACTAAATGCCACTAAATTGTTCATGTTAAAATGGTTACTTTCATGTTATCTGTATTTTGCCTCAGTAAATTACTTTTATTTATTCAAATTTTTCTAACCATAACTGGCAGCCAACAGCAGGAGCCTAGGGAGGGGTCTCCAATGGGCAGTGACATCGGCAGGAGGAGAAGGAACAGGGGAGCACGAAGCACGCTCTCATCACTACTCAAATGACAGAGACCATAGATTTAGCCTCCTTCACCACCTACATCAACTCCAGGCTGCCCATGGGCCAGCCAGGCACCTCTCCAGTCCCAGCACACAGGAAATTTACATGTGTAATAAAAAGCCTCTATCTTGATACTAATCTTAGGAAGAAAAAAATTCTTACATTTGTATTAATTTTCCTTCCCAGGTTTTAATTGAAGAGAGGATACAGTGTCATGAGGGAAATAAAACCTGACTTCATCTATCCAAGGGCCATGTGGCTTCATTAGAAGTTACATTAGCTCCTCATTAAGCAACAATAATAATGTAGAGTCGGAATCAATGAAAAAAATGCATTGCCCCAAGGTATAGATCCGTTTGGTTCAATTATGTTCTTACATGGCCAAGCTCTGGTGGCTCCGATACTAATAAAAATGTGTGATGCCAGAAGATGTGGCTTCCTTCCTCTGCCTTCAAAGCTGAATGGTGACATAGAGGCAAGGGCGTGGCTTCCATCTTTACAACCACTCTCATTGTCTCTAATAAGAGGCCATCTAACCACTTACCCACCCACATCCTGGCAAAACCGATTTCTAGAGCTCATACATCAATGGTGCCAAGCAGGTTCTTGTCACCAGCCTTCCCTGATCCATCAGTAGAGACTGCTCTGGGTGAGGGGTAAATTCTGCTGTGGTTGATTATAGATGTCTGCGTCAGACACGGGACTGGAGTGCTGTGCCTGATGGCATGTACGTTATGCCAGTTATGCCCAGAAGCCCCTCCAACTGGGAGGGAAGCTTAAGAAAACTATCAACCTGGCAATGCCCACCCTGCTCCTTAGCCACACCCCTACATGGCTGGCCTGGGTTTGCACCGTAAAAGAGTACATGAGACTTTACTTCCTTTCATTTTCACCAGACTGAACAAAAATCCCAACTCATGACAAAATGAGTACTTACCTGACCCTCGACCAGGTCATATGGCAGGGACAGTGAATCCCGCATTAAAAAAAAAAAAATACAAAGACAAGAAATATTGAGTTTCACATTGCAACAACTGCTTTTCCTATGTTTTTCTGTTAGACAAAATAACTACATTCTTTGGAGAGAAATATTTGATTTATTCAATCCAAAAATGTTCATTGACTGCCTAACGCATGCCAGGTGCTATTATAGGCTCTGCATTTATAACAATAAACAAGTTCCTGCCATAGAGTGGGAAAGAGAAGGAGGAGAACACAGCAAATAAGGAAGGTAATAAATAACTAATAGATGAAGATAATATCAGACAGTGGTAAGTCCCAAGATGATAAAATGGATTATGGGGGACAGAGTGAGGAGTGTTACAATAGACTTGGGGGGGGGTCGGGGTAGCGAGTATTGAGACTGAGTGACAAAAAGGAGCCAGACATATCTGGAGTAGGTATTTTCAATGCAGGGACAGCAGATACAAAGGCCCTGGGGCAGGCACAAATAGGAGAGGGCCAGCCAACAGGAAGGCTGAAGTGGCTGGGAGTAGTCAGATGTCAAAGAGGCAGGCAGGGTCCAGATCACATCTGGCCTTGAAGATTGACATACAAATTTGGGTGTTTTTCTAAGCAAGTTAGGAAGCCACAGGAAGATGTGAAGTATCTTTTCACAGTACCAAAAAACCCACACCCTACTCAGCTCGGTAGCCCCAAGTAGCCCCAGTGGAGTGGACTGATCTATGCACATGCTCCCCTCATCCTTGGAATGCTGAGCCAGCTCCCAACACAGGAAGGGCCCTGGCTGAGTCAGAAGGGAAAAGGTGAGTTGCAGAGACACTTTGTGGGATGCAAATTTCAGGGCTAGCCTGTTCCAGTGCCCAGGATATCACCCTTCAGGCCAAGACGGTTTCCCACCCAAAGGGAGAGAAGGGAATGCAAGTGGCCCTTCTCTATTCCTGAAGCTCACATCAAGCCTTTCATCACATGCCTGTGGACTCCACCAGCCCCTCGGAATCCAAGACAGAGAAACAAGAAAATCCCTTTCCCAGACTCTGCCCAAGTGAGCATAAACCCCTGGGCACTGGCTGGTCCCAGGGAGGTTTCAGGACCTAACGAGCTGCATCAAGGAGTTAGGGTTAGGATTAGTTAACGTAGGGTTAGTTAACTAATCCTAACCCTAACCCAACCAGCACCCAAAAGGCCAAGGGATTAGATACTGCTCTGCTTCCCAAGGCCTCAGGCCCAGGTGACCTGTCCACCCAGACAAGGAAACATCCAGCCCTTACCTCCCACCAACACTCCTTGCTGAGTGTCAGATTCCTCATCCTACTACACAGGGTTATATGTAGATTAAATGAGACCCACACGCCCAAATTATAGACTGCACTCAGTAAAGGCCTAAATGTTAAGAGCCATTATAGCATGTTTATTATCATTATTGGTCAAGCCCATGACCAAGAGATTGACAATGAATATAGGCTAGGACCAGTCAGCTCAGTCCATCTACATAAAGAAAAATGCTTGGGAGTATGACTAGGCTGGAGCTAGTTATGAAACAGGTAATCTGTAGAGTGGATGTTGGATAAATACCTGGAGGAAGAGCTCCTTCTCCTCCTACCCCCACCCAAAGGATGATACACCCAGGCATGCCTGTGGCTTTTCTCTCCTGTTTGCAAAGTGTACACTGGAGGGCTTTTCCTGCCTGTCTGTGCCTGCCAGGTCAGCTTTGGGAATGCTATGCTGCCCACTCAGGTGGGTGTCTGGCCTCAAGTTTACAAGGGAGGTACACATGGAGAGTGTAAGGCAGAGCCTGAGGTCTACATACACAGGGTACATGAATGTAGACCTTTCCCCTGGGGTCCTCAGCCTTTCCTCCACCAATCACTCCTCCCCTTCCTTATCTGCAAATGTTCCTTCAAACCAGCTCCTTCCCGGGGCCCAGAAACATATTCAAAGCTCACCCTTCTTTTCCTTGTTCCTTAACCCTCTTTACAAACAATCAAGCTCTGTTCTCTTTGCTTCTTCCATGCACCCCCCAGGACTGTGCTCAACACAAGATACATGATAAGGAGCACAAAGGACAAAGCCCCAATGGCACTTATGATATGGGGGAGCAGCAGATATTAATTAGGGGATGACAAAATACAAGTGAGGCTATAGCCCTGAGGAAGAGTGTATGAGGCTCCCTCCTGCCCTCTTACTTGCTCCTCTGCGCCTGGAGCCCCTGTTCACCTGTCAGCCTTATCGGACAACCACAGCTCCTTCTATCTTCTCAACTTGACAGGAGCCCTCTGCAGGGACTCTTCCCTCCCTTCTTCAAGTGCTATCTTGACCCCTGACTCTTCCCAGAGTGCTTCCTTATTGAGGTCCTTTTCCTGTGCCTGTTCCAGGAACACTGGCAACCTCTACACGCATCTTACTCACCCTTCCTTGGGACTATTTACTATCTATCCCCTTGGGACCCCAGTTACCACCTCTTCTGGGACCCCTGAGTGTCTGAACCTAGTCCTAACTATTCCCCTTAGCTCCAGACCCCACAAACTGACTGTCCCCTCCTCTCTCCAAGTACCACCGACATTTCAACTCTCCAGAACCCAAGCCAAGCTCTCCTCTTGCCACGAGCTGCACCTCCTTCATCTCAGGGCTCTCCCAGTCCACTGAGCCTGCAGCCTGGGTGCCTGCCCTTGCTTAACCCCGCACTCAGTCCCGGCTGATCCACAGTAGCTCTGTCTCTTACACTGCACTCTTGTCCCTGGTCTGGTTACTGCATAATAATTGCATAATAATAGACTCTTCAAAGGCTTCTGGACACGGCTCTGCTGCTGGAAACAATTTGGCTGAAAGCAAGGAGACCGGCAGGACAATTTGGTCAAAATGAATATTCGTGGCCATTGTTTTCTGGGTGTTGGTCATCTTGGTATGCCATGAAGTGGTTTTAAAGACTTTTTATGCATCTTTAACCACTTGGATCTGTTTATGCCCCGTATTAAGAGCTTCATTTTATTTTGTTTGTTTAAGAAATCAAAGCCCAGTATTGCCAAGCTCATCTGTAACTAATGGCAGACACAGGGCAATGAAAAAGCGTCTCCTATAAAAAACTCATTTATAACATTCATCTAGATGAGCTTCATGTAACAGTCCCTTGAAAAGCAATGTATGTGCTTTATAGTCAATGTGCTGCGCTGTGAAAATCCATTTTGCAGGATGTGTGATCTTGGAAAGGTAGGATATCAATTGAATTTATATAAATCAAAATCAGTATTATTTTCCCCACCACTCTTTTCTGAATTATAAATGAAGTCCCTACACTCTCCAAAGTCATCCCTGAAAAGAATCATGGATGCAATTTTGACATGTGTTCTTTCAGCCTCTTTCTACACACGTACAAACTTGCCCAGATATGCATGCATACACACAAATATACTTGAACTTTAAAAAATGGATCAGAGCTGTAAATATTGACCTGCATACTTGTTTTTGCTTCTTATAATCTTACCAATAGAGTGCAAATATCTTTTCTAGATAGTTCATGTAGAGTTGGGTTTCTCAATTTCAGCACTGCTGAAAATTTGGACTGGATAATTCTTGTAGGGGGTGCCAAGGGCTCCCTGAGGGACCTTGCAGGTTTGGAAAGGACCCCCAATGTGGAGCCATCTCTCTTCCTTTTTTAACAGCTGCATACAATTCCATACTATGGGTGCACTGTAATTTAACTATCCCCATACTCATTGACATTTAAAATCTATTTTAAATTCATCAGAGGAACCTGGTGGTTAAAAAAAATTTCGATGTATCAAGAGTCATTTTACTCTATCCTCGTGGTAAAATTTGAATTACCGTGTATGTGGTTTGTTTAAAACAGACGGGTCCTCTGTGTGCATTAGGCAGCTCTATGGGTTTCTTTTATGTTTGTTCATATGACGTGGGCATGGACAGAAGTCCACCTGTGTCAGGGAAAGATCGGTGATCTTTACTGCCGTGTCAGCACAGGGAGGTGGCTCTCTCATGCACCACTGGCGGGGGCAGCACTTGGCACCACCTGTCTGGAGGGCAATCAGGCAAAACAGATCAAGAGCCGTCACCCTGTCTAACAATCTATTTCTTGTTCAGTAAAATTAAGTGGATAGCTCCAGTCTGTCCCTTCCCTTCTCTTTAGGCTGGATGAACTCACTCAAGCTAGATGGCTCTTAAAGATAAATGCCTGGTCCTTCTCAGAAACACAATTAATGAGCTCAGAGACTGCTTAAACCAAGATGAAATGTGAGATTAACAGACGCAGGGCCATCTATTCACCCTGCCAACAGGCTATCTCTTCCTCGCCGGGCTGTTTCATTAGACGCCGCCAAGGAAACCCACCAAATGCACCATGGCTATCGGGGCTACTTTTGAGATAATTGCAAGGCTTGGGCTTGGATCCACTTAAATCAGAAATATGGGACAGAAAAGGATTAAGGCGAACCCTACCCCTTTCTCCTCTGCCAAAAATGTCCCAACAGGCTTTAAAGGGAATAGAAAACTGCATGAAACTTTCATCAGAGCCTGGTTGGTTTTTTGCAGGAGCTGTAGGGCCTGAAGTTCCAATTCTGAACGGTGCCCAGTACAATAATTAGGCACCTTTCCTCCCCGCAGGGCTTCTCATCTCCTCACCCACCCCTTCTCTCCATGTCTGAGAACCTGAACTGCCTTAAGAGGAAGGGAGGAGAGAGGAAGAGAAGGAACAAGGGAAAAGAGGGGCAGACAACAGTTCGGAACAGGATCCTGTGTCCTAGAATCAGAATCAGATTCTAGGAATCAGCTCCTAGGTCTTGGAATCAGAATCTCAGACAAAGCAGGCTTAAATCCCACCTCATTGAGTACAGAGGCCCTGAGAACTTTACTTCTCTGTTTTTGTGATGTGTGAAGCATGATAATAATAATTAATAATATAACCATCTTTTTTGGGGTCTTTTTATGAGGATTTAATGTTTCAATGGGGCAGAGTTTACCGCTGTCCCATGTATACCATTCTAACTCTTCCTGTCTCTTAAAGGGCTGTATATCTCCCTTGAAAAAGGAGAGGCACCACCGAAAAAAGGGAGCGTGTGAAGTTTTTGGAGCTCTGCAAGGCTCAGGGTGTGAATGGGAGTGCTGGACCCTCCACAGTCTTTGGGCAGCTGCGTTAGTGGAAGGTTCCTTTCAGATGGTGATAGGACACGGTTACCTGGACTCATCCTGGGTATCATGATCTCCCTCCAACGGCTAGAATGTTGTATAGGCATTGGTTTGGCAGGTTCTGTGTCCTAACTGCACTCTGGAATTACCAAACCAGCTCACTCTATGGAAGCTCAGATGTTACTACTATGCATGCTCTTAAAACCTGAATTCGATCTCTGTTCGCATAACCCTGCAGGCAG